>OU343160.1:243855118-244169753 GCA_910595825.1 Philhelius pedissequus | reverse complement strand
TCTGTCAGTCTGTCAGTCTGTCAGTCTGTCAGTCTGTCAGTCTGTCAGTCTGTCAGTCTGTCAGTCTGTCAGTCTGTCAGTCTGTCAGTCTGTCAGTCTGTCAGTCTGTCAGTCTGTCAGTCTGTCAGTCTGTCAGTCTGTCAGTCTGTCAGTCTGTCAGTCTGTCAGTCTGTCAGTCTGTCAGTCTGTCAGTCTGTCAGTCTGTCAGTCTGTCAGTCTGTCAGTCTGTCAGTCTGTCAGTCTGTCAGTCTGTCAGTCTGTCAGTCTGTCAGTCTGTCAGTCTGTCAGTCTGTCAGTCTGTCAGTCTGTCTGTCAGTCTGTCTGTCAGTCTGTCAGTCTGTCAGTCTGTCAGTCTGTCAGTCTGTCAGTCTGTCAGTCTGTCAGTCTGTCAGTCTGTCAGTCTGTCAGTCTGTCAGTCTGTCAGTCTGTCAGTCTGTCAGTCTGTCAGTCTGTCAGTCTGTCAGTCTGTCAGTCTGTCAGTCTGTCAGTCTGTCAGTCTGTCAGTCTGTCAGTCTGTCAGTCTGTCAGTCTGTCAGTCTGTCAGTCTGTCAGTCTGTCAGTCTGTCAGTCTGTCAGTCTGTCAGTCTGTCAGTCTGTCAGTCTGTCAGTCTGTCAGTCTGTCAGTCTGTCAGTCTGTCAGTCTGTCAGTCTGTCAGTCTGTCAGTCTGTCAGTCTGTCAGTCTGTCAGTCTGTCAGTCTGTCAGTCTGTCAGTCTGTCAGTCTGTCAGTCTGTCAGTCTGTCAGTCTGTCAGTCTGTCAGTCTGTCAGTCTGTCAGTCTGTCAGTCTGTCAGTCTGTCAGTCTGTCAGTCTGTCAGTCTGTCAGTCTGTCAGTCTGTCAGTCTGTCAGTCTGTCAGTCTGTCAGTCTGTCAGTCTGTCAGTCTGTCAGTCTGTCAGTCTGTCAGTCTGTCAGTCTGTCAGTCTGTCAGTCTGTCAGTCTGTCAGTCTGTCAGTCTGTCAGTCTGTCAGTCTGTCAGTCTGTCAGTCTGTCAGTCTGTCAGTCTGTCAGTCTGTCAGTCTGTCAGTCTGTCAGTCTGTCAGTCTGTCAGTCTGTCAGTCTGTCAGTCTGTCAGTCTGTCAGTCTGTCAGTCTGTCAGTCTGTCAGTCTGTCAGTCTGTCAGTCTGTCAGTCTGTCAGTCTGTCAGTCTGTCAGTCTGTCAGTCTGTCAGTCTGTCAGTCTGTCAGTCTGTCAGTCTGTCAGTCTGTCAGTCTGTCAGTCTGTCAGTCTGTCAGTCTGTCAGTCTGTCAGTCTGTCAGTCTGTCAGTCTGTCAGTCTGTCAGTCTGTCAGTCTGTCAGTCTGTCAGTCTGTCAGTCTGTCAGTCTGTCAGTCTGTCAGTCTGTCAGTCTGTCAGTCTGTCAGTCTGTCAGTCTGTCAGTCTGTCAGTCTGTCAGTCTGTCAGTCTGTCAGTCTGTCAGTCTGTCAGTCTGTCAGTCTGTCAGTCTGTCAGTCTGTCAGTCTGTCAGTCTGTCAGTCTGTCAGTCTGTCAGTCTGTCAGTCTGTCAGTCTGTCAGTCTGTCAGTCTGTCAGTCTGTCAGTCTGTCAGTCTGTCAGTCTGTCAGTCTGTCAGTCTGTCAGTCTGTCAGTCTGTCAGTCTGTCAGTCTGTCAGTCTGTCAGTCTGTCAGTCTGTCAGTCTGTCAGTCTGTCAGTCTGTCAGTCTGTCAGTCTGTCAGTCTGTCAGTCTGTCAGTCTGTCAGTCTGTCAGTCTGTCAGTCTGTCAGTCTGTCAGTCTGTCAGTCTGTCAGTCTGTCAGTCTGTCAGTCTGTCAGTCTGTCAGTCTGTCAGTCTGTCAGTCTGTCAGTCTGTCAGTCTGTCAGTCTGTCAGTCTGTCAGTCTGTCAGTCTGTCAGTCTGTCAGTCTGTCAGTCTGTCAGTCTGTCAGTCTGTCAGTCTGTCAGTCTGTCAGTCTGTCAGTCTGTCAGTCTGTCAGTCTGTCAGTCTGTCAGTCTGTCAGTCTGTCAGTCTGTCAGTCTGTCAGTCTGTCAGTCTGTCAGTCTGTCAGTCTGTCAGTCTGTCAGTCTGTCAGTCTGTCAGTCTGTCAGTCTGTCAGTCTGTCAGTCTGTCAGTCTGTCAGTCTGTCAGTCTGTCAGTCTGTCAGTCTGTCAGTCTGTCAGTCTGTCAGTCTGTCAGTCTGTCAGTCTGTCAGTCTGTCAGTCTGTCAGTCTGTCAGTCTGTCAGTCTGTCAGTCTGTCAGTCTGTCAGTCTGTCAGTCTGTCAGTCTGTCAGTCTGTCAGTCTGTCAGTCTGTCAGTCTCTGTCAGTCTGTCAGTCTGTCAGTCTGTCAGTCTGTCAGTCTGTCAGTCTGTCAGTCTGTCAGTCTGTCAGTCTGTCAGTCTGTCAGTCTGTCAGTCTGTCAGTCTGTCAGTCTGTCAGTCTGTCAGTCTGTCAGTCTGTCAGTCTGTCAGTCTGTCAGTCTGTCAGTCTGTCAGTCTGTCAGTCTGTCAGTCTGTCAGTCTGTCAGTCTGTCAGTCTGTCAGTCTGTCAGTCTGTCAGTCTGTCAGTCTGTCAGTCTGTCAGTCTGTCAGTCTGTCAGTCTGTCAGTCTGTCAGTCTGTCAGTCTGTCAGTCTGTCAGTCTGTCAGTCTGTCAGTCTGTCAGTCTGTCAGTCTGTCAGTCTGTCAGTCTGTCAGTCTGTCAGTCTGTCAGTCTGTCAGTCTGTCAGTCTGTCAGTCTGTCAGTCTGTCAGTCTGTCAGTCTGTCAGTCTGTCAGTCTGTCAGTCTGTCAGTCTGTCAGTCTGTCAGTCTGTCAGTCTGTCAGTCTGTCAGTCTGTCAGTCTGTCAGTCTGTCAGTCTGTCAGTCTGTCAGTCTGTCAGTCTGTCAGTCTGTCAGTCTGTCAGTCTGTCAGTCTGTCAGTCTGTCAGTCTGTCAGTCTGTCAGTCTGTCAGTCTGTCAGTCTGTCAGTCTGTCAGTCTGTCAGTCTGTCAGTCTGTCAGTCTGTCAGTCTGTCAGTCTGTCAGTCTGTCAGTCTGTCAGTCTGTCAGTCTGTCAGTCTGTCAGTCTGTCAGTCTGTCAGTCTGTCAGTCTGTCAGTCTGTCAGTCTGTCAGTCTGTCAGTCTGTCAGTCTGTCAGTCTGTCAGTCTGTCAGTCTGTCAGTCTGTCAGTCTGTCAGTCTGTCAGTCTGTCAGTCTGTCAGTCTGTCAGTCTGTCAGTCTGTCAGTCTGTCAGTCTGTCAGTCTGTCAGTCTGTCAGTCTGTCAGTCTGTCAGTCTGTCAGTCTGTCAGTCTGTCAGTCTGTCAGTCTGTCAGTCTGTCAGTCTGTCAGTCTGTCAGTCTGTCAGTCTGTCAGTCTGTCAGTCTGTCAGTCTGTCAGTCTGTCAGTCTGTCAGTCTGTCAGTCTGTCAGTCTGTCAGTCTGTCAGTCTGTCAGTCTGTCAGTCTGTCAGTCTGTCAGTCTGTCAGTCTGTCAGTCTGTCAGTCTGTCAGTCTGTCAGTCTGTCAGTCTGTCAGTCTGTCAGTCTGTCAGTCTGTCAGTCTGTCAGTCTGTCAGTCTGTCAGTCTGTCAGTCTGTCAGTCTGTCAGTCTGTCAGTCTGTCAGTCTGTCAGTCTGTCAGTCTGTCAGTCTGTCAGTCTGTCAGTCTGTCAGTCTGTCAGTCTGTCAGTCTGTCAGTCTGTCAGTCTGTCAGTCTGTCAGTCTGTCAGTCTGTCAGTCTGTCAGTCTGTCAGTCTGTCAGTCTGTCAGTCTGTCAGTCTGTCAGTCTGTCAGTCTGTCAGTCTGTCAGTCTGTCAGTCTGTCAGTCTGTCAGTCTGTCAGTCTGTCAGTCTGTCAGTCTGTCAGTCTGTCAGTCTGTCAGTCTGTCAGTCTGTCAGTCTGTCAGTCTGTCAGTCTGTCAGTCTGTCAGTCTGTCAGTCTGTCAGTCTGTCAGTCTGTCAGTCTGTCAGTCTGTCAGTCTGTCAGTCTGTCAGTCTGTCAGTCTGTCAGTCTGTCAGTCTGTCAGTCTGTCAGTCTGTCAGTCTGTCAGTCTGTCAGTCTGTCAGTCTGTCAGTCTGTCAGTCTGTCAGTCTGTCAGTCTGTCAGTCTGTCAGTCTGTCAGTCTGTCAGTCTGTCAGTCTGTCAGTCTGTCAGTCTGTCAGTCTGTCAGTCTGTCAGTCTGTCAGTCTGTCAGTCTGTCAGTCTGTCAGTCTGTCAGTCTGTCAGTCTGTCAGTCTGTCAGTCTGTCAGTCTGTCAGTCTGTCAGTCTGTCAGTCTGTCAGTCTGTCAGTCTGTCAGTCTGTCAGTCTGTCAGTCTGTCAGTCTGTCAGTCTGTCAGTCTGTCAGTCTGTCAGTCTGTCAGTCTGTCAGTCTGTCAGTCTGTCAGTCTGTCAGTCTGTCAGTCTGTCAGTCTGTCAGTCTGTCAGTCTGTCAGTCTGTCAGTCTGTCAGTCTGTCAGTCTGTCAGTCTGTCAGTCTGTCAGTCTGTCAGTCTGTCAGTCTGTCAGTCTGTCAGTCTGTCAGTCTGTCAGTCTGTCAGTCTGTCAGTCTGTCAGTCTGTCAGTCTGTCAGTCTGTCAGTCTGTCAGTCTGTCAGTCTGTCAGTCTGTCAGTCTGTCAGTCTGTCAGTCTGTCAGTCTGTCAGTCTGTCAGTCTGTCAGTCTGTCAGTCTGTCAGTCTGTCAGTCTGTCAGTCTGTCAGTCTGTCAGTCTGTCAGTCTGTCAGTCTGTCAGTCTGTCAGTCTGTCAGTCTGTCAGTCTGTCAGTCTGTCAGTCTGTCAGTCTGTCAGTCTGTCAGTCTGTCAGTCTGTCAGTCTGTCAGTCTGTCAGTCTGTCAGTCTGTCAGTCTGTCAGTCTGTCAGTCTGTCAGTCTGTCAGTCTGTCAGTCTGTCAGTCTGTCAGTCTGTCAGTCTGTCAGTCTGTCAGTCTGTCAGTCTGTCAGTCTGTCAGTCTGTCAGTCTGTCAGTCTGTCAGTCTGTCAGTCTGTCAGTCTGTCAGTCTGTCAGTCTGTCAGTCTGTCAGTCTGTCAGTCTGTCAGTCTGTCAGTCTGTCAGTCTGTCAGTCTGTCAGTCTGTCAGTCTGTCAGTCTGTCAGTCTGTCAGTCTGTCAGTCTGTCAGTCTGTCAGTCTGTCAGTCTGTCAGTCTGTCAGTCTGTCAGTCTGTCAGTCTGTCAGTCTGTCAGTCTGTCAGTCTGTCAGTCTGTCAGTCTGTCAGTCTGTCAGTCTGTCAGTCTGTCAGTCTGTCAGTCTGTCAGTCTGTCAGTCTGTCAGTCTGTCAGTCTGTCAGTCTGTCAGTCTGTCAGTCTGTCAGTCTGTCAGTCTGTCAGTCTGTCAGTCTGTCAGTCTGTCAGTCTGTCAGTCTGTCAGTCTGTCAGTCTGTCAGTCTGTCAGTCTGTCAGTCTGTCAGTCTGTCAGTCTGTCAGTCTGTCAGTCTGTCAGTCTGTCAGTCTGTCAGTCTGTCAGTCTGTCAGTCTGTCAGTCTGTCAGTCTGTCAGTCTGTCAGTCTGTCAGTCTGTCAGTCTGTCAGTCTGTCAGTCTGTCAGTCTGTCAGTCTGTCAGTCTGTCAGTCTGTCAGTCTGTCAGTCTGTCAGTCTGTCAGTCTGTCAGTCTGTCAGTCTGTCAGTCTGTCAGTCTGTCAGTCTGTCAGTCTGTCAGTCTGTCAGTCTGTCAGTCTGTCAGTCTGTCAGTCTGTCAGTCTGTCAGTCTGTCAGTCTGTCAGTCTGTCAGTCTGTCAGTCTGTCAGTCTGTCAGTCTGTCAGTCTGTCAGTCTGTCAGTCTGTCAGTCTGTCAGTCTGTCAGTCTGTCAGTCTGTCAGTCTGTCAGTCTGTCAGTCTGTCAGTCTGTCAGTCTGTCAGTCTGTCAGTCTGTCAGTCTGTCAGTCTGTCAGTCTGTCAGTCTGTCAGTCTGTCAGTCTGTCAGTCTGTCAGTCTGTCAGTCTGTCAGTCTGTCAGTCTGTCAGTCTGTCAGTCTGTCAGTCTGTCAGTCTGTCAGTCTGTCAGTCTGTCAGTCTGTCAGTCTGTCAGTCTGTCAGTCTGTCAGTCTGTCAGTCTGTCAGTCTGTCAGTCTGTCAGTCTGTCAGTCTGTCAGTCTGTCAGTCTGTCAGTCTGTCAGTCTGTCAGTCTGTCAGTCTGTCAGTCTGTCAGTCTGTCAGTCTGTCAGTCTGTCAGTCTGTCAGTCTGTCAGTCTGTCAGTCTGTCAGTCTGTCAGTCTGTCAGTCTGTCAGTCTGTCAGTCTGTCAGTCTGTCAGTCTGTCAGTCTGTCAGTCTGTCAGTCTGTCAGTCTGTCAGTCTGTCAGTCTGTCAGTCTGTCAGTCTGTCAGTCTGTCAGTCTGTCAGTCTGTCAGTCTGTCAGTCTGTCAGTCTGTCAGTCTGTCAGTCTGTCAGTCTGTCAGTCTGTCAGTCTGTCAGTCTGTCAGTCTGTCAGTCTGTCAGTCTGTCAGTCTGTCAGTCTGTCAGTCTGTCAGTCTGTCAGTCTGTCAGTCTGTCAGTCTGTCAGTCTGTCAGTCTGTCAGTCTGTCAGTCTGTCAGTCTGTCAGTCTGTCAGTCTGTCAGTCTGTCAGTCTGTCAGTCTGTCAGTCTGTCAGTCTGTCAGTCTGTCAGTCTGTCAGTCTGTCAGTCTGTCAGTCTGTCAGTCTGTCAGTCTGTCAGTCTGTCAGTCTGTCAGTCTGTCAGTCTGTCAGTCTGTCAGTCTGTCAGTCTGTCAGTCTGTCAGTCTGTCAGTCTGTCAGTCTGTCAGTCTGTCAGTCTGTCAGTCTGTCAGTCTGTCAGTCTGTCAGTCTGTCAGTCTGTCAGTCTGTCAGTCTGTCAGTCTGTCAGTCTGTCAGTCTGTCAGTCTGTCAGTCTGTCAGTCTGTCAGTCTGTCAGTCTGTCAGTCTGTCAGTCTGTCAGTCTGTCAGTCTGTCAGTCTGTCAGTCTGTCAGTCTGTCAGTCTGTCAGTCTGTCAGTCTGTCAGTCTGTCAGTCTGTCAGTCTGTCAGTCTGTCAGTCTGTCAGTCTGTCAGTCTGTCAGTCTGTCAGTCTGTCAGTCTGTCAGTCTGTCAGTCTGTCAGTCTGTCAGTCTGTCAGTCTGTCAGTCTGTCAGTCTGTCAGTCTGTCAGTCTGTCAGTCTGTCAGTCTGTCAGTCTGTCAGTCTGTCAGTCTGTCAGTCTGTCAGTCTGTCAGTCTGTCAGTCTGTCAGTCTGTCAGTCTGTCAGTCTGTCAGTCTGTCAGTCTGTCAGTCTGTCAGTCTGTCAGTCTGTCAGTCTGTCAGTCTGTCAGTCTGTCAGTCTGTCAGTCTGTCAGTCTGTCAGTCTGTCAGTCTGTCAGTCTGTCAGTCTGTCAGTCTGTCAGTCTGTCAGTCTGTCAGTCTGTCAGTCTGTCAGTCTGTCAGTCTGTCAGTCTGTCAGTCTGTCAGTCTGTCAGTCTGTCAGTCTGTCAGTCTGTCAGTCTGTCAGTCTGTCAGTCTGTCAGTCTGTCAGTCTGTCAGTCTGTCAGTCTGTCAGTCTGTCAGTCTGTCAGTCTGTCAGTCTGTCAGTCTGTCAGTCTGTCAGTCTGTCAGTCTGTCAGTCTGTCAGTCTGTCAGTCTGTCAGTCTGTCAGTCTGTCAGTCTGTCAGTCTGTCAGTCTGTCAGTCTGTCAGTCTGTCAGTCTGTCAGTCTGTCAGTCTGTCAGTCTGTCAGTCTGTCAGTCTGTCAGTCTGTCAGTCTGTCAGTCTGTCAGTCTGTCAGTCTGTCAGTCTGTCAGTCTGTCAGTCTGTCAGTCTGTCAGTCTGTCAGTCTGTCAGTCTGTCAGTCTGTCAGTCTGTCAGTCTGTCAGTCTGTCAGTCTGTCAGTCTGTCAGTCTGTCAGTCTGTCAGTCTGTCAGTCTGTCAGTCTGTCAGTCTGTCAGTCTGTCAGTCTGTCAGTCTGTCAGTCTGTCAGTCTGTCAGTCTGTCAGTCTGTCAGTCTGTCAGTCTGTCAGTCTGTCAGTCTGTCAGTCTGTCAGTCTGTCAGTCTGTCAGTCTGTCAGTCTGTCAGTCTGTCAGTCTGTCAGTCTGTCAGTCTGTCAGTCTGTCAGTCTGTCAGTCTGTCAGTCTGTCAGTCTGTCAGTCTGTCAGTCTGTCAGTCTGTCAGTCTCCTCAAATAAGAGACTGCAAATAGAGTTGCAGAAAATCGAAGAGGAAAGGCAGCTAAGGGAAGATCGAGACCAGGAAGAACTTAAACAACGAAAAAAAAGAGATGCAGACTACATATCTAAAAAGTACCAAATTATGAATCGAGTTTTAGAATCTTCCGACGATGACGATGAAATTGCTCCTGACGTCGGAGCTACCTGCACTACACGATGAATGCTACATGCCGAAAATTTCTGTCAGTCTGTCAGTCTGTCAGTCTGTCAGTCTGTCAGTCTGTCAGTCTGTCAGTCTGTCAGTCTGTCAGTCTGTCAGTCTGTCAGTCTGTCAGTCTGTCAGGAGACAGGCTGTCAGGAGACAGTCTGTCAGTCTGTCAGTCTGTCAGTCTGTCAGTCTGTCAGTCTGTCAGTCTGTCAGTCTGTCAGTCTGTCAGTCTGTCAGTCTGTCAGTCTGTCAGTCTGTCAGTCTGTCAGTCTGTCAGTCTGTCAGTCTGTCAGTCTGTCAGTCTGTCAGTCTGTCAGTCTGTCAGTCTGTCAGTCTGTCAGTCTGTCAGTCTGTCAGTCTGTCTGTCTAGTCTGTCAGTCTGTCAGTCTGTCAGTCTGTCAGTCTGTCAGTCTGTCAGTCTGTCAGTCTGTCAGTCTGTCAGTCTGTCAGTCTGTCAGTCTGTCAGTCTGTCAGTCTGTCAGTCTGTCAGTCTGTCAGTCTGTCAGTCTGTCAGTCTGTCAGTCTGTCAGTCTGTCAGTCTGTCAGTCTGTCAGTCTGTCAGTCTGTCAGTCTGTCAGTCTGTCAGTCTGTCAGTCTGTCAGTCTGTCAGTCTGTCAGTCTGTCAGTCTGTCAGTCTGTCAGTCTGTCAGTCTGTCAGTCTGTCAGTCTGTCAGTCTGTCAGTCTGTCAGTCTGTCAGTCTGTCAGTCTGTCAGTCTGTCAGTCTGTCAGTCTGTCAGTCTGTCAGTCTGTCAGTCTGTCAGTCTGTCAGTCTGTCAGTCTGTCAGTCTGTCAGTCTGTCAGTCTGTCAGTCTGTCAGTCTGTCAGTCTGTCAGTCTGTCAGTCTGTCAGTCTGTCAGTCTGTCAGTCTGTCAGTCTGTCAGTCTGTCAGTCTGTCAGTCTGTCAGTCTGTCAGTCTGTCAGTCTGTCAGTCTGTCAGTCTGTCAGTCTGTCAGTCTGTCAGTCTGTCAGTCTGTCAGTCTGTCAGTCTGTCAGTCTGTCAGTCTGTCAGTCTGTCAGTCTGTCAGTCTGTCAGTCTGTCAGTCTGTCAGTCTGTCAGTCTGTCAGTCTGTCAGTCTGTCAGTCTGTCAGTCTGTCAGTCTGTCAGTCTGTCAGTCTGTCAGTCTGTCAGTCTGTCAGTCTGTCAGTCTGTCAGTCTGTCAGTCTGTCAGTCTGTCAGTCTGTCAGTCTGTCAGTCTGTCAGTCTGTCAGTCTGTCAGTCTGTCAGTCTGTCAGTCTGTCAGTCTGTCAGTCTGTCAGTCTGTCAGTCTGTCAGTCTGTCAGTCTGTCAGTCTGTCAGTCTGTCAGTCTGTCAGTCTGTCAGTCTGTCAGTCTGTCAGTCTGTCAGTCTGTCAGTCTGTCAGTCTGTCAGTCTGTCAGTCTGTCAGTCTGTCAGTCTGTCAGTCTGTCAGTCTGTCAGTCTGTCAGTCTGTCAGTCTGTCAGTCTGTCAGTCTGTCAGTCTGTCAGTCTGTCAGTCTGTCAGTCTGTCAGTCTGTCAGTCTGTCAGTCTGTCAGTCTGTCAGTCTGTCAGTCTGTCAGTCTGTCAGTCTGTCAGTCTGTCAGTCTGTCAGTCTGTCAGTCTGTCAGTCTGTCAGTCTGTCAGTCTGTCAGTCTGTCAGTCTGTCAGTCTGTCAGTCTGTCAGTCTGTCAGTCTGTCAGTCTGTCAGTCTGTCAGTCTGTCAGTCTGTCAGTCTGTCAGTCTGTCAGTCTGTCAGTCTGTCAGTCTGTCAGTCTGTCAGTCTGTCAGTCTGTCAGTCTGTCAGTCTGTCAGTCTGTCAGTCTGTCAGTCTGTCAGTCTGTCAGTCTGTCAGTCTGTCAGTCTGTCAGTCTGTCAGTCTGTCAGTCTGTCAGTCTGTCAGTCTGTCAGTCTGTCAGTCTGTCAGTCTGTCAGTCTGTCAGTCTGTCAGTCTGTCAGTCTGTCAGTCTGTCAGTCTGTCAGTCTGTCAGTCTGTCAGTCTGTCAGTCTGTCAGTCTGTCAGTCTGTCAGTCTGTCAGTCTGTCAGTCTGTCAGTCTGTCAGTCTGTCAGTCTGTCAGTCTGTCAGTCTGTCAGTCTGTCAGTCTGTCAGTCTGTCAGTCTGTCAGTCTGTCAGTCTGTCAGTCTGTCAGTCTGTCAGTCTGTCAGTCTGTCAGTCTGTCAGTCTGTCAGTCTGTCAGTCTGTCAGTCTGTCAGTCTGTCAGTCTGTCAGTCTGTCAGTCTGTCAGTCTGTCAGTCTGTCAGTCTGTCAGTCTGTCAGTCTGTCAGTCTGTCAGTCTGTCAGTCTGTCAGTCTGTCAGTCTGTCAGTCTGTCAGTCTGTCAGTCTGTCAGTCTGTCAGTCTGTCAGTCTGTCAGTCTGTCAGTCTGTCAGTCTGTCAGTCTGTCAGTCTGTCAGTCTGTCAGTCTGTCAGTCTGTCAGTCTGTCAGTCTGTCAGTCTGTCAGTCTGTCAGTCTGTCAGTCTGTCAGTCTGTCAGTCTGTCAGTCTGTCAGTCTGTCAGTCTGTCAGTCTGTCAGTCTGTCAGTCTGTCAGTCTGTCAGTCTGTCAGTCTGTCAGTCTGTCAGTCTGTCAGTCTGTCAGTCTGTCAGTCTGTCAGTCTGTCAGTCTGTCAGTCTGTCAGTCTGTCAGTCTGTCAGTCTGTCAGTCTGTCAGTCTGTCAGTCTGTCAGTCTGTCAGTCTGTCAGTCTGTCAGTCTGTCAGTCTGTCAGTCTGTCAGTCTGTCAGTCTGTCAGTCTGTCAGTCTGTCAGTCTGTCAGTCTGTCAGTCTGTCAGTCTGTCAGTCTGTCAGTCTGTCAGTCTGTCAGTCTGTCAGTCTGTCAGTCTGTCAGTCTGTCAGTCTGTCAGTCTGTCAGTCTGTCAGTCTGTCAGTCTGTCAGTCTGTCAGTCTGTCAGTCTGTCAGTCTGTCAGTCTGTCAGTCTGTCAGTCTGTCAGTCTGTCAGTCTGTCAGTCTGTCAGTCTGTCAGTCTGTCAGTCTGTCAGTCTGTCAGTCTGTCAGTCTGTCAGTCTGTCAGTCTGTCAGTCTGTCAGTCTGTCAGTCTGTCAGTCTGTCAGTCTGTCAGTCTGTCAGTCTGTCAGTCTGTCAGTCTGTCAGTCTGTCAGTCTGTCAGTCTGTCAGTCTGTCAGTCTGTCAGTCTGTCAGTCTGTCAGTCTGTCAGTCTGTCAGTCTGTCAGTCTGTCAGTCTGTCAGTCTGTCAGTCTGTCAGTCTGTCAGTCTGTCAGTCTGTCAGTCTGTCAGTCTGTCAGTCTGTCAGTCTGTCAGTCTGTCAGTCTGTCAGTCTGTCAGTCTGTCAGTCTGTCAGTCTGTCAGTCTGTCAGTCTGTCAGTCTGTCAGTCTGTCAGTCTGTCAGTCTGTCAGTCTGTCAGTCTGTCAGTCTGTCAGTCTGTCAGTCTGTCAGTCTGTCAGTCTGTCAGTCTGTCAGTCTGTCAGTCTGTCAGTCTGTCAGTCTGTCAGTCTGTCAGTCTGTCAGTCTGTCAGTCTGTCAGTCTGTCAGTCTGTCAGTCTGTCAGTCTGTCAGTCTGTCAGTCTGTCAGTCTGTCAGTCTGTCAGTCTGTCAGTCTGTCAGTCTGTCAGTCTGTCAGTCTGTCAGTCTGTCAGTCTGTCAGTCTGTCAGTCTGTCAGTCTGTCAGTCTGTCAGTCTGTCAGTCTGTCAGTCTGTCAGTCTGTCAGTCTGTCAGTCTGTCAGTCTGTCAGTCTGTCAGTCTGTCAGTCTGTCAGTCTGTCAGTCTGTCAGTCTGTCAGTCTGTCAGTCTGTCAGTCTGTCAGTCTGTCAGTCTGTCAGTCTGTCAGTCTGTCAGTCTGTCAGTCTGTCAGTCTGTCAGTCTGTCAGTCTGTCAGTCTGTCAGTCTGTCAGTCTGTCAGTCTGTCAGTCTGTCAGTCTGTCAGTCTGTCAGTCTGTCAGTCTGTCAGTCTGTCAGTCTGTCAGTCTGTCAGTCTGTCAGTCTGTCAGTCTGTCAGTCTGTCAGTCTGTCAGTCTGTCAGTCTGTCAGTCTGTCAGTCTGTCAGTCTGTCAGTCTGTCAGTCTGTCAGTCTGTCAGTCTGTCAGTCTGTCAGTCTGTCAGTCTGTCAGTCTGTCAGTCTGTCAGTCTGTCAGTCTGTCAGTCTGTCAGTCTGTCAGTCTGTCAGTCTGTCAGTCTGTCAGTCTGTCAGTCTGTCAGTCTGTCAGTCTGTCAGTCTGTCAGTCTGTCAGTCTGTCAGTCTGTCAGTCTGTCAGTCTGTCAGTCTGTCAGTCTGTCAGTCTGTCAGTCTGTCAGTCTGTCAGTCTGTCAGTCTGTCAGTCTGTCAGTCTGTCAGTCTGTCAGTCTGTCAGTCTGTCAGTCTGTCAGTCTGTCAGTCTGTCAGTCTGTCAGTCTGTCAGTCTGTCAGTCTGTCAGTCTGTCAGTCTGTCAGTCTGTCAGTCTGTCAGTCTGTCAGTCTGTCAGTCTGTCAGTCTGTCAGTCTGTCAGTCTGTCAGTCTGTCAGTCTGTCAGTCTGTCAGTCTGTCAGTCTGTCAGTCTGTCAGTCTGTCAGTCTGTCAGTCTGTCAGTCTGTCAGTCTGTCAGTCTGTCAGTCTGTCAGTCTGTCAGTCTGTCAGTCTGTCAGTCTGTCAGTCTGTCAGTCTGTCAGTCTGTCAGTCTGTCAGTCTGTCAGTCTGTCAGTCTGTCAGTCTGTCAGTCTGTCAGTCTGTCAGTCTGTCAGTCTGTCAGTCTGTCAGTCTGTCAGTCTGTCAGTCTGTCAGTCTGTCAGTCTGTCAGTCTGTCAGTCTGTCAGTCTGTCAGTCTGTCAGTCTGTCAGTCTGTCAGTCTGTCAGTCTGTCAGTCTGTCAGTCTGTCAGTCTGTCAGTCTGTCAGTCTGTCAGTCTGTCAGTCTGTCAGTCTGTCAGTCTGTCAGTCTGTCAGTCTGTCAGTCTGTCAGTCTGTCAGTCTGTCAGTCTGTCAGTCTGTCAGTCTGTCAGTCTGTCAGTCTGTCAGTCTGTCAGTCTGTCAGTCTGTCAGTCTGTCAGTCTGTCAGTCTGTCAGTCTGTCAGTCTGTCAGTCTGTCAGTCTGTCAGTCTGTCAGTCTGTCAGTCTGTCAGTCTGTCAGTCTGTCAGTCTGTCAGTCTGTCAGTCTGTCAGTCTGTCAGTCTGTCAGTCTGTCAGTCTGTCAGTCTGTCAGTCTGTCAGTCTGTCAGTCTGTCAGTCTGTCAGTCTGTCAGTCTGTCAGTCTGTCAGTCTGTCAGTCTGTCAGTCTGTCAGTCTGTCAGTCTGTCAGTCTGTCAGTCTGTCAGTCTGTCAGTCTGTCAGTCTGTCAGTCTGTCAGTCTGTCAGTCTGTCAGTCTGTCAGTCTGTCAGTCTGTCAGTCTGTCAGTCTGTCAGTCTGTCAGTCTGTCAGTCTGTCAGTCTGTCAGTCTGTCAGTCTGTCAGTCTGTCAGTCTGTCAGTCTGTCAGTCTGTCAGTCTGTCAGTCTGTCAGTCTGTCAGTCTGTCAGTCTGTCAGTCTGTCAGTCTGTCAGTCTGTCAGTCTGTCAGTCTGTCAGTCTGTCAGTCTGTCAGTCTGTCAGTCTGTCAGTCTGTCAGTCTGTCAGTCTGTCAGTCTGTCAGTCTGTCAGTCTGTCAGTCTGTCAGTCTGTCAGTCTGTCAGTCTGTCAGTCTGTCAGTCTGTCAGTCTGTCAGTCTGTCAGTCTGTCAGTCTGTCAGTCTGTCAGTCTGTCAGTCTGTCAGTCTGTCAGTCTGTCAGTCTGTCAGTCTGTCAGTCTGTCAGTCTGTCAGTCTGTCAGTCTGTCAGTCTGTCAGTCTGTCAGTCTGTCAGTCTGTCAGTCTGTCAGTCTGTCAGTCTGTCAGTCTGTCAGTCTGTCAGTCTGTCAGTCTGTCAGTCTGTCAGTCTGTCAGTCTGTCAGTCTGTCAGTCTGTCAGTCTGTCAGTCTGTCAGTCTGTCAGTCTGTCAGTCTGTCAGTCTGTCAGTCTGTCAGTCTGTCAGTCTGTCAGTCTGTCAGTCTGTCAGTCTGTCAGTCTGTCAGTCTGTCAGTCTGTCAGTCTGTCAGTCTGTCAGTCTGTCAGTCTGTCAGTCTGTCAGTCTGTCAGTCTGTCAGTCTGTCAGTCTGTCAGTCTGTCAGTCTGTCAGTCTGTCAGTCTGTCAGTCTGTCAGTCTGTCAGTCTGTCAGTCTGTCAGTCTGTCAGTCTGTCAGTCTGTCAGTCTGTCAGTCTGTCAGTCTGTCAGTCTGTCAGTCTGTCAGTCTGTCAGTCTGTCAGTCTGTCAGTCTGTCAGTCTGTCAGTCTGTCAGTCTGTCAGTCTGTCAGTCTGTCAGTCTGTCAGTCTGTCAGTCTGTCAGTCTGTCAGTCTGTCAGTCTGTCAGTCTGTCAGTCTGTCAGTCTGTCAGTCTGTCAGTCTGTCAGTCTGTCAGTCTGTCAGTCTGTCAGTCTGTCAGTCTGTCAGTCTGTCAGTCTGTCAGTCTGTCAGTCTGTCAGTCTGTCAGTCTGTCAGTCTGTCAGTCTGTCAGTCTGTCAGTCTGTCAGTCTGTCAGTCTGTCAGTCTGTCAGTCTGTCAGTCTGTCAGTCTGTCAGTCTGTCAGTCTGTCAGTCTGTCAGTCTGTCAGTCTGTCAGTCTGTCAGTCTGTCAGTCTGTCAGTCTGTCAGTCTGTCAGTCTGTCAGTCTGTCAGTCTGTCAGTCTGTCAGTCTGTCAGTCTGTCAGTCTGTCAGTCTGTCAGTCTGTCAGTCTGTCAGTCTGTCAGTCTGTCAGTCTGTCAGTCTGTCAGTCTGTCAGTCTGTCAGTCTGTCAGTCTGTCAGTCTGTCAGTCTGTCAGTCTGTCAGTCTGTCAGTCTGTCAGTCTGTCAGTCTGTCAGTCTGTCAGTCTGTCAGTCTGTCAGTCTGTCAGTCTGTCAGTCTGTCAGTCTGTCAGTCTGTCAGTCTGTCAGTCTGTCAGTCTGTCAGTCTGTCAGTCTGTCAGTCTGTCAGTCTGTCAGTCTGTCAGTCTGTCAGTCTGTCAGTCTGTCAGTCTGTCAGTCTGTCAGTCTGTCAGTCTGTCAGTCTGTCAGTCTGTCAGTCTGTCAGTCTGTCAGTCTGTCAGTCTGTCAGTCTGTCAGTCTGTCAGTCTGTCAGTCTGTCAGTCTGTCAGTCTGTCAGTCTGTCAGTCTGTCAGTCTGTCAGTCTGTCAGTCTGTCAGTCTGTCAGTCTGTCAGTCTGTCAGTCTGTCAGTCTGTCAGTCTGTCAGTCTGTCAGTCTGTCAGTCTGTCAGTCTGTCAGTCTGTCAGTCTGTCAGTCTGTCAGTCTGTCAGTCTGTCAGTCTGTCAGTCTGTCAGTCTGTCAGTCTGTCAGTCTGTCAGTCTGTCAGTCTGTCAGTCTGTCAGTCTGTCAGTCTGTCAGTCTGTCAGTCTGTCAGTCTGTCAGTCTGTCAGTCTGTCAGTCTGTCAGTCTGTCAGTCTGTCAGTCTGTCAGTCTGTCAGTCTGTCAGTCTGTCAGTCTGTCAGTCTGTCAGTCTGTCAGTCTGTCAGTCTGTCAGTCTGTCAGTCTGTCAGTCTGTCAGTCTGTCAGTCTGTCAGTCTGTCAGTCTGTCAGTCTGTCAGTCTGTCAGTCTGTCAGTCTGTCAGTCTGTCAGTCTGTCAGTCTGTCAGTCTGTCAGTCTGTCAGTCTGTCAGTCTGTCAGTCTGTCAGTCTGTCAGTCTGTCAGTCTGTCAGTCTGTCAGTCTGTCAGTCTGTCAGTCTGTCAGTCTGTCAGTCTGTCAGTCTGTCAGTCTGTCAGTCTGTCAGTCTGTCAGTCTGTCAGTCTGTCAGTCTGTCAGTCTGTCAGTCTGTCAGTCTGTCAGTCTGTCAGTCTGTCAGTCTGTCAGTCTGTCAGTCTGTCAGTCTGTCAGTCTGTCAGTCTGTCAGTCTGTCAGTCTGTCAGTCTGTCAGTCTGTCAGTCTGTCAGTCTGTCAGTCTGTCAGTCTGTCAGTCTGTCAGTCTGTCAGTCTGTCAGTCTGTCAGTCTGTCAGTCTGTCAGTCTGTCAGTCTGTCAGTCTGTCAGTCTGTCAGTCTGTCAGTCTGTCAGTCTGTCAGTCTGTCAGTCTGTCAGTCTGTCAGTCTGTCAGTCTGTCAGTCTGTCAGTCTGTCAGTCTGTCAGTCTGTCAGTCTGTCAGTCTGTCAGTCTGTCAGTCTGTCAGTCTGTCAGTCTGTCAGTCTGTCAGTCTGTCAGTCTGTCAGTCTGTCAGTCTGTCAGTCTGTCAGTCTGTCAGTCTGTCAGTCTGTCAGTCTGTCAGTCTGTCAGTCTGTCAGTCTGTCAGTCTGTCAGTCTGTCAGTCTGTCAGTCTGTCAGTCTGTCAGTCTGTCAGTCTGTCAGTCTGTCAGTCTGTCAGTCTGTCAGTCTGTCAGTCTGTCAGTCTGTCAGTCTGTCAGTCTGTCAGTCTGTCAGTCTGTCAGTCTGTCAGTCTGTCAGTCTGTCAGTCTGTCAGTCTGTCAGTCTGTCAGTCTGTCAGTCTGTCAGTCTGTCAGTCTGTCAGTCTGTCAGTCTGTCAGTCTGTCAGTCTGTCAGTCTGTCAGTCTGTCAGTCTGTCAGTCTGTCAGTCTGTCAGTCTGTCAGTCTGTCAGTCTGTCAGTCTGTCAGTCTGTCAGTCTGTCAGTCTGTCAGTCTGTCAGTCTGTCAGTCTGTCAGTCTGTCAGTCTGTCAGTCTGTCAGTCTGTCAGTCTGTCAGTCTGTCAGTCTGTCAGTCTGTCAGTCTGTCAGTCTGTCAGTCTGTCAGTCTGTCAGTCTGTCAGTCTGTCAGTCTGTCAGTCTGTCAGTCTGTCAGTCTGTCAGTCTGTCAGTCTGTCAGTCTGTCAGTCTGTCAGTCTGTCAGTCTGTCAGTCTGTCAGTCTGTCAGTCTGTCAGTCTGTCAGTCTGTCAGTCTGTCAGTCTGTCAGTCTGTCAGTCTGTCAGTCTGTCAGTCTGTCAGTCTGTCAGTCTGTCAGTCTGTCAGTCTGTCAGTCTGTCAGTCTGTCAGTCTGTCAGTCTGTCAGTCTGTCAGTCTGTCAGTCTGTCAGTCTGTCAGTCTGTCAGTCTGTCAGTCTGTCAGTCTGTCAGTCTGTCAGTCTGTCAGTCTGTCAGTCTGTCAGTCTGTCAGTCTGTCAGTCTGTCAGTCTGTCAGTCTGTCAGTCTGTCAGTCTGTCAGTCTGTCAGTCTGTCAGTCTGTCAGTCTGTCAGTCTGTCAGTCTGTCAGTCTGTCAGTCTGTCAGTCTGTCAGTCTGTCAGTCTGTCAGTCTGTCAGTCTGTCAGTCTGTCAGTCTGTCAGTCTGTCAGTCTGTCAGTCTGTCAGTCTGTCAGTCTGTCAGTCTGTCAGTCTGTCAGTCTGTCAGTCTGTCAGTCTGTCAGTCTGTCAGTCTGTCAGTCTGTCAGTCTGTCAGTCTGTCAGTCTGTCAGTCTGTCAGTCTGTCAGTCTGTCAGTCTGTCAGTCTGTCAGTCTGTCAGTCTGTCAGTCTGTCAGTCTGTCAGTCTGTCAGTCTGTCAGTCTGTCAGTCTGTCAGTCTGTCAGTCTGTCAGTCTGTCAGTCTGTCAGTCTGTCAGTCTGTCAGTCTGTCAGTCTGTCAGTCTGTCAGTCTGTCAGTCTGTCAGTCTGTCAGTCTGTCAGTCTGTCAGTCTGTCAGTCTGTCAGTCTGTCAGTCTGTCAGTCTGTCAGTCTGTCAGTCTGTCAGTCTGTCAGTCTGTCAGTCTGTCAGTCTGTCAGTCTGTCAGTCTGTCAGTCTGTCAGTCTGTCAGTCTGTCAGTCTGTCAGTCTGTCAGTCTGTCAGTCTGTCAGTCTGTCAGTCTGTCAGTCTGTCAGTCTGTCAGTCTGTCAGTCTGTCAGTCTGTCAGTCTGTCAGTCTGTCAGTCTGTCAGTCTGTCAGTCTGTCAGTCTGTCAGTCTGTCAGTCTGTCAGTCTGTCAGTCTGTCAGTCTGTCAGTCTGTCAGTCTGTCAGTCTGTCAGTCTGTCAGTCTGTCAGTCTGTCAGTCTGTCAGTCTGTCAGTCTGTTGGTCTGTCAGTCTGTCAGTCTGTCAGTCTGTCAGTCTGTCAGTCTGTCAGTCTGTCAGTCTGTCAGTCTGTCAGTCTGTCAGCTGTCTGTATATATTAGACACCTACGGCCCAAACGGGTTGGCAGAAATGCTTCAAACTTGGTATATAGAGTTTTTTAGGTATTGTACAGAGGGGAAATTGAAATTGTTTTTTAGCTCAAAAAATAACGGTACCTGCCATATAACCGTTACGTTCAAACCTATTTTTCTCGGAAACGGCTCTAACGACTTTGATAAAAGAAATCAGTGCGGCTCTTTAGTAACAACCGATCATATGCTTGAAAAAAAAAATTGGAAAATGTCTAAAACGGTACTTTCCATAGGACCGTTTTCTTTGCTTTCGACTATCTCATAAACAGCTCAACCGATTCTTTCGAAATTTCACACATATGTAGGCTTAGGTTGCCCAAATCATACCGCGTACCAATATTTTTAATTAGTATTTTTTTGTATTTTTAAAATCATTTTAAAAAAATTTTAAAAATTTATATTTCGAAAACTGCTAAATTTTTTTCCTAAATTATATTTATATATGTTTATTGAATACTTATGAATTGGCGTTTTTGATTTTTTTTTGAAAAATGTTTTCAGAATGTTTAAAAAAAATTTTTTTTCTCAAAAACCGCTTCACAGATTTTTAAAATTTTTTTCTCATAAATTCAAATTTATTTAAGAAATAAAATGGCCCACTTTTTTAGCTTTAATTAGCTTAAGTATTTATTTCAGAATTTTGAATTATTTTTTCTTTGATTAAGCCGATTTAATATTTTGTTTTTAAGTTTATATTATAACATTTAAGACTGTCATATCAATTTAAAAAAAAAATTATAGATATTTTGTATATATAAAAAATGAAGTAAAAAACTGCTTTAAATATATATTTAGATTTTTAACAGAAATCTTTTGCATTCGATGTGATCGAACATAAAAGCAAGTTCGTGCGATCCAGTCGTGCATTTTATTTAAAAACACTTATGATTAAAATAAATAAAATAAAAATATTATGAAATGTTTATATTTGCCTCATGGCTCAAAATTTTCAATTGTCGAATGTCGGTCGGTCAAAGTCAGTGATGATACAGGTAGAAAAAATTCCTTACGTAGAAAATGTCTTCTTATTTTTTACTTGCGATAACTCGTAGGTACTATAGGGCAAGTTTTGCATTTGGAAAAAAAATTGAACTCAAGATTTTAATCAAAGTTGACATTACGATGATAGAGAACACCAAAAAAGTGGGTCGCGTAATTCCGCTTGTCTGTCTGTCTGTCTGTAGAACGATATACAGCCAAAACGCCTGAACCGATTTTGTTCAAACTTGGTGGTTAAGCGTTTTAGGTGATTGTCCAAAATAGATTTTTGAACCGTTGTTTTAGCCCCAAACATAATGATACTTGCCATACAACTTTTTCTACCATCTTTATTATCTCAAAAACGGCTTTTACGGTTTTGATAAAAATTAGCGTGTGTACTACCTTAAGTATCGTCTATATTTTGACTAAAAATGTTTTATAAATATTTTGTTATTAACGGTACCTGCCATACAACCATTTTATTGATTTTCGACTTTTTCATAAACGGCTCAACGGATGTCGATAGAAAATTGTACACAGGAGCTCCTTCGAATTATAAATATTGTTGCATTTCAAAATTTTCCAAAATAGTTTTTTTTGGATTTTTGAAAAAAATATTTTTTTTTGAAAATTCAATATTTCGAAAACGAGTGGACGATTTTTTCTGAAATTTTGTTCTTAAATTTATATTATTAAATATTTAGAATGTTCATAATATTTTTTTTTAAGAAAAAATTTAAGAATTTTTATATATGAAAAATTAAGTGAAAAACGACTTTAAAAATACATTTTTGGCATATAATGTGATCGAACATACTAGCAAGTACGTGCGATCCAGACGTGCATTTTATTTTATAATAAATCGATCTCATAACATGAATATATGCCTTTAAGTAAAACTGAATATAAAGTCTTAAGACTCAAGTCTTATTAAAGCGTGTCAATTGGATTAAGATTTTGATTAAATTTGAGCACCAGACTAAATTATTGAGTAAATTCACAAACTTTTGGCTTTACTTAAGAACTTAACTCTCTTTTATTGTAGTTGAACACGCGCAAAAATTAACAAATAAGCATGAAGAATATCATTTATAGCTGGCATAAATATTTATATGGCGAATGAAAATTAAATGAATGGATTTTCCCCATTTTTCCCCATATAAAATTGTTTGATCTGCTCCAAATTGAGGGTACTTTTTAGGAAATGTTTAGAACGTAAAAATAAAGCTCTCCACCAAAATTCACGTTCGTCGGAATTTTTCGAAGTGAAGTTATTTTTTTATATAATTTTAACAAAATATTAAAAATTGAACTACATATATAGCTTAATTTGTTTTTGAAAAGTTAATTTATCCCGTTAGATTGTTTATTGGATACATACATTCCAGAAAAACTTCAAAAAAAGATTTTTTTTTACTTTTAGTCAATCTTAAACGGAAATTCTTTTGACTTAATTTATTAAATCTTCGGCTTCGGCCGAAGGTTGTTGTCTAGCCGAATATTCGACTTCGGCTTCGGCCAGAAATCGACATTCGGTGGGATAAAAAATTCTTTCCAATATTTCTTACCCTTCTAACTAGTGCCGTGCAGCTCAGGTTGCATTGAAAAGACTTTTGATCTTACAGACATATAGTTAAAGTTATTGAAAAAAAAATATTCTTAAAAAACACTATCAACATTGCTCAAGGCAGGGTACATCAAAGTAAGCGTCTTATTATATCCACGATAAGTGGTGTCAACTTAATGTAGAACGATTTCGATCGTAGAATATACCAAAGAACCACACTCTAAAATACTTCCACGCAGGTCCAGGATACACTGTATTGTATAAAATACAAATAAATAAATAATAGGTAGGTTTATGGTATTTTTTAGAAACTACATAGAATAACACATTACAATTCAGTTCAATTTCAATTTTTCAATTTCAATTTTTTCAATTTATTATTTGCAATGTACAAGTCTCTTTTATAGTACATACTAACAATTAAAGAATACTAGAATAATAGAATGAATAAGAGAATTAAGAAAAAAATATATATCTATAATAATATTTCATACAATAATAAAATAAATTAATCAATTAACGGTGTTCCAAAGCATGTTGTATTATTTTGGTTTTAAAGTTCTTGAAACCAGTAGTTCGTTTGATATCAATTGGCAGAGCATTCCAAAGTTTAATGGTGCAGACAAAACTGACATACTTGACATACTTATACCTAGGGACGACAAGGTTAAAAGTTCTGAGCGATTGTGGAAAATTAATTTTTCAAATAAATAAACATTTTCTTTTGTATTAATTATTTAAAAAAAAATGTTTTCTTGTATTTAAAAAGTCTAGTTTTCATGAAACCCATACTTACCCTCGTGCAAGTAAAAAAAGGAAATTAGATAAAGCGAATAACAAAATTATAAATTTTGTTGGTCACATACATACATATTCGATTGGTAAATTGGTGAAGAGAAGAAGAACCAGAAGAAGAAAGGCAGGTAGACTAAGACCGGTTGATATTCCAGGCACGATTTGGCCTTGAATTGAACGCAGTTGTTTATACCGATTTATGGCTGGAGGAATATGGCGTGCTCGTTGCTCCATATTTTAATTCAATGTCCTCTGCGAAACGAAAAACCAAAGGGGAAGGTTTGGGGAACAACGTCGTGGTTGATGACGGTCTTATAGGTACGCGCGTTAGAACACTTACAATGACTGACTTAGAAAAAGGATTTCGATATTTTTAGAACCCATGTTCGTTTTTTTTTTTTGTTTTCTTTCGAATTTAGGGAGGATGGCTGTGTGAATGTCTAGCTAGTACCTATAAATAATTATATACATTTTTATGGCTTGAAGGAAGAAGCGTCATGTGACTGTGTCGGCCTTTGCTTGAAATTCCCAACCACAAAGCATTAGATAATCTATTTAATTTTGTTTTCTTCTTGCTAGCTTAGGATGTTCTGCGTTTAATTTTAATGACTGCATGGTATCGTGGCTCCATTTTTATTTGGCATTGCTGATGATTCAAATTGGCTGTTTTAAAAAGACTGTCTGTTTAGTAAAAGTATCTGTTATATTTTTTACTAGATTATGTAAATTAGTTCTTGAATTATTTAAGAAATAATATGCTCGTCTGTTAAAGACAAAATAAAGTAAAAGCTACCTTTTAATGTAATTTTCAAATACATTCGATATTATTTTAAAACCACATGCAGCTCTCAAACTTAGGTATGTACCTAAAATGCATTATATTGTGTACACATTTAATATCTATATAAATTATACGGATAGACATTAGGCTCAGCTAGTTATATCTATTTTATATATATGTACGTATGTATGTATGCAAGGTGTAACATAAAAACAGTTTAGTTCTAAGCTTGAACTAGAAAAGAATTGTGGCACTATAAACATATTTCGCATAAGTAGATACCTAACTAATTAGTTTTATGATCGTGGAGTTTAAACTTTCACTTAAGAAAATAACTTATAATTGGGTCTAATCGGTAGATCTTTTATTCTGTCAATCTGTTATGAATTTTCATACAAAAGTTTAAGCTGTAAAAAAATCGTTTATGAATTATAATTTTGGTATTCTGCATGGTAAATCTGCTGTGAAATCTGTTAAGAAATCTGCTGTCAAAACTTCGAAATTCTCAACAGTCTTTTACGAACTGCATTTTTGGTATTCAGCATGCCACAATCTGTTATGGAATCTTTTATGAATCATTAAACAATAAAAGACACATTTTGGTTACTTTTATCATAAAAGATTTCAATATATGTAGTAAAACCCTTTATTTCGTTAATGAATTGTTCTTAAAAGGAGACCGATATAACATACAAAATTAAAATGTATAATAACAAACACAAATACGTAAGTAATTTCCAAACTAAATTATTTCAATACACAAAGCACAGAACACATTTGATGGATGAAACGTAAGAAAGTAGTCACTTATCTTGCCGGTGAGCGTTTCGTACAACTTTTTCTAATGGATTCTTAAATTCAGGAACTGTTATGGACAAATTACATAGAACAATAAATTATCTTCGCAAAACAAAATACGACCATTCCATAGGTTAATTTATTGTCATTCGTCAGCTGATAATTTGATAGCAGATTTTAGGTCTGTTCGTATACATGTTTCTATTTTGAAGTTCCATAAAAGACTTTTATAAAAGATCCAACTCCTGAATACCAATTATAATATCTGTTATGCATCATAACAGATGTGGCAGAATAGGCCTAAATATCTATTTTTAGAATAATTTTTTTTATAACCTTACACGCGCTCAAGGGATTATGATTACCATTTATATGTTTTTAACACAGCGCGGGCGTCATGAGAAAGAAGAGAAAAAGGGATAGGAAAGATGGGTGGCTCGAGGTGGTTAATGTCTCGGACTTATCTCCAGGGATGGCGGCTGAGCTAATGCGGAGAAAATTAACGTGTCTGATTTGCTTATGTCTCTTATAATTCGCATTATTTTATTATTTATTTCTTCGTCATATTTATGGGTATACTAGCTTACTCAATCACATGTTGTTAGCGTTATGCCTGAACAACATGTAATGAGCAAACCAGCAACTCATTTTATGACGATTTTTAGAATTGGTTTTTAATGGAAAATCAGACGACATAGACAACGGCAGGAATCGAACCTGCGACCACGAGGTTGACAGGCGAGCACACAACTATAGCGCCACGACCACCACCTGAATTTCTGTTATTTGCAAACGGAAATAACATTTGTCATAGAAATATTTTACAATTAATCAGAGAAGTGTAGATAAAAGTCAAACATTTTTCAGAAAATAACCGAATATATAAATGTACCAAAAATAAAAAAAGAGGAGCCTGAGAAACCTTTATTTAGAAACAATAGTTCTTTTTTAAGATTTTTATTTTATATTTCAAAGTATTAGAGGGTGAGCTGAAAACGGTGAGATGAAAAAGGCACAATTTGAATTCCCCTATTTGAAATATCCTTTTTTATATAAAAAAGAATAAAAAGAATGTCCGCTTGGTTTGAGAATACAGAAAGAAGTGTAGTTTTATTCTTTATTAAGAAAATTTCAATATAGTAGTAACAAGTAATAAAATAAGAGGGCGCAAAGTAGTTGACATCGGAGGAGACGGAATTGCCAAACTCTAACAGCACTTCAATTCGTGGTCCGGAGATCTTGAAGTCCTAGTCCAAGCAGGCATATCTCATGATTTGGTTTAGATAAGGGCTTGGTTAGAACATCTGCCACCATCTTCTCCGTTGGTATGTAGTCTAGTGAGATGGACGAGTTCTTGACCACTTCACGAACGAAATTATATCTAATATCGATGTGCTTGGATCGTGAGTGAAACACAGGATTCTCAGCCAGCTTTCCGGCTCCTTGTTTGATATTATACATTTTTATTTGATATAGTTGATTGAAGCCCAACTCTTTTAGAAAATTTTATAAGTTGACTGCTTCTCTACAGGCATCGCTGACAGCCATGTACTCTGCTTCGGTCGAGGATAGAACCACTGTTCGTTGCTTACGTATTTCCAAAGACATTGATGCATTTCCAAGAATGAAAACGGAGCCCGTGTAGCATCGACGATACAGCGTACAATTTCCCCAATCAGCATCAACAAAGCAAATCGGTTTCTTATCATCCTTCTCGAATTCAAGAAGCAGATAAGTCGTACCTCTAAGGTAGCGCAACACTCGCAATCCAATGTTCGTTTCTATAACAATTATTATATTGTCTAAGAGCACTTACCGAGTATGAAATAGCCGGGCGGGTACCCAAGGTGAGGTACATCAGCGCACCCACCAGCTCACGATATGGTTTCTCATATTGATGTTCCTCTGATTGTAAATTATCCTTTAAAAGCTTCCGATCGGCTATTAATGGAGTAGCAACCGGCTTACTGTTCTCCATTGCGAACCTCTTCAAGACGTCTTTGATATATCCACTCTGCGACAGTTGTATTTTCTGTTTTGATCTTTTGGTCTGAATGCCTAGACAGCATTTTGCTTCGACTAGATCTGGCATATTAAATTGTTCAGACAGTGTTCGCTTAATCTGATCTTCCATAATTTGGTCACTGGAGAATATGAGTATATCGTCGACATATATAAGGACGAAAGTTTTCTTGCATTTGTAATGGTAAACACATGAGTCTGGGTCAGTTGGAATCAACCCAGTATATTTTAGTGATGTGTCGATCTCAATATTCCATTTTCGTCCGGACTGCCGAAGCCCATAAAAGGCCTTCTGAAGCATACATACCTTCTTGATGCCACTACGAAGATCTTTCAGCATTTTACTCGCATTGCTTCTGTGATTACCATCTTCAGCCCCAGTTGAAATTCTCTCCAATATGGCTTCCAAAAATTGCGGTCTGTCCATGAAAATATCTTCGTCGACACGGCCGTTCAAGTAGGCAGGCGTTATGTCCAGCTGAGAAATTTTTAAATTTTCCCTTGCAGCCAGAGCAATCAGCAACCTCAACGAGCTCAATCTTGTAACTGGACAAATGTGTTACTAAAATCTACTCCAGGTTTTTGCGAGAACCTTTTGGCCACTAATCTGGCCTTTCATCTTTCGAGTACACCATCAGCAGACCACTTGTTTCGTAGAACTATCCTACAGCCAATTGTCCTGGCATGCTCGGCCTTATTCACGATGTTCCATGTGCTGTTTGCGACTAAATTTTTCAACTCCGAGTAAATGGCTTCTTCTCAATCGGATTTATCATCACCTGATATTGCTTGTGTTATAGGAACTTCCGAAGCGTTCATAGCGAAGTCTTTATCTCCTGGTTTTGTTTCACCTTCATGCTGCGTTGGATCATCGATGGTCTCCTCATGCTCTTGAACATCATAAAAGATTTTTCTCGGGCGGCCTCATTGCCCTGTTCTCTGTTTTGACGGTGTCTCTGATGTATGCTTGTAGGTTTTCAATACACTCGATTTGCCTCCTCTACTTTTCGAAGACTGTTTTTTTAATTTTTCAATTTGCGTAGGATTCGAACAGGTTTCAGTTTCGCATTTGACATTTTCATTTTTTGATATATTGTTTTTGGGTTTGTTTTCAAATATGGTGTTGGTTGTGGCATTTGAGTTTTCCAAATTGTAACGTCCGTTTAGGGTTTCTTCATTTGTGAATTCACTAAAGCTTCCTTGACTTTGAATATCAACAAATTTGACGTCTCTCGAGATGTGAATTTTTTGTTGCGTTGGAAACCAAATTCTATAACCCTTGGGTGTATCAGGATAACCGACGAAGGTTCCCCCGATGCCTCTGTCATCAAACTTTCCTTTTCCGTGTGTCTTGTCCAGGATAAATACTTTGGTACCAAATGGATACAAGTAATTTAATGTTGGTGGCTTTCATATAAGGTATTTTTCCCTCAAGGCTTTTTGTGATGCATCGATTTCGGATATGATTTGCTGTAGCAACAGCTAAGCCCAAAAGGTTCATTGATAGCCGGACTCCTTCAGCATAAACCTCGCCGATTCAACCAACGTTAGATTTTTTTCTTTCGGCTGCTCTGTTCTGTTCGCGAGTGTATACAGTCGTCAGTCGACGTTTGATACCTTGTTTCTTGAGGATGTTATCCATTGCTCTGTTGCAGTATTCAGTTCCACTATCCGATTGTAATACTTTTATTTGTCTGCTGTGTGAGTCTGAGCAAAATTTTTAAACTCGTTGAACTTTGAGGCAACTTCATCTTTCGACTGCATAAAATACGTCATACAAAATTGACTGCTCTCATCGCTTCTCATCGGCCCACATACATCGCTGTGTACGATATCCAACAATGCACTTGAACGCTCGCTCCGATTTTGAAATGGTAAGCGTATCAGTTTTGATGCTATACATATTTCGCATATTTTTGGAATTCCTTTCAACTCAAGAATAAACCGCTTTTTGGCCATGATTAAGAGGTCGTGTGAATGAATTCAAATAACCGAGTTTTCTGTGCATTGTTTGTTGCGAGGTGGCCTTGTTGGTGTTCTCCACGCACGTAATATAAATCGCCCTCGCGTTCGGCTATAATTGCTGTTTCTTGGTTTTCGTCTTGTATAAAAGCTCTGTTTTTGGTGAACACAACTATATCGCCCTTGTCTATACTATCTTAGCAACGGATAGCAAGTTGGTGCGTAAATCAGGAACGTGCAGCGTGTTATTGAGTTTCACGTTGATATTTTCGTCTCCGTTCCATGTTAATATGCCTACATCACATTTAGCTGTGATGGACGATGATGCAGATGTTGCAAGTTTTAAACTGGATCGTGTGAGTTCCCTGTTTTTAAAAAGTGACTCACCGGTTGTCTACGGGATCTTCGTTGGAAGTGTCGACCAAGTATGATTTGTAGGATTGCCCTGCACTTGTTTTCAAGTTTTTCTTCTTAAAACAGCCGGCTGCCTTGTGTCCTTTCTCTCCGCAATAATTTCAATTATATCTAAAGTGTTATTTTTCTGTGCTGTTCATGTTTTTCATTGGATTGTCTGCTACTTGTGCTATGTTTGCCGAACAGTGCCCCAGACGATTGATTGTTTGGTTTTTGCGATGATTTTAACCTTTAATGATTCAGTGTCGGGAAGATTGTCTCGCGATTCAATCGCACACCTGAAATTTTCAAACGAATAAGGCAGACAATACAACAAACATAACAGATAATAATTCATCATTTATATTGATCTACATATTTTGGAGCCTGTCTATGATGTCGAAGAATTTGGCAAGGTACTCCCTAATGTCGTCTGCTTTAGTCATCTTGTTTTGCGTGAGTTGCTTTAACAACGTCGCCTTTCGGGCGGGTCCTTTGGATGCCTATATTGATTCGAGTTTCAGCCAGATTTCTCTCGAAGTAGAACATCCTCTGATCTGAATCAGTTCAGATGGACTGATGGCGAGGATGAGATCCAATTTGGCATTATGATCTTCTGCTGTCCAAGCATCTCGCAGGAGTTGTGATGCTGCTCGTGCAGCTGCGTCGGCTTCAACTACTTCGGGTTTCACCGCAGACGTAAATCTACGTTTCGTTTTTTACGAGGATAGCTTCCATCTTCCATCGGAGGAGACATAGGTATTTCTATTCAAATGCAATTTAGGTATGTACCTACTTAAATTTTGTTTTCACGTCGCCGCCGATGACTTAAAATAACGAAAAACAAATTGGGACCAAATTTCAAATTTAGCCTTATTCACGACTTTTAATCATCATTATTTGGTACTTTAAATTAAAAAAAAATCTGTTAAAATTAGAACTTGTATCTGCACTGAACATAGATGAAAGTCGGGGCTTGATCGCAACAGAAAACCCACCAATCAAATTAAAATCCTTGGAACCCGCGAAGGATGCAATGCTAGGGAGGCACCTACCGTTGTCTCCTGCGAGAAAAAGCTGCTTATAACAATTGATCCATATTCAACGGCACTGGCTCTCATGAAAGCATCGCTTTCCATCGATCAGTCCCTATACATGGGGGACCGTGCAAAACCAACCACGTGCTGTTGACATGTGTTTCTTCTGTTGTGTGTTCACTGGCGTAGCGTTGATTTATGGCGCCGAGGCAGAACCTCGCCCTGATTACTTTTTCTGGTGTATTTAAATTTTTCGCCAGAGACAAATTCATATGTACCACGAAATTAATCTTTTACTAAATATTTGTACCACATAGATTAATACTTTAATCATACATTCATTGACTAACCCTGGGATGATTAATGCAAAATTAGACCTTCTTTCCAAATTTTAACCCGCAAGGGTACTTTCCACAGCTTATCTGGGATCGAACGTTGCAATTATCTTGACATAACCATTTGAATGAAGGAGTTACCAAGACAAAGTTAAAAAGTTTTTATAAAGTTTTTATAAGAAATAAAAGTTTCTTTATACAAAAAAATGTATGCGTTACGGAAAAAATAATTTTGTAAAATTTAGTCTTAATCCATTTTTTTAATTAACGTTCATAAAAAAAGAAAATTTCTTCAAACCTTTCTTCGAATTTTCATTAATGCAAAATCCTTGACTATACCTTAAGAGTCGATGGATTCGGTTCTTTTTTGCTCTATAGCCAGAATACCTAAATTTGTTAACCTAATTGTTTTAATTTTGAGAAGTTTCTCTCACAACTTGTATTGCTGATTGCAATTGTCAAAACCAACCGATGCATTATAATAAAAGTTTGGCAAACTTACTTCTAGACTACACTGCACGATATATTTAAGTAATTCAAGTGGGCTTGTATTTATTTATTATTTTGTTTGTCTGATGAGCATACAAAAGCCCTTAGCGGTTCGCGTTCGATTTTACAATCTTCTTTATTAACTTCATGCTCATAAGATGTAACATCTATATTGCAGTTATATTTAACATCCAGTAGTTTTGCCGCCGCGACCTAAGAAAGTCAAAGTGTTGGCTAAATTTCGTAGCTGATGAAACCTTTCCTAAATTTCGACGTTGACCCTATACAAGGAAGAAAATAATTTAAGGCTTAACTACATTCAACACACTTTTGTACAAAAGTAAAAAAATGATTTGTCTTTTTCCAACATAGGTACTGCTCAAACCTATCTCATCCCAGGAAACATTTTTAGCTGCCGGAAAGGTATACTACTTTGTTTGTTTATAATTTTTGATTAAATGAAAGAGAATGAATCTTATATTGAGAAATGTTTTATTTAATGTCGGCAATTAGGTATGGAATACAATATCAGGTAAATGTTCTCCTCTGTTAGTCTCACAAGTGCGAGCCCTTTTGAACACATTTTTCATTACATTCTCACACATTTAACGCCGTATTTCATTAATTTATTCACGAATATTTTGTTTGAGTTGCTCAAGCGTTTCTGGTTTGTATGCATAAACCTTGCTTTTCAGATATCTTCAGATATCACAAAAAGAAGTCCAGAGCAGTCAAATCAGGCGACCGTGGACGCCAATCATAATCACCATTTCTTGAAATAACTTGTTGTGGAAAGAGGTCTCGCAGTAATTCCATTGTAATCCTGGCTGTATGCGATAAAAGACGGCAAAGCAGCTGGGTCAAACGGAATTCCAGCTGAGTTTTTAAAATACAGCACAGATGCTTTCCAAGAAAATTTAACCAAAGCATTGAATATAAATTTTAATTTTGGAACTCCGCCTGAACATTTTTATGAAATTTTGATTTTCCCGATATATAAAAAGGGTGATCCGTCTGAGCCAACTAACTACAGAAGCACTTTATTCCTGAGCTCAACGCTAAAAATGTACACAACTTTATTAAACAAGACACTGACTGTATTGGTAAACGCAAACAAAAAACTCAGGGAGTTTCAGGCTGGATTTATTGCTGGTTATTTGACAGTTGATAACATCTTTGTTCTTAGATCTATAGCTCAAATGAAGTTGAACCAAAATCAGAAACTGTATACATTGCTTGTGGATTTTAGAGCGGCCTTTGATACGATAAACCGAAATGCGATGTTCTATAAGCTACATAATTTAAGACTATCCTTAAAGTTTGTCAGAGCTCTGGAAAAACTTTATCAACAATCCACGGCATATATTGTTAAAGGAAAGGAGCGTTCAGAAAAATTAGAAATCGTGGAGTTAAGCAAGGCTGTAATCTTAGCCCCCTACTATTCGCACTATATTTAGATGATCTTGTGGACTCACTTACATGTGGAGTAGGAATTGGCAGCACAAAAGTAAAAGTCATCATGTACGCAGACGACATAGTTATACTCGCTGAATCAGCTAGTTCACTGCAATTGATGATTTACAAACTGTACGGGTATTGCACAATATGGGGCTTAGAAGTCAACGTTAATGAGTCAAAAGTTATGGTTTTCCAAAAAGGTTCAGGCAGGATATCAGCAAGTGAAAAATTGAAATATGGTCAGCATAACCTGGACGTAGTAAAAAAATACAACTACCTAGGAATGGAGCTAACTTACAACCTTAACATGGAAAAGCACCTGAAAACAAAGAAGATAAGGCGAAAATAGCAATATGCGTGAATTGGAAAAGAATTCTTAGCAATAAACTTATTGCTGTTAGCTCCAAATACAGTGTGTTTAATGCAACAGCGCAATCGATTCTTCTATATGGTGCACAAGTTTGGGGTGGTCAGCGATTCGAGGTAGTGGAATACTTGCTACGTTTTTTTCTCAGAAAAATTTTTATTTGCCAATCAACACCCCGAAATACTTGTATTATCTTGAGTCGGGATTACCATCACTGTTTATCTCATCGTGAAAGCTACACGTTGATTATTTATCAAGGATGGCTAAAATGAACGAAATTCGGCTACCAAAGCAGATATTGCGGTATGCAGTGCAAAAAATATACTTTTTGCCAAAAATTGGAGTAAACTGGCTGCATATTGTGGTATAGTGCTGAATTTATCGGAAGTTAGAATGGATCAATGGAAACAGACGTTTTATGAAGTTATCCGGACAACTGATGAGAATGAGAGATACTCTTTAATCGAAAAAGCCCGTGAGTCAACAGAGAGGTTTTATTATTCGAAAGTTAACTACAATTTAAACGAAGCAAATTACTTCAACAGCAGTTTCTCATGCATTATGATCAGGACAATTTTTAAAATAAGAAGAGAACTAATAAGTCTTAATTATTCACCGCATAGAACTGAAGGAACTGGCAACTGTGATATGTGCAACCTGCAGGAGAGAGAAAGTATCTATCATTTCATCGGAGTATGCCCCGTGTTGAAGGAGCTGAGAAGATTTCACCTTGGGAAAAATACTCTTCAATTTGATGAAGTTAAAAAATATCTAAACGGTTTGAACTGGCAACTTCTGTTCAGCTACTATCAAAAGGCCAGCGCTTATAGAAAAAGCATAATCACAGAAAGCTTTTAAAATTGAAATTATTTAAAAATAACTTATTGTGATGATTTAACTAAACTAAAAGTTTGTTAAAAAAAATTAATTTGTTTTGCTAAACTAAAACCCATCGCAAAAAAAATATTTATTTTGTTTTCGCTAAACTAAAAGCCCTTAAATAAAAAAAAAAATATTTAAATAAAACAAAAATTATACATATTATTGTTAAAATTATCTTAAAATTTAAATTATTGTAATATTTATCAAATATCCTACTCAGGCAAACGACAGATCTATATCTGTCTTTATGCCTTAATTATTCAATTGAAAATTCTTAATGATAACAAATGTACAATTTTTATATTGAATGAAAAATCTAATCTAATCTAAAATCTGTATGCGATGTGGCACCGTCTTATTGATACCACATGTTAATCAAGCACAAAACATGCAGTTGTGGTGCTAACAGGTTATCAATCATATCACGATATCGCCCCCCAATCACATTTCCGTTACGCCGTTTTCATTTTCAAAGAAGTAAGGTCCAATGATTCTTCCTGACCAAATTGAACCAGACTGTAACTTTTAATGGATGGAAAGGTGACTGAATAACTTGAGGGTTTTCCATTGCCCAGAACCGACTATTCTGTTTATTCAGATATCCATTCAAATGAAAATGGGCCTCGTCACTCATTATGATTTTTTCATGAAAATCGGGGTTGTCACGGGCCTAACAACTGTACGCTTGTTGCAAAGGGAAATCCAAAATTTCCAAAAGATTTTAATTTTGGTGTGTCAACATCTGCGTATCAGATAGAAGGTGCTTGGAATACAGATGGAAAAGGTCCATCAATTTGGGATGAATACACGCACAATCATCCCGATAGAATCAGCGATAGATCAAATGGTGACAAAGCAGCGGAATCCTACCATAAATTCGATTTGGATTTGAAAGCATTGAAGGATCTCAAGGTGAGTTCAGATTTTTTTCAAGGCTCATTCTTAGTTGTTATTTTTTTTTTGACTCCATTTAAGCAAAGATTTTTAATTTTTGAAAAAACAAATAATTAATTAGAAACGTTCTTGCGCCTGTATATGCTCTCAAAATATAGAAGTATATGTTTTTGATAAAACTTGTTATTATGTTCATAACCAGGGGCCTGTACAACAAAACTACAAGTATTGTAAAAGACAAACATTCTAACAAATTACAAAGGTTTTTGTACTGCAAAGCTACAAGTAAATATAGACCTTAACAATTGTACATCAAACTTTAACAATTGGGAAAAATTATTAATTTCCCAATGTTCTGTACCACAAAGTTACAAGTGTTAATAAAATTTAACAAATCATTGTTAAATAGTTAGAAAAATTTAACGTACTAATTGAAATTTGTTAAGTAGTTACCAAGTTAAATTTTTTAACTTTTTATACATAAATTTCAATATTTTGTCTCACATCTTTTCCATCTTTTCCACCTTTTCTTTAATAGATACGTTTTTTTTAATGCTTATGTTCGATCACATCGTATAATAGAAGATTTTTATTAAGAGTTTTTTTTTAAACAAAATTGGTATTAGATTGGATTAAAAAGATTAGATTGACTCTTTATTTTTTTTCATCATTAATTTGCTTACAATTTCTTATCCTAAGAATAAATACGTGGCAATTACTGCCGTCCTTATGTTAAGAAATAAGAAATAAATCAAAACAAAATATATTTAACATTAAATAATATAAACAAAGTATATACTTTTTTTTTGGTATTATATGAACTTAAAAACAAAACTTTAAAAAAAAATCATCCACGCGTTTTCGAAATATTGAATTTTCAAAAACAAGAAAAAAATATTTTTTTTCGAAAAGCCTAAAAAAATAGTTTTCGAAAATTTTGGTATCCAGTATTATTTATAATTCTAAGGACCTCCTATATAAAAAAAAATAATTTATGGAAATCTGTCGAAACGTTTATGGGAAAGTCGAAAATAAAAAAAATGGTTTTGTGGCAAGTACCGTTAATAACATATAAATGTAAAAAAGGTTTGACCACTTGAACAACACTTTTTTTCAAAATCGTTAGAGCTGTTTTCGAGATAATTAAGACGGTAGAAATAAAATGCACGACTGGATCGTACAAACTTGCTCTTGTAGCTAACAACTTGTGTTACTCACTGACGCTGTTGGTAGGTAGCTAGTCTATTATAGTTATCCTTTGCAGATTTAAAGCCATTGTAGGTAATATTACCTTGATTCTTAGTATAATGAATTGTTGAATGCATTATTCAAGGAATAGTTAAATAGGTACCTACAGATGTATATTTAAATGGATTTTAATTATGTAAATTAGGAGGGCAATAATAATAATGTTTTTTATTTTTCGTTTTTTTTGAAAACAAAATTCTTTTGAAATTTTGGTATGCAATTTATTTGAGACTATTAATATTCATGTGAATATAAAATTTAAAATTATTTTTTTTTTATTAGTTTTTAAATTATTGATTTTTCAAAAAAAAATTAATAAAATATTTTAATTTAAAAAAAAAGTTATTCAAAATTTTGATATGCAAAAATAATTTAGCTACTTAGATCTTCTCAGATACAAAATTTGACAGAAATCCAATGTACCGTTACCGAGAAAGCCAAAACATTAAAAAAAAGCTATTTTAAAGCTACCGTTAATAGACTTTTTCTGTAAACTTGGTTCATATCAAATGATAGATATTACCAACACAAACATTCTCAAAAATATTTATCAAAATCGATGGAGCCGTTTTAGAGAAAAATAAGTTTTTCCTTCAATGTCATATGGCAGGTACCGTTATTTTTAGGCCTAAAAATAAAATTTCAATTTCCCCTCTCAGGAATGCCAAAATAATCATACATACCAAATTTGAATGACAGACAGACAGACAGATATTTTTTAGCGATCACTTTTTTAGGCTTCTCATGATCGTAATGTCATGTTTGATTGTTAGAATTTTTTTTTACGAATACATAACTTGCCTTATAGTACCTATAATCGCAAGTAAAAACTAAAATGAACGATCACATCTTAAGCACAAGATTTTTGGTAGAAACTGCTCAATATAGCTATTTTTAGTCTTTTTTAGTTATAAAATTTCGTAAATTTGTATCTACAAAAAGTTATAGTACGACAATTTTATGTAGTATCATTGTATAGTATATGAAACCTATAGTATTTACTACTACGAGACTGAATTTTTTAGCTAGTAGTTACGTCGATGAGGGCGCTAGTTTCTCTTTTCTTGATATTGAATTGTGTATGTGGAAGAAATAAATGTAGAGGCAAATACGAAAAAAAGCAAGGGAGACGGTCAAAACTTATTAGTTCTGACAACAATATAGAAGGTAAGGGAGAAAACCGAATAAGCTGTTTTTATCATGGCAACCTTCAAAATATGGTGGGTATAAATAAATTATATCAAGGCTATTGGCGTATACATGAATTTGAAGTAAGAATGTATATGGATATACATACATGTATAGGTTATTATAGAATTTATTTTAAATTTTTCTTTCAAATTTTAGATATTTGGTGGATTTTAGGATTTTGAATTGTAGCAACGTTGCTACTTTTCACTTTTTCTATGCAAAAATAGCAAAGCAATGTTGAGATATTTCAATATGTTTTGTTTACGTAGGTACATGTGTACCCAGATACCCACCTACATACAATATGTACATAGGTACTTTTTGTTCTTTTTCAAATATAATATGTATTGAGAATAATTTAATTTTTTCTTCAGACAGTTTTATTAGGAAATAAAGTAGGTATACCTAGGTAGTATTTTTTTAATTTTTTTTTGACTAGCGATATTATAAATATAGGCACTAAATATATTATAAGTTATGGATTCGAAAAAAATCGAACTCGAGATTTTAATCAAACTTGTCATTACGATGATAGCGAAGACGAAAAAATGGGTCCGCAATTCCGTCTCTCTGTCCGTCTGTCCTCGAGTTTACAGCCTAACAGTTTTTGAAATCAAAACGTTGCCGATTTGGTCATAACAATGCCTTATTCAACGAAATAGATCGCTCGATGTCAACTAAAGTTAGTTGAGCATTTTTTAAAGCACAAATCTCATCGACGGTAAAGTTCTTGGGTCAATTCCGTCATTGCAGCCCAATGTGAACTGAATGTTTTTTTAATGACATCTCCGTAAGACCTTTAACATTTATGCTTGTAAGGACATCTTCAACTAAATCAATTTGATTGTGAAATGAATAAAAGAAATAGATAATAGTTTAGTTTTTGTTCGTTTGGTTTCTTGGTACTGGCACTAGGGTGATATTTTTTTCAGTCCAGTTAAATTTATGAACAATATGCTCTAAATATATGAATTTATTATAAAAATATGCAAAACTATGTAAAATATGCATTTATAATAAAATATGCATACAAATATTCAAAATATGAACTTATAGTAAAATATGCAAACATATGCAGTAATGATTGAATGTCATTTAAAGGAAATTTCCTGATTCGTATACATACTCGTAATTCGTTTCCTTCCTTCCAAGGTGTTCCTAAAAAAATATGGATTTGCATGGGAATCCGATCTCTAGTAATAAATATATATTACATACCTCCCTATATCTCTAGTTATATACTCCTCGCATCCAAACATTTGCATTTTACAATTACCTTCAGTAACCTATCGAAAATGAAGATAATCAAAACGAAAAAAAAATATTTGAACATGCAAGGACAACAAAAGTATTTGGTTTTAAAACAAAGCGCGTGTAATTCTGTAAGCGTGAAAGACTCCAAATCCCTTCAAAATAAAATGCATGACTGTATCGTCCGAACTTGCTCTTGTAGCTAACTGGTCTAGTGTAGTTTTCCTAACTTGGTTCTTAGTTTAATGAACTTTAAGCTATATTATGGATTTTAATTATGTAAATTATGAAGGTATTACCTACTTACATACAGGGCACATATGTAGGTATGAATGCACTTATGAAATGGAAATGTAGGATGTAGGTAACACATTACATGTTTAATATTTATGAACTTTAGTCCAAAATGCGTTAAGCCTAGGAGCGATAGTTGGGCTCATCAGTTAGATGTTATTAGCCGCGTTTTATTATGCTCAATGACCCATATAATTCACCTTGTGAAAATAAAACGATCTGGGTTATGAACATTTTTTACTTTGCATGGTTGGCATCTGTGATTACGTTTTGACATTTCAATTTTTTTTTTACATTAAATAAATTGTTTACTGCGGTGCTCGGAAGTTGTCCGTTCTTATTTTATTTTAGTTAAATAAATATGAAAAAAAAAAACTATAATAAATAAATAAAGTGCACTACGATCTGGATATTATACAGCAACCCATCGATTTCGGAACAATACTAAATCGTAAGCTCTACCTCGGTGAAAATATGTCGTTAGATTAAATAGAATCTGATTTCAGTTTAATGGTGAATAAAAGAAGTGAAAGAAGAACTGAAAGTTCTGCTTAAGGTCAATAATGAAGTACCTTATTCAAAAAATGCTAATACTTGTTGACAAATCACAGGTACTCAATAATCCCCAGCATGGAAAAAAGAAATTCAATCAAATTTGCGTTTTGAAAATAAAAATTGTCTTCAAGTAATTAGAACATGATTTTTCTTTTGCATTTCTGTCAAAGCGGAGTTGCCAGTTGAGTATAAAAGAAATCAATTAAGGTTCCCCCATACTATAGCGAAACTTTCGGCTGCAAACACAATAACCCAGTAGGAAATTCACTTCTCAATGAAAAATGCCTTGGTGAAATCCCATATGACAGCGGCCATATACGAGAGATTATCATTGATTTCACTCATGAAGCGTAATGCAGTCGGTCACCAGTTTGTCATTTATGTAGCATGTTGTGCTTACCTCAAGTAATAATGAAGAGAATAGACAAAAACAAAAAAAGATTTAATTAATACACAACCATTTTTCATATGCATGAATTCAATGCAAAACCTGACGCGAAGATTTCCTCCATAAAAAGATTTTTGACTTGCTAAAAAAAATAAATGATGCTAAAATGAAATCTTTTTTTTTGGGTTTTCCACTCGTTCGGTTCGTGCCATTACCTACTGTTTTTTGTCTCATCTTTAATTTGCCTAGAAAAATATTATAACCCTAGGCCTCCACTTGAAATAAATGATTGCAAGAAATGTGTCATGTAGTCTATATTTTTTGTGGAGGCCGCTTATGTCTGGATTTTTTTTAATTTTTAGACATGAGAATCTGTATTTATTTCTTGTCTTCTCAGAAGAAATAAACGGAGAAATAAAATTTCACTTTTCATGACATCCCACATTCATCGTGCACAAATTTCTCACAAAACATTGAATCTTATTCATAGTTCGCTTAACATGAAAATGTTAAATTTTAATAATCCATTAAAAAATCAGATTAGCTATACATATTCTAAAGTACATAAAGCGCTTAGCGCTTCTTGGAGAAGAATGAAATTTCACGATTTATGTTTGCCCACATAGCAAAGAAATATAAATTTTAGTAGTAGTGTCTGCAACAATGGCCAAAATAAATATTTCTAATGGAGTCGGGCCTAAAGAACACAATATCGTGTTTTTAATTGATTTTGTAGTTTTTTTTCGCAAACTTTAAATTTGCAAAATTATTCTGAATGTGTATTTTTGCGTTAGAGGGCCCCGACGAAGATGTTTTGTTTTTTTACCTGTCAAACGACTCGCGGAAAAACGGAAAAAGTTAAACAATGTCTAGCGTCGCGACACGCGGTCGAGGCTCCATTATATTCACTCAACACTTGACAGAGCGGTTTTTGAAGTGCGGCGAGATCGGCCGCGTGTCCAAAATGTTCAGCCAGTTACGGGGTGTTTGAATTGTATTGTACCGCGTAATAATATTTTTCGAAAGGCGGTGGCGGGGGTAAATAAAATGACTGGGTAATCGCTCTTTCTTCGTTGTTCTTCTCCTTATTGTTTGAGTAAAGAATAAGGAGTGCGGAGAGATGATTCTGTTTTACTTAAACAAAAGTAAGTTGTACTTTCCATTTCCATTGCTAAATATGGAATTTGATGGAAAGCGATCTGAGTTGATTTTGTTTTCGATATGTTATTGTATTGTATTCGTGTATATTAAACTGCTAGTTGTCAAAGTAAATGCATTCAAAAGAGAGGTTGATCCACAGAAAAATACAGATCTGCAAAATTGATTCAGAATAAGAAACACATTTTTTGTTTGCCCAATGGAAGGATTTAACTTGGCAAAATTGATATATTTTACCAATTGGTAACCATATAAAAATTGCGCTAGTGTAGAAGCAGACTTAATGAATATTATAAGTACTTGTTTGGTTAATTGGTAACACCGTGGTTGACAATTCAAAATTGAAGTACCAACTTGTACAAATTAAAAGCTAGTCCTAGTAGTGAGATATGCAATTAAATTCTGGGTCGGGAATATTGAACTGGATAAATATCAAGATCTTGTAGTGTGCATGCAAAGTTCTGACCTTTATAGGTCTTCGTGCAAAATAAAACGCGGCTATTGTACCATTCTTAGACGCAACATTTTTTGGTCGATGATTACCGGCTCTTATAAAATTTACAGCATTATTATATTTTTAGGGGAATTTGGTTTAATTCGTGCACCTCAATGTATGTTATGCCTGTGTCTGGCCAGTAATAATATTGAAGAAAACAAAAACAATACATAAATATTATTTTTGTTCTTGTGGAATGTGTGGATTAAGGCCAGATTAAACATGTTTATGACCTGTAGTCCAAAATGCGTTTCACCCAGGCACGATAGTTGGGCTAATCAGTTAGATGCTATCGTACCCTTGTAGTTCCTCCTAGTCCACAAAAACCAAAATACACATAACTTCAAGACATAATATGTAAAAGTATGGAGCCTACATAATTAGGTATTCTATTCAGCGACGTACTAACCAAAAACATGTGAATATGAGCTAAATAAGCGCCCTTGCAGGCTCTACATTTAGCGCCCCATTCTTCAATTTTTAATTTCATATTCACTTCACTTTCCTAAAAAATAAACCGCGACTTTGAAAACCTAAAATGTATGTATTAAAAAACACAATTAATATTATATAGCGTATTCTTCATTAAACAGGAACTGAACTTCAGCAAGCGAACTAAAAAAAAAAAAACAATCGCAGAAAGGAGACAATAATGCGTTTCGCATAATTATTTGATCTTTTTTTTCATTTTCTCTCTGCTCATCCAAACATATACAAAGAATTTTTGTGTGCCTTTTTGTCCTCTCTGGCATCGAACGTGTATTAAACACACAATATTCCATTCAAACAAATTCTTAGTCGAATATCCCATACGTGCAGAATTAAAATCTGCACGTTTCACTCAAAGGTTCCAAAGGAGTTGTAGATTAAGTTTATTATTTTGAGATTTTGTCCTATGAACATTTTTGAGTGCTTGTGCTAGAAATTATCTTGCACTGCCTTGGTGCGAATTTTGGTTTTGGCTCTTATGAACTTTTTTTTCGTATAAATGGATAGAAAGCTGATTTGTATGGATTTTGTTGAGTTTTTGTGCAAGAATTTAGTTTGCAAGCCTTCACCAACGTAACATTGATGGGATTTTTTTATTTTTACTTTATTGAAACTAGTTTCTCGTATAATTGTATGAATGGTCTTTTGTGTGAGCAGATGAAATGACTTAATTGTAATTATTGGAAGAAAATTATTGCGTTCAAATAACTTTTAGAAACAAATAGTTATAGGTAGATGGTGAGACGAATTTAAATTCGAAGAATGGAAGTGTGTGAATCCATGACAATGCACCACCAAAGCTTTGCGCCCTGTGCATTTGCACATCCTGCACATATGGTGCGTGCAGCCCTGTGTGAATGTAGTTTACGCAGTTTAGTAAAAGTAAAACGTAATTATGTACATTGGTGCCAAGGTGAAAATAATTTGTTGAACCACATAATATAATTGCTTAGCTGATAGGTATAGTTTAAGGAAAAATGATGACATTTGAGTTCTTTGATAAATATGAATACATAGGTATATGTATAGCAGTGGCGGATTAACCACCTCGGCGCCCTAAGGCACTATCAGTGGTTACCGCCGCCTTTTACTTGCGATAGGTACTATAAGGCAAGTTATGTATTCGGAAAAAAAATTTTAACAATCCAACGTGACATTACGATCATGGAGCACAATAAAAAAGTGGGTCCCCAATTCCCTCCGACTGTCTGTCCTCGAGTCTGCAGCCTAAACGGTTCGGTGGATTTGCTTCCAACTTGGTACATACGTCGTATTTGGTGTTTTTTTGACATTATCTTAAATAGTTAAAAAAAAAAACTATTTTTCCAAAATAAAAAAAACAACGGTGGGTATGGGAGGTCCATACAGATGTTAAAAAAAATTATTTCTCGAAAACGGCATGTTTATAAAAAGATGTGTGTGCTCTTAAATTAATACAGTTCACTTTTAGGTATACAAAATATTTTTTTTGCGTACTTATTAACGGTACTTCCCATAGAACCACTTTTCATATTTTCGATTCGAAATTTTTTTCGAAAATATTTTTTTTATACCAATGCTCCCTAAAATTTTTAATAAAACTGAATACGAAAGTTTTCAAAAAAACAGTTTTTGATTTTTAAAAATAACTTTTTTGAAAAATCTCCCCAAAATTGTATACATAAAAAATTAATTTATTATAAAACCGATTCAATGATTTTTGAAATTTTTTTTGATATATTCTTATTTATCCATGAATTCAAATTGCATCTTTGTTTTCCCTCAAACAACATTTAGTTATGTGTATTATCCATTAATTTCAACCTTATTATTATTCCCTTTTTACGAATTTTTGCGTACGTTACTGAATACTAAATACAATGTAGGCCCTCATACATTTATATATACATACGTGTCTTTAAAAATCACATGAATCTTATGTATGCATATTGCACCTAAATTATAAAGTTATGTATATAGCTACCTACCCACCTACATCCTTCTTTTTCATTACCATAAGTATACATGTTTACATAACTAGGTTCCATTCATGATGTATGTAGGTACATATTTCTCTCCGAACTTACATAATTTAAATCCAAAACCTAGATTTAAATATACATTTGTAGGTACCTATGTAACTAATCCTTGATTCATCCATTCGACAATTTATTATACCAAGGATCAAGGTAATCTTAACTACATCGGCTTTCAACCTGCATAGGATAAATAGACTACCACCTATTAACAGCGTCAGTGGTTAGCTACATTAATGTTGTTAGCTACAAGAGCATGTTCGTACCATCCAGTCGTGTATTTTATTTTTTAATACTATATGCAATGGTCGTAATTTAAATAGACTAACATCGAACTAACAGCGAACAGCACGATAAGAATAAATTCATGTTGTTTGCGGTCGCGCAAATAGACGTTTGAGGAATAGGCGGACAATCAGGCCAGGATTTAGATTTCGTATTTTCAGATACCAAAAATGATGAGTACCCCAATTGAATGCCATATCAATCTTTCAATTTTTTTTGCTTCATTTTTTTAGATTAAAATAAAATAACATACACAATTTGCCGCCCCCTACAAATTGCTGCCCTAGGCTCGAGCCTCACGAGCATAGTGGTTAATATGCCACTGATGGATACGTCTGCAGAAAAATTTAACGGTTGGAGCGGTTTTTTAAAGAAAATTATGTGAAAATTTGGATCAACGATTTATAGTAGTCACTAAAATGCGTATAACATTGTATTCGTTTGCTAAATCGGATTTTAAGAAAAACTGATTTTTTTTAAATAAAAAAAAAACACTTTTTTTTTTGAAAATTTGATCATGCAATAGTATTTATTAATACTTTCCAATAATGTAAAAGTAGAAAATATGAAAAGGTGTAAAGCTGATAAGATCCAAGTTTACTGCACTTATTTAAGAACACAGGCATATTTTCTATTAAAATTGTTGGGGTCATTTTTGAGAACATCTTTTTTTTCTTAACAATTTTTAATCATTTGTATGGTAGGTTTTCACCGTTATATAGTGTTGATTAGGCCTTTTTCAAAATATTGCGTTTTCAAAAAAAATGTTTTTTTCGTATTCATATACGTAAAAAAATTAACGGAACCGTTTTTCAGAAAATCGAAAATAAAAAATGGTACCTACTACAAAAATGGACACAAAAATTACTTTTTTTCGAGAAAAAAAATTCCAAAAAAGTAGGTACTTACCTTTTGCCTTTATTAATGAACTGTATTTTTTTTATAAAAATGTTTGAAGCCGTTTTTGAGGAAAAATAGGTTAACTTCCTACCGTTAAATTTAGTCCTACGTGTTGGAATATTACTTAAAATACATATCTACATAGGTAGGTACAAAGCTTGAAGAAAATCCATCCACCCGCTACACTGTAGACTCGGGGACAGACGGAATCGCGGGACTTCCTTTGTTTTCGTTTTCATCGTAGTGTTAAGTTTGATCCAGATCTCGAGTTCGATTTCTTTTATATCTTGTAACGGGTGATTTTTTTGCTACTTGGTTTTTGACATTTATATTTTTTATATTTTTGACAGATCACACATGACAAATTCCACGAACATTTGACATTTCGATTCAGTATTGTTTGCCATTTCATCATGAATAGACTTACGCCTGAACAACGTTTGCAAATTATTGAAATTTATTATCAAAATTCGTGCTCTGTGAAAAATGTGTTTCGCAAGCTACGTCCGTTTCAGCGACGAGGCTCATTTTTGGCTAAATGGATACGTGAATAAGCAGAATTGCCGTATTTGGAGTGTAGAGCAGCCAGAGGCAATTTAGCAGCTACCAATGCATCCCGAAAAATGCACTGTTTGGTGCGGTTTATGGGCAGGCGGCATCATTGGGCCGTACTTCTTCAAGGACGATGAAGGCCGCAGGGTTACGGTCAATGGAGTAAGGTACCGTTCGATGATAACAGATTTTTTTTTGCCGAAAATGCAAGAATTAAACTCGGTCGACATATGGTTCCAACAGGACGGTGCCACATGCCACACTGCACGCGAAACCATGCATCAATTGAGAGGCGAATTTGGTGAGCAGTTGATCTCACGTTTTGGCACAGTCAATTGGCCACCAAGATCATGTGATTTGGCCCCGTTAGACTATTTTTTGTGGGGCTATGTTAAGTCTATTGTCTATGGGGACAAGCCAAACACGATTGCTGCCTTGGAAGCCAACATTGAACGCGTCATTGGTGAGATTCCGGCCGAAATGTGTGAAAAAGTTTGCCAAAATTGGACCTTCAGAATGGACCACCTGAAGCGTAGCCGCGGGCAACATTTAAGTGAAATTATTTTTAAAAAGTAAATGGCAGAAATTTATTTATCGACCCAAATAAAAATTTCATTCACTTTTTACAAGTTTCTGTGTTTTTTTGAATTTTCAAAAACCAAGCTCTTAAAAAATCACCGTTTATATATCGCAAGTAAAATTGTGTGTGTGTGTATAACTCATAATTCTACTAATAGAACTAACAAAATTATCAATATCCTATGTTGTAATTCATTATATCTAATATATTAATTATGTATAGGTACCTACTCCAATCCGATGCAAAACCCAAGACCTATGAACAAACTTCCTATTAAATTCGTAGCTATTTAAATTTGTTTCTCGTCCTCCCACCACACCACATGTGTGTGCCAGGCAATAAAAATTAAACTACACACGCTAAATTCACATACCTACCTACTTCCAACAGGAGATGACATCATTTCGGTCTTTTAGTTCTTAGATTGAAGAACAATGAATCTCCAACGAGCCCACAAAGACTGAAGCCGATTGTTTGGAAGAATTACATACCTGGAACTGGAAGTTGAAAATTGCAAAATTAACGAAAAAGAACGCAATCCATTAAATCCGACATTGTCAACATCAACCAGGCGATCAACCGAATCAATTTTAAATCAATGGTAAATAATTTGTATTTGATCACGACGAGGAGGGTGACTGTCATCATAGGAGAGCTTCTCTAGAACCAATGTCGAAAATTCGATCTCCACCAAGTGATTGTGGGTTTCACTTATTATTTCTGGATATTGGAGCATGATTATTATAAGAGTTTTATGGGGTGGTAATTCAGGTAAAAATTACGAACAATAAGAATTGTGTCCATAAGTGAATAGCTGTGCTATGGGTGCCCATGTTAGCCACGAATAACTGTGTGCTTCACGAAGTGTAATAAATTATTTTGCTATTATGGTTGAATTGGAAGCTATTTCTTGGAATAGTGCTTACTTTTCGATTTCTCAAATCAAAGGCAGAAAAACAAGGATATATTTTATATCATCCATAATTATTGAAGAGTTTGACAATGGTAAATTGGTAATAGAGAGATTAAGGCCATATAAAAAAGCTTCTTATAAGATTACAAGTAAAGGTTTTTCGAATCCATATCAGAAAAGCAGTGGATATATCTACATAGGTACAGTAAAACCCGGATAATTACCCTTATCATAGATGCTTAGCTCGCATTTCTCGAAACTCAAGAAGAATGTTTCTAACTATGTACAATTTCCGTTCAACTGTCTGTTATTTTTATTCTGTTATTAAAATTTACCTTAAAATACTTCTTTGAAGTACTACCCTCTTCCAATCTGTTATTACATAGGTTATTATATATAACACAGATACAAGAAAATTTGAAAATCCAAGAAATTTCTTTCTTATATCGGAGTTTTTCTTATATCCAAACATCGGATGTAAGAAAGAAAATTTCTTATACCTATAAGAAACACGGATATAAGAAAGAAAATTTCTTAAAAAGAAAACTATGGGAATAGAAAAATATTATGTACGTGTACCAGGGGAGAACGCAATTTTAAATTATGTTTCAGAACTTGTTTCAAAACCCGACTTTCACAAAAAAAATTGTTGTTTAATCAAAAATACCTTTAATAAGTTAAATTTAAGTAATGTTTGAAATAAAAAGAATCAAAATTCTCTAAAATGACCCCGCATTATGACGGTTTTTAGCAAACATTTTTTTGTTTATACTTAAATCAATAGCATTAAACTTTTCTTATAACTTTAAATAACAACAATTATGAACTTTGATTAAAAAAAATTAAGTCTCTATGCTCCGTTCAATTTATATTTTCAGTATAGAGAAGATATCATATTTGCCTTTCTCTCTAACTGATAGAGATGCAATAAGTTCGTACTGTTTTAAAGCTCTACAGGGTTGCAGTAATAAGCATACTAAATTACCACAAACGTAGCAGTAGTAACTCTGCCTTAATAATGTGCTGCCGTGAACCTTCAGCCAGTGTTATCAATAATGTCCTTTCGATCTTTTCATTAGAAATTACTTAAATTAAATATCATTGATTTTTGTACCAAGTTTTCTTCTGAATTGAATATGTTCTAAGTTTTCCAAAAAATCGAACGTTCGATTCACCCACCTTAACAAGGGGTAAAATGAAATAAAATTTAGATCTCGATTTGATCTAATCAGACTAGAAATAATTTTATCTATTTTTTACTTAAAAATCCAAATCAGCTGTGAACTGCAATAATTTTCAAACTGTCATTTACACCTCAAAACAGAGATGAAGTTGAGGAAGAACTTGAACAGGTATGTTCTATAGTAACATTAGGTCTGAACCAGACTTTTTTTGGGCAGAAATTGGCAGCTTATAAAATTTTAAAGAGTGGGCATGAAATGCTCTCATTGAGAAATGAAGTCCGAAAAAGTCTGGAACAGCTTGAGCACAATTTTCTTCCAATTTTTAAACATCAATACATTTGTTTTTTTTTGTACTGTTTCTAAATTAATTTGTTTGTTCAACAAATATTTTCCCACAATGTGGACCTGAACTATTGTATTTTGGAGTTGAAGATGACGCATAATTTATGTTCAGATTCAAGAAGTTACATAAGCTTAAGCAACCTTTTAATAAGTGATAAACTGTTTTATTAAGAAGTTTATAATTGTAATAGTAATCCGAAACAGGAGAATTGAGAAAAAAATGCCGTGGAAACAGGAGACAGTAGATTTTAATTTTTTTAGCGAAAAAAAACAGTAGTCTACTGTCGTAAAACTAGAAACGGCAGCACTGGGTTGAGTACATGGAGAAGGCACACAAGCAGCAGTGTGTACTTGGATGTGTTGTAGTTATTTTAATTTTGAAGAAAACGCAAATAATAATTTAATATTATTTTTGTTTTTGTGGACTGTATGGATTAGGGGCGTGTGTAGCTCAAAGGCTGCTGCGTACACGAGAGCCTATAGGTCCATTGTGATCCCCTTTCAGAGATATTCCTAACTAATGTCTTATGAAGACTGGTTCATTTACAAACCAGCCCGTACTCTCTGTATAGTTTGTTGATATTTGCCATTGGTATATGCACTGGGTCGTCTAGCTCATCAACAAACCTGTTTCCGAAGTGTCGAAGGCGATTTGTTTGTAGATTTGGATAGCCGACGAGCATGTGTTTAATGGTTTCTGTTTCATCAGCGTCTTGACAGCTCCTACAGTAGTCGGGTGCCAATACATCCAGTCTAGTGGACATTGTACATATGGCACAGTGTCCTGTTAGTACACCTAGTTCTGGTCTCTTTTTAATCAGTGATAAAATATACTGTTTTTTTCCATTGATTCTAGGCCAAAAACTTCTAGAGATAACACAGTCGCTCCTGGATATCCAGGAGTGGTTTATTTACCCTTTCATTTTTATGTCTGTTTTCCTTTTCAGTAAGTTGCTGTTGTCCCTATTTGCCATTGATCCCTTCCTTGCCATTTCGTCTGCTATATCATTCCCTTCTACCTTGCTGTGTCCGGGAACACAACAAAGTTTGACTCGGTTAGATTTACGAATGACATTCTGTACGCTTCAGCACTTTGCCACTGCCTTGGTTCTTATTATTTGGCTGCATAGTGGTTTTAGAGCTGCTTGGCTGTCCACGAAAAATGCCTGATAATCAGGTTCTCCTGTGGATCATTTCAGCAGTTTTTTCATTCTCGTATATCTCAGCCTGAAAGACGCTGCATTCATCTGGGAGCTTATATGATTCCTTAATATTAAGGGCTTCACTAAACACCCCGGCTCCTATTACTTCTTCCATTTTAGACCCATCAGTGTAGATGGGAATACCCTGTTCTCTTAATAGTGAGCTATGTTCCCATCCATGTCTTGCGGGTATTATCATCGTGAAGTTCCTGTTGAAGTCAATTCTCGGTGGTAAGTAGTCAGTTGTCACATCAAGTTAAGCCAGGTTTCCGTACCTTTGCCAGATAGTTCAATGACCTTTGGTACTGAGCTTCCAAGAGCCCGTTTCTTTAAGTCGAAGTGCAATCGCGGCCGCTGTGTACTTTATGTACTCGTCCATACCTGGAAGATTTGAAATGATTTCCAGGCCTGCATGTGGCGTAGACCATCTTGTTCTTGTTTAGGTTTTTGAGATAGCTACCTTTCTCTACAGCTTTCCACCACACAATCGCTGTATACATCCAATGGATGACTTGCGGTCGCATGCCTCATTGTGCTCCAAAGGTTTTCTACATGTGTAGATGGCGCTCTTTTCATTCTTTCCTCTGTGTTCCTTTTCCAAGTTAGCTTAGAGTCTAGGATTACTCCCAGATATTTGGCTTCTCTGGAAAGTTTCAGAGGGATCTCATTCAGCTTAGGAGGTAAAAAGTCCTCCAGTTTTATTTTCCTCGTGAACAGAACTAGTTCAGTTTTTGTGGGGTAAGCCTTAAGACCGTTTTGCTCTGCCCACGAGGATAATTCCTTAAGCGCAGATTCCATTATATCTTTGATTATGGTAAAGAACTTACATGATGTCAGAATTACTATGTCGTCTGCATAAGCCACTGCTTTAATTCCTCTGTTTTAAATCTTATAAGAATGATGTTTACTACCAGGACCCATAGAAGAGAAGAGATTACTCCTCCTTGTGGTGTGCCTCTTGTAACTGTTTTCTCTACCATAGTGTCCCCAAAGTTGTGAGTTTATGATAGTACCATTCAGCTTAGAATTAATCCAATCTACCATGGCGGATAGATTTAATGGATTTCGTTTTAACGTTGTTAAACGCACCTTCGATATCCAGAAATGCTGCAAAGGAGTGCTTTTTGTGCTCAAGAATTTTCTCTATTATTGAAACGACTTCGTGCAATGCTGTCTCCACCGATTTAGCTTTTAGGTAAGCGTGTTGGAGGTTGCACAAGTTGTTTGGACAGAGTGGGTCTCTTACATATATATCAATGATTCTCGCTAGTATCTTGAGAAGGAACGAGGAGAGACTTTTCGGTCTATAATCCTTTTGAGTCGAGTGTGTCGGTTTTCCAGCTTTTGGAGTAAGAACCACTTTCACTTTTCTCCAGCTGATAGGGACGTATTTGATTTCTATACAACTTCTGCAAATTACCCATAGCCATGGGATTATTATCTGTAGATCATGCTGAAGAAATGCCGGCATAAACCCGTCTGGCCCTGGTGACTTATAGGGTTTGAACGAGTTTATTACCCACATAATCATCTGCTCTGTGATAATATTATCCAGTTCTGGTACTGACTGAATAGTAGCTAAAGAGTCTGATTGTGTATAACGTAGCTTCAGGATTCAAGCAGCCAGGGAAATGTGTATTCATAAAGAGCTCAAGTGTTTCTTGGCTCGAATTCATCCATGCTCCAACGGGCTGACTAATATATCCCGGTGAAATGGGTTTAGCCGCCACGACCTTACGAAGTCTCGCCGCCTCACTTATGTTCTCAATAGATTCAAAGTGTCAAGCCTAAGAATCCTTTTTGGCCTTTCTCAACTCCTTGGTATACGAGTTGAGTCCGTATGAATTTCAGTCTATCTCTAATTTACTCCGTTTTGTCTTGTTGAATAGTTTTCTGACATCTGTTCTTTCCTTTTTAAGCTCATCATTCCACCAAGGTGGGCTTATGTGCTTAACATAGCGTGATATGGGACAGTGTTTGTCAAAGGCCGTTTTCATTTTACTAGTACGATTTTGAACGCCACTGTCAATGGTTGATGTTGTCGTAATCTTATTCGCCTCCTGTGGAATACTACGTGTATCTAACCATTCAGTGTATGCTATCCAATTTGTTCTAGTTGGGTTTCTAAAAGGTTTTATTTCATTTATATTTCTATCTATAGTGAAGAGTATCCTAGAGTGATCCGCGGAGGATTTCATAGGTGAGACCCTACAATTCCCTACAGAGATTTTTCATTATTACTCATTAGAGTGAGGTCTAGAATTTCTTGCCTGTTTCTGTTTCTAACTGTTGGCTCATTACCTTTATTACACAACACTAGATTGCAACATAAAATGTATTCAAAAATTGACTCACCCCTTTTATTAATATCCCTGCCACCCCATTGAGTTTGGTGAGAGTTGGCATCACATCACATCACTAGAGGTATCCTACTCTCGGCGCTATAATTGACAAGACAGCGGACCTTCTCTGCTGGAGGGCTATCCTCATCATGCGACATATACGTTGATGCCAAAAGGAAGTTTCCTTCTTTTGATTCAAAGTTGTTTGCCACATTATCTCCGTTGCTGTACCTAGATGAACAGAAAGCATTAATTGATTTTTTGCTAGAATACAGCTTCTAATATTACCTGCTGACGTGGAGTGGAACAGATTATAGTATTTCAGCCTCATACCCTTAAATTGATTTTTGTTAATCCATGATTCCTGGATTAAGGCCACATACACGGACTCTTGGGATATGAAGAGCATGCGGTAGTGCGTTAGTGCTTTAGTGTGTTGCAAGTTTACTTGCACCACTAGCAGCTTTCTACTCCCCTTTGCCATCATGCCTTCTTACCTTGACGGTTCCAAGACCATATCTCAGCACATCCGATTTTCCCTTTAGCATAAGGTCAGATTTCTTGTCGATAGCGAACAAGAGGTCCTTTCCTTCCCTGCTTGAACTCTTTCTGGAGTGTACTAGTTTCCATTCCATTATGGTGAGCTCCTGGTTTTGTTTACCCAGCAGTTTAATTATGGAGCTGTTCTCGTGGGAAGCAGGGGGAGGGATCCATATTTTGATCTGCTGCCTAAGTGGTAGATCTGTGACAGGCAGAACGCCGAGAGAGGCTCCCGCCCACAGTTCGCCAATATTGGTGATTGTGTGAGTGAGGAACTCCAGGGATTTCTGGTTCCCGCAACAGTTTATTTTTACTCTGTCCAAGGTATCCCTACCGTCAACAGACATGCTATCAAGAGCAGGGAGAAGATACGCTTTTTCTTGTCTTTCCAGACGTTTTTTTACTTCTTGTTGTTGTTGTTGGTGGTGGTGGTGGTGGTGGTGGTGGTAGTGTTGTTGTAGTTGTTGTCGTTGTTGTTTTTGTCACTGGCGACTTAGCCTCTTTAGAGGCCAAGCGTTCGCCGGCAGCCGTGGCTTCTGCCGGCACTTGAGTGTATATCCCCATTCGAATTTTATTATCGTCCGTACCCTTAACTTCCATAGTTATTTGTTTTGTTAGATAGATCTCTGTTTGTTTTTCTTAGTTATTTGACACTGCAGCTGGCTTGCTGGAGGGTCAAACGTAAGCCCACCCACCACGTCAAGGTGAAAAACATGGGGGAGGGGTGGGAATGGTTATTACCAGAAACTTAAATATGAGAAAAGATATCGCTTTAAAGATAGCAAAATCGAAAAATGCCTTGAACGTAAACCTGGAGGACTGTTATGGTACATAAGAACGTGTATCCGACTGTGAAGTAAAGAGTGTTTCAAGCAACTTCGCAAGCAATTATGTTCTATTCAGCGCAAATATGGGGCCATAAAGAGTTAGACGAAGTCGAGCAACTACTGCCATATTTTTTGAAGAGGACCTTTAAACAACCAAACCACATACCTTTATTAGAAACTGGACTTTCTCCGCTGTTTATCTCGACACTCAAGTTGCAAGTAGACTACGTTCTAAAAACGCTTATGCTCAATGATTAAAGATTACCAAGGATAGTAATAAGGAAACAAAACTCATGGATGGCAGAATGGAAACGCTTAGCGAATTATTGCAACCTTTCACTTGATCTTCAAGTCGACGATTTGGGCTCATGGAAGGATAAACCGTACGACCTTATAAACGCAGTCGAAGCAAAAAAGAGAAAGGAATTATAAGTTAAATCCAGAGACTCAAGTCAAAGGGTTATCTACGCAAAGCTTAACCGCAACCTGTGCAACAATAATTAAATCAGTCACCTATCAAACAGCCTTAATTACAACAGTTTTCAAAACAAGAGCAGAGATACTTCCACTCAATGTTACTCCAAATAGAATTGATTTCCCAAATCTTTGTAGGCTATGCAACATGAGAGAGAAAGAGGACGTGGTGCACTTACTTGGTAGATGCCCCATAATGATGGAAATTAGAAGGGATCGAATCCAAGAAAATAGTACACCAATTTCAAGTGGGTGTCAGGAAAAACTTCTCAACAATTGATCAAAATGTTTCTCGAATGCATACAGAAAAGTTGTCTGCTTTTTTTATAAATTTTTGGGCAGCATTTGATTCAATTCCTCGTGAAGAACTTTTTATAAGCTCCGTAAATGTGGAATCACAATTTAAATAATATCTCTAATACAAAGAATTTATCACACGAGTATGGGACGGAAAATTACTCTCCGGTGAATTTCATATGTCCATGGGGGTTAAACAAGGGTGCGTGTTAAGTACCCTGTTCTAGTCTTCATTTTATACATACATTTTTGGGCAGCATTTGATTCAATTCCTCGTCCCCAAAGTTGTGAGTTTATGATAGTACCATTCAGCTTAGAATTAATCCAATCTACCATGGCGGATAGATTTAATGGATTTCGTTTTAACGTTGTTAAACGCACCTTCGATATCCAGAAATGCTGCAAAGGAGTGCTTTTTGTGCTCAAGAATTTTCTCTATTATTGAAACGACTTCGTGCAATGCTGTCTCCACCGATTTAGCTTTTAGGTAAGCGTGTTGGAGGTTGCACAAGTTGTTTGGACAGAGAAGGTCTCTTACATATATATCAATGATTCTCGCTAGTATCTTGAGAAGGAACGAGGAGAGACTTTTCGGTCTATAATCCTTTTGAGTCGAGTGTGTCGGTTTTCCAGCTTTTGGAGTAAGAACCACTTTCACTTTTCTCCAGCTGATAGGGATGTATTTGATTTCTATACAACTTCTGCAAATTACCCATAGCCATGGGATTATTATCTGTAGATCATGCTGAAGAAATGCCGGCATAAACCCGTCTGGCCCTGGTGACTTATAGGGTTTGAACGAGTTTATTACCCACATAATCATCTGCTCTGTGATAATATTATCCAGTTCTGGTACTGACTGAATAGTAGCTAAAGAGTCTGATTGTGTATAACGTAGCTTCAGGATTCAAGCAGCCAGGGAAATGTGTATTCATAAAGAACTCAAGTGTTTCTTGGCTCGAATTCATCCATGCTCCAACGGGCTGACTAATATATCCCGGTGAAATGGGTTTAGCCGCGACGACCTTACGAAGTCTCGCCGCCTCACTTATGTTCTCAATAGATTCAAAGTGTCAAGCCCAAGAATCCTTTTTGGCCTTTCTCAACTCCTTGGTATACGAGTTGAGTCCGTATGAATTCCAGTCTATCTCTAATTTACTCTGTTTTGTCTTGTTGAAAAGTTTTCTGACATCTGTTCTTTCCTTTTTAAGCCATCATTCCACCAAGGTGGGCTTATGTGCTTAACATAGCGTGATATGGGACAGTGTTTGTCAAAGGCCGTTTTCATTTTACTAGTACGATTTTGAACGCCACTGTCAATGGTTGATGTTGCCGTAATCTTATTCGCCTCCTGTGGAATACTACGTGTATCTAACCATTCAGTGTATGCTATCCAATTTGTTCTAGTTGGGTTTCTAAAAGGTTTTATTTCATTTATATTTCTATCTATAGTGAAGAGTATCCTAGAGTGATCCGCGGAGGATTTCATAGGTGAGACCCTACAATTCCCTACAGAGATTTTTCATTATTACTCATTAGAGTGAGGTCTAGAATTTCTTGCCTGTTTCTGTTTCTAACTGTTGGCTCATTACCTTTATTACACAACACTAGATTGCAACATAAAATGTATTCAAAAATTGACTCACCCCTTTTATTAATATCCCTGCCACCCCATTGAGTTTGGTGAGAGTTGGCATCACATCACATCACTAGAGGTATCCTTCTCTCGGCGCTATAATTGACAAGATAGCGGACCTTCTCTGCTGGAGGGCTATCCTCATCATGCGACATATACGTTGATGCCAAAAGGAAGTTTCCTTCTTTTGATTCAAAGTTGTTTGCCACATTATCTCCGTTGCTGTACCTAGATGAACAGAAAGCATTAATTGATTTTTTGCTAGAATACAGCTTCTAATATTACCTGCTGACGTGGAGTGGAACAGATTATAGTATTTCAGCCTCATACCCTTAAATTGATTTTTGTTAATCCATGATTCCTGGATTAAGGCCACATACACGGACTCTTGGGATATGAAGAGCATGCGGTAGTGCGTTAGTGCTTTAGTGTGTTGCAAGTTTACTTGCACCACTAGCAGCTTTCTACTCCCCTTTGCCATCATGCCTTCTTACCTTGACGGTTCCAAGACCATATCTCAGCACATCCGATTTTCCTTTTAGCATAAGGTCAGATTTCTTGTCGATAGCGAACAAGAGGTCCTTTCCTTCCCTGCTTGAACTCTTTCTGGAGTGTACTAGTTTCCATTCCATTATGGTGAGCTCCTGGTTTTGTTTACCCAGCAGTTTAATTATGGAGATGTTCTCGTGGGAAGCAGGGGGAGGGATCCATATTTTGATCTGCTGCCTAAGTGGTAGATCTGTGACAGGCAGAACGCCGAGAGAGGCTCCCGCCCACAGTTCGCCAATATTGGTGATTGTGTGAGTGAGGAACTCCAGGGATTTCTGGTTCCCGCAACAGATTATTTTCACTCTGTCCAAGGTATCCCTACCGTCAACAGACATGCTATCAAGAGCAGGGAGAAGATACGCTTTTTCTTGTCTTTCCAGACGTTTTTTTACTTCTTGTTGTTGTTGTTGTTGTTGGTGGTGGTGGTGGTGGTGGTGGTGGTGGTGGTGGTGGTAGTGTTGTTGTAGTTGTTGTCGTTGTTGTTTTTGTCACTGGCGACTTAGCCTCTTTAGAGGCCAAGCGTTCGCCGGCAGCCGTGGCTTCTGCCGGCACTTGAGTGTATATCCCCATTCGAATTTTATTATCGTCCGTACCCTTAACTTCCATAGTTATTTGTTTTGTTAGATAGATCTCTGTTTGTTTTTCTTAGTTATTTGACACTGCAGCTGGCTTGCTGGAGGGTCAAACGTAAGCCCACCCACCACGTCAAGGTGAAAAACATGGGGGAGGGTAGGGAATGGTTATTACCAGAAACTTAAATATGAGAAAAGATATCGCTTTAAAGATAGCAAAATCGAAAAATGCCTTGAACGTAAACCTGGAGGACTGTTATGGTACATAAGAACGTGTATCCGACTGTGAAGTAAAGAGTGTTTCAAGCAACTTCGCAAGCAATTATGTTCTATTCAGCGCAAATATGGGGCCATAAAGAGTTAGACGAAGTCGAGCAACTACTGCCATATTTTTTGAAGAGGACCTTTAAACAACCAAACCACATACCTTTATTAGAAACTGGACTTTCTCCGCTGTTTATCTCGACACTCAAGTTGCAAGTAGACTACGTTCTAAAAACGCTTATGCTCAATGATTAAAGATTACCAAGGATAGTAATAAGGAAACAAAACTCATGGATGGCAGAATGGAAACGCTTAGCGAATTATTGCAACCTTTCACTTGATCTTCAAGTCGACGATTTGGGCTCATGGAAGGATAAACCGTACGACCTTATAAACGCAGTCGAAGCAAAAAAGAGAAAGGAATTATAAGTTAAATCCAGAGACTCAAGTCAAAGGGTTATCTACGCAAAGCTTAACCGCAACCTGTGCAACAATAATTAAATCAGTCACCTATCAAACAGCCTTAATTACAACAGTTTTCAAAACAAGAGCAGAGATACTTCCACTCAATGTTACTCCAAATAGAATTGATTTCCCAAATCTTTGTAGGCTATGCAACATGAGAGAGAAAGAGGACGTGGTGCACTTACTTGGTAGATGCCCCATAATGATGGAAATTAGAAGGGATCGAATCCAAGAAAATAGTACACCAATTTCAAGTGGGTGTCAGGAAAAACTTCTCAACAATTGATCAAAATGTTTCTCGAATGCATACAGAAAAGTTGTCTGCTTTTTTTATAAATTTTTGGGCAGCATTTGATTCAATTCCTCGTGAAGAACTTTTTATAAGCTCCGTAAATGTGGAATCACAATTTAAATAATATCTCAATACAAAGAATTTATCACACGAGTATGGGACGGAAAATTACTCTCCGGTGAATTTCATATGTCCATGGGGGTTAAACAAGGGTGCGTGTTAAGTACCCTGTTCTAGTCTTCATTTTATACATACATTTTTGGGCAGCATTTGATTCAATTCCTCGTCCCCAAAGTTGTGAGTTTATGATAGTACCATTCAGCTTAGAATTAATCCAATCTACCATGGCGGATAGATTTAATGGATTTCGTTTTAACGTTGTTAAACGCACCTTCGATATCCAGAAATGCTGCAAAGGAGTGCTTTTTGTGCTCAAGAATTTTCTCTATTATTGAAACGACTTCGTGCAATGCTGTCTCCACCGATTTAGCTTTTAGGTAAGCGTGTTGGAGGTTGCACAAGTTGTTTGGACAGAGAAGGTCTCTTACATATATATCAATGATTCTCGCTAGTATCTTGAGAAGGAACGAGGAGAGACTTTTCGGTCTATAATCCTTTTGAGTCGAGTGTGTCGGTTTTCCAGCTTTTGGAGTAAGAACCACTTTCACTTTTCTCCAGCTGATAGGGATGTATTTGATTTCTATACAACTTCTGCAAATTACCCATAGCCATGGGATTATTATCTGTAGATCATGCTGAAGAAATGCCGGCATAAACCCGTCTGGCCCTGGTGACTTATAGGGTTTGAACGAGTTTATTACCCACATAATCATCTGCTCTGTGATAATATTATCCAGTTCTGGTACTGACTGAATAGTAGCTAAAGAGTCTGATTGTGTATAACGTAGCTTCAGGATTCAAGCAGCCAGGGAAATGTGTATTCATAAAGAACTCAAGTGTTTCTTGGCTCGAATTCATCCATGCTCCAACGGGCTGACTAATATATCCCGGTGAAATGGGTTTAGCCGCCACGACCTTACGAAGTCTCGCCGCCTCACTTATGTTCTCAATAGATTCAAAGTGTCAAGCCCAAGAATCCTTTTTGGCCTTTCTCAACTCCTTGGTATACGAGTTGAGTCCGTATGAATTCCAGTCTATCTCTAATTTACTCTGTTTTGTCTTGTTGAAAAGTTTTCTGACATCTGTTCTTTCCTTTTTAAGCTCATCATTCCACCAAGGTGGGCTTATGTGCTTAACATAGCGTGATATGGGACAGTGTTTGTCAAAGGCCGTTTTCATTTTACTAGTACGATTTTGAACGCCACTGTCAATGGTTGATGTTGCCGTAATCTTATTCGCCTCCTGTGGAATACTACGTGTATCTAACCATTCAGTGTATGCTATCCAATTTGTTCTAGTTGGGTTTCTAAAAGGTTTTATTTCATTTATATTTCTATCTATAGTGAAGAGTATCCTAGAGTGATCCGCGGAGGATTTCATAGGTGAGACCCTACAATTCCCTACAGAGATTTTTCATTATTACTCATTAGAGTGAGGTCTAGAATTTCTTGCCTGTTTCTGTTTCTAACTGTTGGCTCATTACCTTTATTACACAACACTAGATTGCAACATAAAATGTATTCAAAAATTGACTCACCCCTTTTATTAATATCCCTGCCACCCCATTGAGTTTGGTGAGAGTTGGCATCACATCACATCACTAGAGGTATCCTTCTCTCGGCGCTATAATTGACAAGATAGCGGACCTTCTCTGCTGGAGGGCTATCCTCATCATGCGACATATACGTTGATGCCAAAAGGAAGTTTCCTTCTTTTGATTCAAAGTTGTTTGCCACATTATCTCCGTTGCTGTACCTAGATGAACAGAAAGCATTAATTGATTTTTTGCTAGAATACAGCTTCTAATATTACCTGCTGACGTGGAGTGGAACAGATTATAGTATTTCAGCCTCATACCCTTAAATTGATTTTTGTTAATCCATGATTCCTGGATTAAGGCCACATACACGGACTCTTGGGATATGAAGAGCATGCGGTAGTGCGTTAGTGCTTTAGTGTGTTGCAAGTTTACTTGCACCACTAGCAGCTTTCTACTCCCCTTTGCCATCATGCCTTCTTACCTTGACGGTTCCAAGACCATATCTCAGCACATCCGATTTTCCTTTTAGCATAAGGTCAGATTTCTTGTCGATAGCGAACAAGAGGTCCTTTCCTTCCCTGCTTGAACTCTTTCTGGAGTGTACTAGTTTCCATTCCATTATGGTGAGCTCCTGGTTTTGTTTACCCAGCAGTTTAATTATGGAGCTGTTCTCGTGGGAAGCAGGGGGAGGGATCCATATTTTGATCTGCTGCCTAAGTGGTAGATCTGTGACAGGCAGAACGCCGAGAGAGGCTCCCGCCCACAGTTCGCCAATATTGGTGATTGTGTGAGTGAGGAACTCCAGGGATTTCTGGTTCCCGCAACAGATTATTTTCACTCTGTCCAAGGTATCCCTACCGTCAACAGACATGCTATCAAGAGCAGGGAGAAGATACGCTTTTTCTTGTCTTTCCAGACGTTTTTTTACTTCTTGTTGTTGTTGTTGTTGTTGGTGGTGGTGGTGGTGGTGGTGGTGGTGGTGGTAGTGTTGTTGTAGTTGTTGTCGTTGTTGTTTTTGTCACTGGCGACTTAGCCTCTTTAGAGGCCAAGCGTTCGCCGGCAGCCGTGGCTTCTGCCGGCACTTGAGTGTATATCCCCATTCGAATTTTATTATCGTCCGTACCCTTAACTTCCATAGTTATTTGTTTTGTTAGATAGATCTCTGTTTGTTTTTCTTAGTTATTTGACACTGCAGCTGGCTTGCTGGAGGGTCAAACGTAAGCCCACCCACCACGTCAAGGTGAAAAACATGGGGGAGGGGTGGGAATGGTTATTACCAGAAACTTAAATATGAGAAAAGATATCGCTTTAAAGATAGCAAAATCGAAAAATGCCTTGAACGTAAACCTGGAGGACTGTTATGGTACATAAGAACGTGTATCCGACTGTGAAGTAAAGAGTGTTTCAAGCAACTTCGCAAGCAATTATGTTCTATTCAGCGCAAATATGGGGCCATAAAGAGTTAGACGAAGTCGAGCAACTACTGCCATATTTTTTGAAGAGGACCTTTAAACAACCAAACCACATACCTTTATTAGAAACTGGACTTTCTCCGCTGTTTATCTCGACACTCAAGTTGCAAGTAGACTACGTTCTAAAAACGCTTATGCTCAATGATTAAAGATTACCAAGGATAGTAATAAGGAAACAAAACTCATGGATGGCAGAATGGAAACGCTTAGCGAATTATTGCAACCTTTCACTTGATCTTCAAGTCGACGATTTGGGCTCATGGAAGGATAAACCGTACGACCTTATAAACGCAGTCGAAGCAAAAAAGAGAAAGGAATTATAAGTTAAGTCCAGAGACTCAAGTCAAAGGGTTATCTACGCAAAGCTTAACCGCAACCTGTGCAACAATAATTAAATCAGTCACCTATCAAACAGCCTTAATTACAACAGTTTTCAAAACAAGAGCAGAGATACTTCCACTCAATGTTACTCCAAATAGAATTGATTTCCCAAATCTTTGTAGGCTATGCAACATGAGAGAGAAAGAGGACGTGGTGCACTTACTTGGTAGATGCCCCATAATGATGGAAATTAGAAGGGATCGAATCCAAGAAAATAGTACACCAATTTCAAGTGGGTGTCAGGAAAAACTTCTCAACAATTGATCAAAATGTTTCTCGAATGCATACAGAAAAGTTGTCTGCTTTTTTTATAAATTTTTGGGCAGCATTTGATTCAATTCCTCGTGAAGAACTTTTTATAAGCTCCGTAAATGTGGAATCACAATTTAAATAATATCTCTAATACAAAGAATTTATCACACGAGTATGGGACGGAAAATTACTCTCCGGTGAATTTCATATGTCCATGGGGGTTAAACAAGGGTGCGTGTTAAGTACCCTGTTCTAGTCTTCATTTTATACATACATTTTTGGGCAGCATTTGATTCAATTCCTCGTGAAGAACTTTTTATAAGCTCCGTAAATGTGGAATCACAATTTAAATAATATCTCTAATACAAAGAAATTATCACACGAGTATGGGACGGAAAATTACTCTCCGGTGAATTTCATATGTCCATGGGGGTTAAACAAGGGTGCGTGTTAAGTACCCTGTTCTAGTCTTCATTTTATACATAAATGACATAACAGACTTGAATCGGTATGGGGATATGGTACGTTTGAAGCTGTGGAAAAGTGCCTACGTTTTTTTAAATTAAAAGTACAATGAAATACAAAAGTGGAATGAACCGGCAATCGTAATGTTCAGACCTATTTCAATATCAGCCGGTGAAAATCTAGATTTAATAAAGGTGAACTTTGATGATCTGCTGCAGAATCCCGGCAATATAATGTTGATGTATGATAAGCTTAGGAGTGAAGCTGAATCGTCCATTTACAGAGCCTACTTCAGTAAGGTTAACCACTTCTTGAAGCATAACACCTACTTCTTAGCTGATTACACATTCGAAAAAATTAGTTTGTTATTCAAAGTAAGAAGAGAACTCGTAGGTTTAATTTGCATTCCCCATTGATCAGAGCTTCCAATATTGTGCCATTTATGCAATCGTATAGAACATGAGGATCCTGATGTTCCATTTCCTGAGAATCGCATAAGCGCTTTTTGGTGTAGAAGTACTAAATTTTGAAGAAACGATCAACATTTTGAATGGAGAAAGAGTACACTTTGAAGGCTCTTCGTTACATTAACAGACTTATATGTAATCGTAAATTTGTGAAAATGTAATTTGTATTAATTTTTAAAATTAATGGCACAAAATTTTTAACAACCTATTATTAAGGCCTAAATACGATAATTGTTAAAAATTTACTATAAACATAGTAACTTACCAACTTTTCATAAATTTTAAACTTTTGTTAACTAGTAAATTGCTAATCTATTTGATCTAAAAAGTATTCGATGTTTATATCTTCATCATTTTAACGTTATTATCATTATTTACGACAGAAAAAAGAAAAAAAAGTTGTGACCAGCAGGACTTGAACTTGTGCCCCTCGGGTCCATCGGTGATATACTTTCAGATGCCATATAGATTTAGTACGATACGAAAAAATGCTAAGTACGATACTAAACTCGTTTAAAATCACCAAAATCCTATTTTTAACCTAGTATCAGACTTAAAATGATTTAGCATATGTATTACTAAAACGACTAAATTTTTGCGGCAATAAATTAAAAATCTACCCTAATCTACCCATTGGTTAAATGTCAATAAAAACACCTTTTAATGTTGTCTTATAAATCATTAGTTGACCTGGCGAACTTCGTTCCGCCTAAATTCATTTATGTCAAGAAAATAATAATTCCGAGCATGCACAATGCTGTTTCATGTAATAGGGTCAATTAAAATTCTTTATTCTAAAGTTTTATTATATACAATAAAATTTACTAAATTAACAATGTCTATGTTCTTGAATCAAATCAAAATGATTGGCGTATCGGGCAGTTTTACGCTTTTTTACTGAAGTGATTTATGGTACACAACATTTTTAGTTTTATTTTCGGGTGCGTACACGTACAAAGCGGTAGGTTTTCCGATATGTGAGCACGCCACATATAATTGAGCATGTGAGAAACATGGGAATTCGAGATTGATGCCACAAACATCCAGCGATTGTCCCTGCGACATATTGATTATCATAGCAAAAGCGAGTGGCTCGGGGAATTGAAGACGCTTAAATACGAATGGCAAATCTTTCGGAATAAGCGGAATCCGTGGAAAGAGAACATCTTCGCCTTTGAATTTTGCCCGCAAAATCGTGGCTTGAATTAGTTTTGATGTGATGTTTTTTACAATCAAACGCGTTCCGTTACAAAGTTTTGGTGCATTGAGGTTGCGCAGCAAAACTATAACTGATACGACTTTCAATTTTAAATTTTGTGGCGGAAGCCCGGAACATCCAAAGAACTCAAAATTCCGTGGGATAAATGGTGGCTTCGTTTACATCCATCACGGAGTTCAGGGATTTGACTGAATGTAACTCACCGGCGATTTTATTTTGAATTACAATCGGATTGAGTTCCGTTCTTAACATCATCGCGAGCAGATGTGCGTCGCGAAGTCTAAGTGACCGCTCGTTCCGTTGCCTCTTCCTCCCTCAAAAATAAAAAAAAAATATTAAAATAAAATAAATCCAAAATCAGTAACCCTATTTAAAAAAAAAAGAAAAATAGCCCAATAAAATATAAATTAAAATTAAGAAAATACCCAGTGCCAGTGCTAGTGCCCTTCCTTCCCCTTTATAGTCACTCGCAGTTGTTTTGGAGTGGTCACTGCATGCAGTGTGTGGTAATCCCATACAATGTAGGTAATGATTCAGTCAAAGTAATATCAGATATATTGCTGTTATTGGCTTTGGGAATACAGGGGCGGATCAACTGAATTGCTACTTAGGCATAACACAAGAAGTAATTGTATTCTGAAGTCCTGTTTGATTTCCAAACCTAATGATAACATAGTTAACTGTCTGATTTGGTTTTATTTGTGTTAGTTATTCGTAATGGGTAGCGAATTTAAGGTAGATTATTGTAACATACGTGGGCTGAGGAAGAATTTCTAAGCTGCATATGTATGTTCAAGCTGCCAACAGCAGGCCAGCTGTTTTTGCACTAAGTGAAACCCAAGTAGGGGAAGATTCTGCCCCTTAGAATCTACCCTACATGGCTATAGCTTAGTGCCATTATTTTTCCCACATCATGGTATAGCCCTATATGTGCGAAAGGATGTTGCTTATTAGCTTCAACCGCAATATGTGCCTTGTTTAAATACAAATTTTAACTTCATGTGGTTTAAATTCACAGTCAATAAGCACATCATTCACACATGCTTTATTTATCGTAGCCCTAGTTTGGAAAGTAATTCGACTTTTAACGAATTCGATGAGTTGTCCGACTCCATCCAAAGAATTGTTTCAAAATATCCGCATAGTGAAATAGTTGTTACGGTCGATTTCAATGTATACAATTCCAAGTGGCTACGCTATTCTTATCAGACAACACCCGAAGGAAGGTATGTCGAGCTCTTTGCTGAGGTAAACAATCTGACTCAGCTAGTTACAGAGCCAACACGAATACCTGACGTTGAAAATCACCCGGCAAAACACACTAGGCTTGTTTCTTACCTATCAATCTGGTAAATTTACTATTAGTGTGTTAACGCCTCTAGGCACATCGGACCATTGTCTCATATCAGCCAATTTCTCGTGCTCAAACTCCTCAGTTAAAGAAAACATTCCTAAGAGGACCGTATGGCAATACGAGCAAGCCAACTGGGACGGTCTGAATAATTTCTTCAGGATCTTTAACTGGTCACTATGCTTCCTCGATAGTTACGTTGACCCCAGCGCTGATATGATTATAAATATAATTCTTAAGGGGGTGAAAGCTTTCATACCGAACAAAACTAAAAGCATCAAACCAAAAGAAAACTCGTGGTTCGATGTGAGCTGTAAAGAGGTTATCAGGTTGAGAGAGGTAAGTTTCCGATGTTATAAAGCCAACCCAACTGCGGAAAACCGGAATAAGTTCAAACCATCTAGAAAGACCTGTAATAGTCATATTTAAAGAACCAAATTTCTACATGAGCAAAATTTAAGGCAACAAGTATTATAATATCCCAAAGGTAGTAAACATTTTTGGTCATTTGTAAAAAAATTACGAAATGCCACCTCCTCGTCGGTTCCAACGCTCGTTTCCAATAACACTCCTGTAGTAAGCGCACAAAAAAAAGCAAATTTGCTAGCACCTCAGTTTGCTGCTAACTCTACGCTTTTACAAAGTGGCATGACTCCTCTTGTACTTGAGATCATAAACAGTTTCATGGGACGTATCTTCTTTCGTACTCGTACAGTTGGTAGAGTTCTTATAGATGTTGACACACACAAATCCGCTAGTCCAGATAGTATCCCCCCTATTGTTCTTAAGAGGTGTTCTCCTACGCTGGCAAAACCACTGCGTAAGCTTTTCCATCTGTCCTACTCTACTGGTCTCTTTCCGAGTGGATGGAAAACAGCATTTGACCAGCCTGTCCCTAAGAAAGGCGAATCATCTTCACCCTCTAACTACCGTCCAATTGCACTTACGTCCCTTCTTTCCAAGGTCATGGAAACGATGATTAATTATCAGCTTAAGAAATGTCTTGAGAAACGAAAGCTCCTTAATGACCGGCAGTATGGCTTTCGTGGCAATAGGTCAACTGATGATCTGATGGTATATCTCACCGAACAGTGGCACAAATCGCTTACATCGTTTTGGAGAAATTGAGGTTATTGCACTTGATATTTCAAAAGCATTGGATAGAGTTTGGCACCAAGCTCTCTTATCGAAAATGCATGCATTTGGTGTCGATGAATCTCTTCTTCGTTGGATTAGTAATTACCTTTCGGACCGCTCAATACAAGTCGTATTGGACGGTTTCAAGTCTGATATTCATAAAATAAATTCTGGTGTGCCCCAGGGCTCCCTCCTGTCTCCGACTCTCTTTCTCATTTTCATTAATGATCTTTTGTCTGAAACTTCTAATCCATTATACTGCTTTGCTGACGACAGCACCCACAGCTTCTCATATTCATTTTTAGATTAACACCCATATCCTTCGGATGTGGAACTTGAATGGCAGCGTATGATAAGCTCATTAAATTCTGATCTAGACAGCATTGTCCGATGGGGACTAAAAAACCGCGTAGAATTTAATGCTTCAAAAACCCAATGCTGTCTTCTGTCGTTTAAGCGGGACACTCCCGCAATGCCGTTGTCCATGAGCGGCGCTTTTATTGAGGAAACCGCACATCTTTCAGTTCTGGGTATGTGCATCACCGTTCACCTTTTATGGAATTGACATACATTCCATGTCGCCAAAAACACTGTAAGGTGTTTGGGTTTGCTGAGACAGTGCAAGAAATATTTTTCCCCTTCTGATCTGGCTGTAATCTAAAGCCTATATTCGTCCAAAGCTTGAGTACAACTGTCACATCTGGGCAGGTGCTCCCATAACTCACTTAAGTCTTCTGGAAAGAATCCAAAAAGAGCTTTAAAAATGATAGGTGATGAAACAATAACGGAAACAATTTCACCTCTCGAACACCGTATGAATGTTTCATGCCTTTCATTATTCTATCGGTATTTTTATAGACAGTGTTCTAGTGAAATAGCCAGTTGCATTCCTCCCCTTAAACAATTCAACCGTATCACTCGTGCTTCTAGAAATGCTCATCAGTTTACCCAAACTGAGCCCAACTTTGGACGTACTGTCAAGTATAGAGATTCCTTCTTTAGCCGTACTACACGAATGTGGAATGCTTTACCCGGCCGAATTTTTCCCTACCATTGCGATATTCAAGCATTTAAAACCAATGTGCATTGGTATCTCCTGTCTAATCGTTTCCCATTTTCCTAATCGCTTGCACTGTGTTTAAACATTATAAGGGTAGTCATAACCCCTTGAGTGCGCGCATATTAGAAAAAAAAACGATCGACATACTTGTTTTTCGCAGCTAAAATCGCTGGTGAACTCAGCCAATCATGGTTAGCATAATTTTGAGCAATATTCGGGAAAACATTCGTGATGAGTTCTTAAGGTGTTGTTGTAAAGTGGCGGAAATTCAATGAGGCCGGTGACTAAGTCCACTTGTATCACGCCATTGCCGATCGCCAATAATGGCCTGAAGAACTCTACAGCGAACTGCTCATTTCGTAAAGCGACTCGCATATTTGTTTTCTATGCAATTTCTTCACGTATTCCCATAAGGCCGATGATTTCAGGCAAGCGTTCAATTCATCTGCCGGAGTTGGTCTTGGAATGACAGGTAGAGTGTGCCGAAAATCCACTGCTAGTAAAATTATTGCACCACTGAAATGTCGTTTATCATTTCGTAAATCTTTCAACGTACGATTTAAAGCTTCCAATGCTCGTTTGTGAGCTATTGCGCACACGTCCCAGATGATAATCTTACATTGCTGCAAAACTTCCGCCATCGCAGAGTTCTTTGAGATGTTGCATGTAGGTTCTTCATTCACTGCAGGTTCAATGGCAATTTCAATGCAGAAAGAGCTGTTTCACCGCCTTCCGACAACGAAGCTGCTAACCCAGAAGAGGCCAGTGCTAAATCAATCTCAGATCTCGAATGAATAATAGACAAAATCAATGAAAGCAGGAATATTTTTCCAATTCCACCGGTTGCATCGAGGAAGAAAATGATACCATTTCCGTTATCGACTGACTGCATTAATTCATCGTACAATCTATTTTGTCCTTAATTCGACATGGGCACATTTGTACGAACTGCTTTACTTCTAGGTTAAATACGTCTTGCAATGGACGATTTGGTGGTGGCTTTCCCAATTTGCACAACAAATTGCCACTCATAAGCAGTCTTCAATCAAAATCAAAGCTTCTTTGCACATTTCATCTGACATTTTTTTAAATTATCATTAGTCACAGTGCCAATTCGAAGGAAAATATCGTCGGCCATATCATCCCTGTATTTATTTAACAAGTCTTTAGGATTCGATGGAAGTCGTGTCGAAAGTTGATTGCCAGGCGCGGTGATAGTGGCACTGCCATTATCAAATCCCATTGATTATCATTCTTAAGGAATTGTCTACGTTGGCAGGCTTCTCCATATGTCGCACATAACACACCGTCAACAATACTCAGAGATTCGAATGAAATGGGTCCGCGGACATTGCCCAAAAGCATTTTTAACTAGAAGCATTCATCGTTTTTCGGGCGAACTGTATATAAGTCAACATGAGCTCCTAAGACATCCGCCGCTAAGCCCCACAAAGTCGTCGTCGTCAACAACGAACCATGCTGACACATCTACTTCTATAAACGAAGCAGACTAGTGTCAACAACCGACGACGACAAAGATGAAATGCGATATCTTGCACAAGCTGCAAGATATCCAATGCACTTGGGGCCAAAGCACAGGGTTCCAGATATTAAGTAAGTGATAAGTAGAGTCAGTCTAATAATAGCCTCAATAAATAAAAGTATTATAGAATTCAAACGAATCTCTTTACTGGCGCCCAACTTAGAAGAACCTTTAAACAATATCAACCAGAATTAACAAACTGGAAAAATAAAGAATTATTTACTTTTATTAAGAATGTAAGAATTTGTCTTTACCTACCTGTACCTACTTTGAATATTTCTATTTGTAAAGCTTGCAAGTGTTATGTATTTTTTTTGTATCGTTATTTAAGTGCTTTTATTGATTGCTTTTTTTAATAATATTCAAAATAACTAAACAAATATTGTTTACGGTGGTTAATGAGTGAACCTGAAAATATTGAAATACTATTAGAAAAGTTTAATTACTTACAAATAGGGAAAGAAATAGAAAAAAAAATGAATGCAACAGATTTAAAAGTATTAGTAGAATCCGCAGTCAGTGGCGCCCTTGAAGCACAAAAAGTGGATTTTGAACGAAAGTTAAGTGATGCAGTGAAAAATTTAACAGTGACACAAAACAAACCTGAAGTTGAAATTTTTAAAGAAATTGAAATAAGTGAAAGAATTAAGTGTGAAGAGTGTCTCGACATAGTTAAATCTCATCCGGAATTTGAGTGCGGTTCACTCCGCTTACAAAGTTTTTTAAAAATACAATGTTAGTTCTAGACATTATCAGGCAGTGGGAATAATAAGAAATAAAATAAGAGGCCCAGTCGACGCTGTCCTGGCTTCTTTTAATACAGTCTTAAATTTTAAAGCTATTATAGCTAGGTTAGATTTTACGTACGCCGATGTACGTCCGATTTATTTAATTGAGCAAGAACTCAGTACACTGCGACAAGGGAACCTTACCGTTCTAGAATATTATGACGAGATTGAGAAAAAGCTAACCCTCCTTACAAACAAAACAAATATGTCATATGACAGTGCATTAGCCATTGCATTTAACGAAAAGTACAGAAGAGACGCCCTTAGGGTTTTCATATCTGGGTTAAAAAAAACCATTAAGTGATGTTTTGTTTTCGGCCCGTCCGTCTGATATGCCTACTGCTTTGGCTTTGGCTCAAGAAGTTGAAGCAAACAATGAAAGGTATCTGTTTGCGGCGAGTTATGCGAAAAATTGTGAAGAAAAATCTCTAAAATCCGAGCTCAAACGGTCGCCGAGCCGTTACCAAAACAATAATAATAGTAATAACCCTAATAATAACAGCCAAAGTAATAGGCAGGGCAAAAATCCATATTTTAACAAAAAGCAAAGTTATGAAAATGACAAACAATTGGAACTTAACAGTTCTAAAGTCCCCAGCAGTCGTGACAAAATGGATGTTGATCCGACATCATCACGCTTACGGCAATTTAATAGCTATCAACAAAAAAATAATATCGATACCTATGATCAAGGGCAAGAACAAAGGAATAAAAGGCCAAGTAGCTCTCAAAGACAGTCGGGACAGCGTCGCCAAAGAGTAAATTATTTGCAAGAAAATCCTCCACGGAATAATGAAGGTGACTATGAAGCCACAGATGCGTTGCAGGCAGATGAAGTGGAAGCTGAGGTACATGATTTTGACTACGTCAATTTTTTAGGGGAAACTCCCAACTACCGTTTATTCAAAAAACAGTAGGAGGGAGGTTAGTAATGTTTTTAATTGACACAGGTGCCTCGAAAACTTACATCAGGCCATTACGAGAGATAAAAGGTTTAGTGCCAGTAGGCACACCGTTTTTAGTAAAATCAATTCATGGTTTTAACAATATTGAACTCAAATGTTTTATAAATATTTTTGGGAGAAATAGCACTTTTTTTATTTTACCCAACCTGTCAACTTTTGACGGAATAATTGGTCTTGACCTGTTAACACAGGTTAATGCCACAATTTGCTTAAAAGAAAATTTAATTCGCTTCAATTCAGGGCTAGAAACTATTCTGTTCCATAAATGCGACAATGTGAACTTTACGAAAGTAGAGGACATTGAGGTCCACCCTCCGTAAGCATACATTTCAAAAATATGTTACATAATAGAACAAAAACATTTGCAGATTCAAACGAATCCTTGCCGTATAACACCAACATCGTTGCCAAAATTCGTACAGTAAGTGAAGACCCCATTTACTCAAAATTTTACCCATATCCTATGGGTGTGACGGATTTCGTAAATAACGAAATTAAAGATCTTCTGAAGAATGGCATTGTTAGACCGTCTAGGTCACCTTACAATAATCCCGTTTGGGTAGTTGATAAAAAGGGAACAGATGAGTTGGGTAATAAAAAGAAACGTTTAGTAACTGACTTTCGAAAGCTCAACCAAAAAACCATAGACGATAAATATCCTATCCCAAATATTACAACGATTTTGTCAAATTTAGGCAAGGCATGATTTTTTACAACCCTTGACTTAAAATCAGGGTTTCACCAAATTGAATTAGCGGAACGGGATCGAGAAAAAACAGCTTTTTCCATTCACGGCGGAAAATACGAATTTTGTCGCCTTCCGTTTGGGTTGAAAAACGCGCCCAGTATTTTCCAACGGGCTATAGATGACGTCCTTCGTGAACAAATTGGAAAAAATTGCTATGTTTACGTTGATCACGTAATCGTTTTCTCAGAAACTGAGAATGAACATGTTAAAGATATTGATTCGGTTTTAAAAAAATTGTATGAAGCGAATATGAGGGTTTCACGAGAAAAGTCACATTTTTTTAAGACAGATGTAGAGTACTTAGGCTTTACAGTGTCTAGGGATGGTATAAAAACTTGCCCTGCTAAAGTGGAAGCGATTAAAAATTATTCACAACCTTCTACAATCTTTGGAATAAGGTCATTTCTAGGTTTAGCTAGTTATTATAGATGCTTTATAAAAGATTTCGCATAAATAGCTAGACCACTTACTAATTTTTTAAAGGGTGAGAATGGCAAAATAAGTGGTAATCAATCTAAAAAAATTAAAATAGAACTAAAAGAGAAAGAACTCCAAGCGTTTAATAAATTAAAAGAAATTTTGGCGTCAGAAGACGTCACATTGTTATATCCAGATTATACAAAGCCTTTCGATCTTACGACGGACGCTTCATCACGTGAATTTGGAGCGGTTTTGTCACAAAACGGAAAGCCTATAGCAATGATTTCAAGAACACTCAAAGATAAAGAGTTGCAATTTGCAACAATTGAAAGAGAATTGTTGGCCATAGTGTGGTCCTTAAAAAATCTACGTAACTATCTCTATGGAGTGAAAACTCTAAACATTTTTACAGATCATCAACCTCTTTCGTTTTCAGTTTCAGATAAAAACACAAATGCTAAAATTAAGCGCTGGAAGGCTTTTGTAGACGAGCATAATGCCCAAATATTTTACAAGCCAGGAAAGGAGAATTATGTCGCTGATGCACTTTCGCGACAAAATATTCATGCATTGGAGAACGAAGCGTCTTCTGATGCCGCTACAATTCACAGCGAACTATCCTTGACTTATGTAATAGACACAACGGATAAACCTTTAAACTGCTTCAGAAATCAAATAGTTATAGAGGAGGCCCCAATCGCTTCAACCCGTACATTTATAATATTTGGAAAAAAAACTAGACATTTCATTAATTTTTCAGAAAGGAATACATTGATAAACACTTTAAGAAACGTGATTAAAATAGATGTTGTCAACGTAATTCATTGCGACCTACCAGTTCTAGCTTTTATTCAACACAATTTAGTCGAGTTATTTCCATCAACTAAGTTTTGGCATACTAACAAATTTGTGTTGGATATATTCGACCCGAATGAACAAAAAGAAATTATAATTACTGAACACAACCGAGCACATAGAGCAGCTCAAGAAAACATTAAACAAATTCTTTGTGACTATTTTTTTCCGAAAATGACAAAACAGGCAAATGAGATTGTGGCAAATTGTAAAATATGTTCAAAGTCGAAGTACGATCGGCATCCAAAAAAACAATTGATTGGCGAGACACCAGTCCCCTCGTATGCTGGAGAAATGCTTCACGTCGACATATTCTCCACGGATAAAAATATTTTTTAACTTGCATTGACAAGTTTTCCAAATTTACGGTTGTGATGCCAATAGCATCACGTACAATAACAGACGTAAAAGTTCCAATCCTGGAGATAATGAACATTTTCCCAAATACAAAACAAATCTTTTGTGATAATGAAGCTTCTTTAAAATCCGAGACAATTAGGTCAATTTTGCTCAATCATTTTAATGTTCACATAGTAAATGCTCCACCCTTACACAGTACATCCAACGGTCAAGTAGAAAGGTTTCACAGCACTCTATTAGAAATTGCAAGATGTCTAAAACTTGACAGAAAATTAGAAGATACAGTCGAATTAATACTATTAGCAACAGTAGAATACAATAGGACCGTCCACTCTGTTACGAACCAAAGACCAATTGATGTAATACAATCGTCCCCGACAGAATTTAGAAAAAAATTAAAAATAAATTTCAAAAGGCCCAAGAATTACAGTTGCAAAGGGATAATGAAACAAGGCAGAACAGAATTTTCAGTGTAGGAGAAAAGGTATTAGTAAAAACAAATAGACGATTAGGTAATAAGTTAACTCCATTATACGTTGAAGAGAAAATGGAAGCCGATTTAGGGACAAGGGTTCTAATTAAAGGGATGGTAGTCCATAAGGACAATCTAAAATAGAACCTTTATTATTTCATATTTTTACAATTAATCTTTCAGGATTCTTCTATTATTTATGATGACAACAGTCGTGTCTAAATTAACGGACTACACCAGTTCTAACTATATTCCAATACTAGACGGGGATGTCATTGTCTGCGAGGTTAACGGATACTTACGCCACACAACAAATTTGACTGCCTTTAAGCAAATAATAAACGAACCAAAAAACAGGACTGAGCTGTTCCCTCCACAGTCGCATATGCGAAAAATTGTGGAAATAGACCTTAAGCACTTAGAAACACTCTTCACGAGTATAAGTATCCATCATAGAAACGCAAGGAGTTTAAACTTCTTAGGCACAGGTTTAAAAATTGTAGCTGGCACCCCTGACTTTGACGACTTCGAGAAAATTTAATTGAATCAAGCCCAATTGATCGATTCCAACACACAAAACACAAAATCTCAGGAGCAAATTAATAGGTAACAGACACCGTAAATAATATTTTGGCTTAAAAAATCACAAATCGACACTGTTCATGTTTATGAAATCTTGTTAACCAGAAATAGAATGCTCATTTCAGAAATTCAAAATCTAATGCTCTCTATAGCACTTGCAAATCTCAGGGTTATAAGCCCGGTAATTTTAGATGATGATGACTTAAAATTCATAATAAACGAACAATTTTTTAATGTAAGTGTTACAGAACTTATGGAAGTGTCAAATGTAAAGGTTCTGCAAAATGATAATATTTTACATTTCATAATTAATTATCCTAGACCTAAGTTAGTTTGTAAGAAAGTAATAATCTACCCTGTTGCTCATAACGGCAATATTCTATCCTTCAATGGAGATGATGTGGTGGCGGAATGTGGAAGACGAGTGCTAGCTGTTGAGGACTGCAACGTAGCAACAACGTTAACATTTTGCAAGGAGTTATCGAGCAAGACATGCGCTCAACAATTACACTCTGGAGACATGGCTCATGGCAACACACAGCCAGACCATCGGGAATCCGTGTTGGTTATTGATGATGGAATTGTTATAATAAACAACAGAAATGCCAGAATAAGGGAGACGAATGATTTTGAGACGGACATCAACGGGACGTATTTGCTGACTTTTGATGATGCCGTGTGGATCAATGGATCCAAATTTATCAATCGAAATAACATCCAGAAAAAGCAACCCGGTAGTGCAACATCTACGCTCTAAATATCACCGGTCATACAGAGATATTGAGCCTACCATTCCTTCATAGAATGAACATGGACAATTTACGTTACATTGGTGAGATAGAAACAAAATTGACAACCCATCCACTTATAGCTTGCTGCGTGACAGTTGCACTCATTACAGTCAACATGAGCTCCTTAGCCATCCGCGCGCCGCTAAGCCACACAAAGTCGTCGTCATCAACAACGAACCATGCTGACACAGCTACTTCTATAAACGAAGCAGACTAGTTTCAACAACCGACGACGACAAAGATGAAATGGGATATCTTGCACAAGCTGCAAGATATCCAATGCATTTGGGGCCAAAGCACAGAGTTCCAGATATTAAGTTAGTGATAAGTAGAGTCAGTCTAATAATAGCCTCAATAAATAAAAGTATTATAGAATTCAAACGAATCTCTTTACTTATATTCTACCAAGTGCATCACTTTCATGAACACCAAGGAATCCAGCAACTGCGCCACATTGTTTCCGCCGCTGGAATTTCCTCGATGACACATATCATGTGAAATATCGTGGCATTTCGGTATAAAAAAGTGTTCGTGCGAATTCGTCGCTTCGGCAAGTATCGAAGAAACTGGTCAACGTTGTTGCAGGTGGTCGTTCAGCTCGGTCGATTGGCGTCAATTTTTTGTTTGGTAGATGTTGGGTGTCACCCCAATGGATGGCGCATGAGGCGGTCCGCCCCCTAGACCCCCTTAGCTACGCCACTAATTTTAAGTACTTAAGGCAAATTATGCATTCATAAAACAAAAACTTCTAACAGTCAAACATATTACACTATGATGGTAGAGAACACCAAAAAATTTGGTGCCGCAATTCCATCAGTGTGTTTGTGTGTCTGTCGAAAATGCCATACTTACATTTTTTTGGCAAAAAGGTAAATCATGCTTTTCACAAAAACGGCTCGAACGATTTTTATAAATAAAAATCAGTTCATTATTCAAGGGAAAAGGAACATTTTGGTAATTTTTTATTTGTTTTTTACAATTTTTGTTTTTGGTAGCTCTAGTAGTTCCAGTATTTTGGTTTTCGATTTTCTAAAAAACGGTTCATTTCATTGTTTTCAATTTTGTATGCAGACGCTCATAGAAAGTTTAAGCACTAATACAGGAACCAAATTTTTTTTTGTGAACTTAGAAAAAAAAACTTCTTTTGAAAACTCAAAATTTTGAAAACAACTCAATTGATTTTTCCGAAACTTCATATTTTTAGTTTTTTGACGTTATCTTGAATAAATTATGTTCCTAAAATAAGAAACAACGGTACCTGGACAAGACTGTTTCGAAAAAAATATGTGTGTTCTTAAATTAGTACAATCTACTCGTTAGTGGTATAGAACCAATTTTCATATATTCGACTCTCTTACTATTGGATGAACCAAGTAAAATTAATTTTTTTTATACAAATGCTCCCTTAAAGTGTTAAAGAAATGCATAGTCAAATTCTCAAAAAAAAATTCGATTTTTAAATAAATATTTTTTTTTTTTGAAAAATCGATTTTATAAAAACCAGACACTGAATTTTTTAAAATTCGAATTTTATATGTAACAGCTCTTCTTTTTAATTTTAAGAAGAAATATAAAAACAATACAAACGCATGTGCATACTAAGGTATTGCTTTTGTTCTTTTATTGTGGACTCTGCTTTCAATTTTAGTTTTTTTTCCTTTTGTGACGTCGATAGCTACCGACACAAATAAAATTTACAGCTTCCAAACACTGTGAATTATATTTTTCTAGGAGAATTCGGTCGAATTCAGACACCTAGAAAATAATGCCCGTGGTTTGGCTTGATTAATTTTAAGACGAAAAACGCATGTGCATACATAGGTATTGCTTTTGTTCTTTTTTTGTGAACTCTGCTTTTAATTTAAATTTTTTTCATTTTGTGACATTTAGTCCAAATTATTCGTTTCGCCCAGGTACTACAATTGGGCTCATCAGTTAGATGCTGTAATACCCCTCTAAGACGCAAAATCCATCAGTACCACATCAGTAAGTTCAACTTATCAGATTTATTTAATCCTACCGTATAAATGTGTTAATATGAAATGTTATTTAATTGTCGTTTATTTTAATCAAGTATTGAAGGTTAAAATAACAGTCGAATTATTCCTTGTTGTGTTATTTAAATTTACACGAATGCTCGGCTAATACAATCAATCTAATTTATTTAGTCTAACATATCTTCGTCTTTGATTTAACCCAGCCGTAAAGGTTAAACACTCTAACACACTTGAGTTATTTATTTAAACTGAGTGATGCTATTTAAAATAACATAGCTTTTCGTTTAAAACGATTAATTCTTATTATTTAATTTAACTTAATAAATATGCAAGAATCAATTAATCTTCTTCTCTGATTTAACCGAGCGCTCACTGTGAAAATGACACATCTATGTAATTGAAACAATCAAGCCTATTTATTAAATTTAATCCTCTAAGTGAGTTAAATTTCAAACAATAAATAATTTATTGTTTGGTTTAACTGAATGGCGCAGGTTAAATTAACACAATTAAAATGTAATTTTAACTGAAAGATGTTAGTTAGAATTACACATCTATTCTACTATATCAATCGATAACACTTATTTAATCCAACCAAACAAATAAGTTAAACATTTAGTTTTTAAACTCAATTCTAGTTCGATTTAACCCAGCCGGAATAGTTAAAATATCATTGTTGAGTGTATTGTTTTAACTAAGCTATGTAATTTAAACTAACATAGATGTTTGGATATTTTATGTATTTAATATAACCTAATACATATGTTAGAATTGAGAAAATTAAATACTCTTATTTTTTGATTTAACCGAATGATGAAAGTTAAAAAACCATCTATTTAAGTTAAAACAACGAAGCATATTCATTTATTCTAAATAAAGAGGTGTGTTAAGATTTCAAACACTAAATAATCTTCTTGCTTGATCTAACCAAACGCAGGTTATATTAACTCAATTAAAGTGTAATATTAACTGAAAGATGTTCGTAAGGATTACACATCTATTCCGCTATATCAATCGCTAATACTTATTTAATCCAACCAAGCAAATTAGTTAAATACTTAGTTTTCAAACTAACTGCTAGTTCGATTTAACCCAGCCGAAATAGTTAAAATATCATAGTTCAGTGTTTTGGTTTAACTAAGTTATGTAATTTAAACTAAGATAGATGTTTGGTTTATACAATCAATTTTATGTATTTAATCTAATTAAATATATATGTTAAAATTGAGAATATTAAACACTCTTCTTATTTGATTTAACCGAATGATGAAAGTTAAAAAAACACATCTATTAAATTAAAACAACGAAGCATATTTATTTATTCTAAATAAAGAGGTGTGTTAAGATTTCAAACACTATAAACACTAATTTTGTGTATTTAATCTAATTAAATATATATGTTAGAATTGAGAATATTAAAAACTCTTCTTGTTTGATTTAACCGAATGATGAAAGTTAAAAAAACACATCTATTAAATTAAAACAACGAAGCATATTTATTTATTCTAAATAAAGAGGTGTGTTAAGATTTCAAACACCAAAAAGTTTTCTTGCTTGGTTTAACCGAAGAGCGCAGGTTAAATTAACTCAATTAAAACGTAATTTTAACTGAAAGATGTTAGTAAGACTTACACATCTATTCCGCTATATCAATCGATAACACTTATTTAATCCAACCAAGCAAATTAGTTAAACATTTAGTTTTTAAACTAACTGCTAGTTCGATTTAACCCAGCCGGAATAGTTAAAATATCATAGTTCAGTGTTTTGTTTTAACTAAGTTATGTAATTTAAGCTAACTTGTATGTTTGATTAATACAATCAATTTTATGTATTTAATCCAACTAAATCATTATGTTGGAATTTAGAAAATTAAATAATTTTCTTTTTTGATTTATTCATCCACTTTCCTGTATACAAATTCTTAATTATAAAATATTTTCCTACCCATCATAGTAGTTATAATAAGTTTGTATCAAATAAAATAGCAAGAAATTAAAATTTTTTACATTTGACATAACCCATCTCAATAAAAAGAAAATCATCTTGACTTCCAGCCGAATACCAAAATCTTTAACAATTAAACGGGACAGTTCAAGTTCAATACAAAAAAGTCCTTATAGGTATGTATGTACGTATATCCACTATTCAACCTTCAATTATATTTAGATTAGAATGCCCCTTACTCAACGTTTGAATAAGTTTTAGAAATAACACTTTATAGCCTTTTCACACCAAACCCAAAACACGGTTTTCGCGAAATTATCGATTTTGGCTGAAAACCCAAAGCGAAAACACAAGTTTTCCCATACATTTTTGATTAGCCCCTCGTTTTGACAAACTACAAGTTTTAAATAAAACATGTTGGATTTGCGAGATGAACTAAGCAAACACACCTTGTAAAACATTCAGTGCTCAATTATTTGTCACATAAATAGCTGACGGGCTGTTGCCAGGAAAAACGAAAAAAAAACAGCTGTCTGGGGTAATTTCAATTCACAACTGATTTGTTGTTGTCTGTGGTGCCAAAATAATTGAAATGTCAAACGAAAACTTGTAAATGTTCAGTGTGAACGGTTTTCGAGTTTTCGTAAACTTTTAGCTGAAAACCCGGTTTTGGGTTTGGTGTGAAAAGCTTATTAGAGGCATTGTAGACCTTTATGTACCTGCTATAATGAGTTTATAAATATGGCTGTATTTATACATCAATCGAAAGATCTGTCTTTTTACACTTTGCAATGAAAAATAAGAAGTTAAATGATGGTTAATAAGTACATTTAGATTATTGGGTGCGCTGGCGCCAAAATTTGTTAAATGAAGCTCAGAAAATAGAGCACAATATATATTTTATTCCTTCTCGATGCTCCCTTTCTCTTATGATGTTTTTGTTTTAATGGTAATGCTCATGGAAATGGATAATAAAAATGAGGTTTGCTAGTGTTTTTATTGCTGTACTCCCTCCAAAGAACATCTGTTGCCGGAAGAATGATTTTTTGTGCCGTTCGTATGTACCGCAATTTGCCATTGAAAATTGCACTTCACATTTATTTTCTTGTTGTGCTCGTTCCCAAATTATATCTGTTGCTCGAAGAATGATTCCTTGAGCTGCTCGTTTTTTGGTAATCGTGCAAACATACTCCTGCTTGCACTCGATGCCGCTGCTTTGGTGTCTTATTTCGGTGATTCGTTTGTCGTTGTCTAAGGCTACGCGTACAGTCGTGCGACAAAGCGATGCGATGCGAGAAAAATATTTAAAGCGATATCGCTTCACTGTGCGCACATATGCATATAGGAATCAATGTAAATATTTTTCTCGCATCGCATCGCTTTGTCGCACTACTGCACTCGAGTTAAAGGTCGTGGTTGCGGGTTTGCGTTAAAAAAAATATAACTTTATTGATTGAAAGACAAAATGATAAATGAATTGTACAATATGTTTGGCTTTAACATTGAACCTACTTAATAATTATTATTTGCTTAGGTGATTTCTAAGAATCGCCGGAAATTTAGCAGGCGCTGATTAGGCGTTATTTCCAGAAATGCTTATTGTCAACTTTGCATTGCAGTTTATTGCAGTTCATTGTTCTACATTATGTTTATTGAACTTTAGTGTATACCTGATCTTGATATTGCTGATGTTGATACTGCTGATGTTGGAAGTTGGCGGAAATGGGGTTCGTAACTCCTCCCCCTTTGGAATGGAGCGACGGTACCATGATGCTTGATGGGGCTGGAGTACCATGCTGAATGGTAGCTTTACCTTTTTGACTGATGAAATATTTAATTCCGAAGATGATTAACAGGATTGCTGTATAATAATTGAGATGTCGGTGTATAGGATATGTTGGTAAGCATCTTTGGTGTTGGCTTCGTTTCGAAAGTGGTACTCTTTTATCTTCTCGAGGCTTAACTTCTCAATGGTTAAATTGCTGTGTATCTTACTGTATGAGGCCGGAATTATGTGAATTTGGTCCAGGTAAGACGTTGGGTTGTCTCTGTATGTAATACCGTTGATGTTGACGGAACAGTTTTCATACTTGACTAGCGCTGTACCTTCGATTGAGTATGTTGTGTTACTGCAAGTAGAGTTAATAAATGTTAAGGGTACATTTAAAAGAATTACGTGGTTTGATTCAGGTATTGTTATGTCCTGAATTTTCCCGAAATCGTTTAGTGTGCAATGTGCGTCTTCATTTTCTAAAATTTTTCCGATGCATGGGGAATCGATGAAAAGTTCTTGCCGGATAGGAGTTTTACAGATGAAGATCTCTTCTACTCTGGGACAACGTTTTTCAAAATACTGTATATTAATGCTAGTTCTTATAATATATGGTTCTGTTAGAATTTTGTTTGTTTTGTTGATGGGAAGTGGGTTTATGTGGGACAGAAAAGATCTCTCGGGTGAAAATATTGGTATATTTACATTGAATATTAGCTTATTTTTATTATAGTAAGCTTGTAACTCTAGAAGTTCATATATGTGTTCATTTGACAGTATGGTAATAGATTGTTTTTCAAAAATTTTATAAATTTGATCTAGTTCTTCGGGGCTTAGGATAAATTTTGGAATTATATTTAATTTTGCTAGTATAACGGCTTCGGCTATATTTGAAATATGATTTCATAGGAGGTCTATGTTGTAGTTCACTTGGTTAAGGAATTGAGATTGTAATATGTAATTTTCGGTTCTCTTAATATTATTATTGGTTTTTTCGAAATTAGTATTAAGAAAGCTTTGGATAATATCTTGCTGATTATTAATGTGCTCTGTTAGGTTTTGAAATCTCTCGATCATTTGCATATTCATTTTAGCTTGACTTGTCATAGTTTGTCTAAAGTCTGTACCTGTCGTTTTTAATTAAATCTTAATTAATCTTTGGCGTCCACTTTATTGTTGTACCGAGTCCGTCAATGAGTCCTCTTTTATTTTTAGTTTTAGCAGTGAGTGTAAATATTTTGTTTTTGAGATCTTGTAATTTAATTCGAATTATTTTGGTTATGTCTTTTAGTGAATATTCTTTTTCGAAAATGTTAAGGGAATTTGAGATTTTTTGTATATTTTCTTTGTACATATCTAAGTCTACTATGTGTATAAGTTTATTATATTCTATAATCGTTCTCGCAGCTCCCAAATTCGGTTCTACGATACCTTGGTTCTTGTTTAGATTATGAATCTCTATCGTTTGTTCACTTGTTAGTGAGAACCTAGGGAAAAAATTATATTTGTATTAATATTTATGTTTAAGTATATTTCCTTTTCTTCTTAATTCTAGATTTATGAATTTTTTTATTTTCTGATGTAATTATAGTAACTTTTTGGTTTTCTTTAACTTTATGCTTTGAATATCTAGGGGTTAGTTTGTTTCTTTTACATTCTCTCCTATGTATAATTTCTTCTATATTTCTATCTTCTGGGGGTATTCTTTCATTATTCAATTTATTTATTCGTTTTTCGGCAGATTTTTCTAATTTTTCTTTAATTTGGGGAAAAAGTTCTTCTTGAAATTTTGTAAGTTTAGTGAGGTAGTCATGTTCTCCATTATAAGAAAGGTTTGTATTGAAATTAAAAGGTCTTCCATAAAAAAGTTCGAAGGGGGTTAATTTTGTGGATGAATGGATAGCATTATTGTAGGTTAATAAGGTTTCAAATAGAATCTCATCATGATCGATCTGTATTTTTCTTTCTTTTGATTCGTTTAGAATAATTCTGTATATCTCGGTTAGAGTAGAGTGTAAACGTTCCACAGGTGAATTACTGGATGATTGCTGGAAGGATGTAATATGATGTTTTATGTCATAACGTTTGCAAATATCTTTAAAGATATTTGAGGTAAATTCTGATCCTTGATCGCTAACAATTTTTGAAGGTTTTCCATGAAGGCTAATAAAGTTTTTAAAAGATTTAACAATAAGAAGGCTTGTTCTGGAAGGTAATGTATAAGCTAAAGCAAATTTTGAAAATGTATCCATAATAGTTAAAACGCTTTTGTTATTAATAGTGTATATGTCCATGTGTAAAATATCTAATGGTTTGAGAGGTGTTTCTGGCTTTTCGAATTCTACTTTTTGCGGTCTTCTATCATATTTTAATAGTTGGCATGTATCGCAGTTGTTTATTGTTTCTGTGATTTTTGTTTTGAGATACGGAAATTAGTACTTCCGTTTGATATGTAATAAAGTTTCCTCTATACTTTTATGATTGAAGATGGAATGGTAATTTTTTATTAGTTTTTCTTGGTCATCGGCTGTTCTTATGTCTATGAGGAATATTTTGCAACGTACTAAACTAAAAGGATTTATTTGAGGAAAAGTATTGGGAGTATACAGATTGAACTACGCGGAATGTTTCGTCGGCTGTGTAAATAGCATTGAGTTTATTAGGTGAAAGGAATTTTTTGAAAATGTCTATAATTGCATTTTCAGTGAATTGGGAGCTTCTGAGAATTCGTCTTTGTTTGTTTTTGAAAACAGTTTCTAGAGTTATAGGTGGTCCCTTGTTACTTTTTCTAAAATAGTTTGAAGACTGAAATCGTTAAGAGGTCTTTCGGCAATAGGTATTCCGTCATTGAGATTTTCTGAAGCTGAATGAACAGTTGATCCAGTTGTACCTTGTACGGAAAGGTAAACATTAATATTGATATCGAGTGTTTGAAATGCTGGGTGATCGTTTATTTTGATCCTGCTGAGGGCATCAGCGTTCGTGTTTGCTTTACCTTTTTTATGAATGATCTCGTAGTCGAATTCCTCTAGTTTTAGTCTCCATCGTGTAAGTTTGGAGTTAGCCTCCTTTAGGTTCATAATCCATGTCAGCGGCTTGTGGTCGGTTATAATTTTGAATTTATGGCCAAAAAGGTATGGTCGAAAATATTTTGTTGCCCATACTATCGCGAGTAATTCTTTCTCAATGGTGGAGTAGTTAGTTTCGGAAGTGGAAAGGGTTCTACTGGCATAAAATATAGGCTTATCACTTCCTATAGGACCTTGTGATAAAATAGCTCCAATAGCGAAGTTGCTGGCATCCGTAGTTAAGTTAAAGGGCTTGGAAAAGTCGGGGTATTGCAATATAGGGTCATTGATAAGGATAGCTTTACATGTGTTAAAGGTTTTAGTATATTCTTCCGTAATTACTACTTTACGATCTATTTTTAAACAAACTGTTAAATGTTTTACTAGTTTCGCAAAATCTTTTATAAATTTTCTGTAGTACCCTAAGATTCCTAAGAATGATTTTATTTCCTTTTGTGTTTTAGGTATAGGAAATTGTCGGATGGCTTGAATTTTGTCAGGATTGGGCTTAACACCGTCTGTCGAGACTATGTGTCCTAAAAATGCAATTTCTTTTCTAAGGAAATCGGATTTGTCTAATTGAATTTTAAGATTAGATTCTCTCAATTTTGTTAGGACTTTCCCTAAATTTTCCAAATGTTCCTGCAATGAGGTCGAATATATTATAATGTCATCTAGTTATACTAAATAACATTTGCCTACGAGGTCTTTGAGGATATTATCCATTAGAAAGTTTTCCAGCAGTTGGTTGTCTATATCTGGATTGTTCTGATCCTAATTCCATAGGCTCGGGAGGTGGTGGAGCTTGGTTAATGGGTCGGGAATTGTAATTTGGTGGAGTAAGGTTTTGGGAATTGTAAATTGGTTTGACAAGGTTTTGGGAATTATAATATGGTTTGACAAGGTTTTGGTTCCTTTGAAAGTTGGCAATAGTATTATTGTATTGGTTGTATGGTCTTTGGGAATTTTGGAATTGGAAATTTGGTTGACGATCACGATAAAGATTGTGATTGTAAGTGGGTGTTTGTGTAAATGGTAAGTTAGGATTCATGTTGCGGAAGGGAATTATATTTGCTGAATTATTTGTTGGTCTAGGGTATTGAGCTCGGATTTGAGGATAGTTTGTCCTATTGTTTTGTTGACTGTAAGAGTATTTTTGAATTGGTGTTTTGTAATCGTACTTCATGTAAAACATGTTCTGTTCTTGTATAAAATATGCAAGTCCCATAGCTAAACTTCCTGGTTTCATGGCTCTTATACTTGAACCTAATGGTTCTCTTAAGCCTGAAAGGAATGCGTTGAGGCACATTTCCTCAAAAAGCTTTCTTTTTGCCAAAATGACGTTGTGGTCTGTGTCTTGAATTAATATGTTATTATTTAATGCAGCTTGAAGTTCCACTATCTCAGAGTGAAAACATTCGATTGTTTTTGCGCCTTGTTTGAGCAAGTGCAAATCCCTAATAAGAGATGTCTCATTCGTTTTGTCCGCATAGTGGAGGATGAGGTTATTTTTCATCTCTTCCCATATAAGACTTGTGCCATACATGTTGAGAACTTCTTTGGCTTGTCCACTTATTTTATTCCTTATGGTTCTAAGAATTATGCTTGCATAAGGGGTTTGAGTTAAACCTCTCATGTGCATCAATATTTCTTCATAATTGTTGATGAAATCATGCAAAAGTCTTGGGTTGCCATCAAAATGTGGTAAGTCTTTTACCGCATCTGGGATTCTTAAAGGTTCAAATATAGCTTTTGAGTTAAAAATTGATGCAGCTGGGGAAGTAGAAGCTGAGTCATTGTTAGAAAGACCGTTATGAATAGTCTGGACTTCTGGTGAAGTAACAGGATTGGTTATATTGTTGTTCATGTTGTCGTTTTCAACACTCTCAGGAATAGAATTAAGACTGTGGAATAATCTGGTAAATTTTTGGGTAGAGTTGGATTTGGGCATTAAAAATAAATATTAAGGGTTTATGATATTAAATGACAATTTGTATTTCATTTTTGTTCTATATATAATAATATTAGTTATTATTTTTCTGTTATATATCTTCTTTTTTTTTATATAAATTTGTGTTCTTTGTGTATGAGAACAGAATCAGTATACAAATATTCTAAACTAGTATGTATTATATATATGCACTCGTAATTTGTGTACGTATATTCTTTAATCACTATATCTTTTGTTTGTGTTATAAATTTAAATAATCATTACTATTTATCTAACAAGTATCTTAGATTACTTCTTTTTCTTTAAATAGATTCTCTAATTTATTTTCTACTACTTGATTACACACATTCACTTTTATTTATTTCCAATTTGTATTCATAAAGTTTGTTTTATTGTTTGTTTTTTTGTGTGTTTAAATCGATATGTAGATGCAACAAATATAGCTTTAATTAATTCTTGAAATGTTTTTTTTTTTTTTTTTTTCAATTTAAATTTTTTCTAATTGTGTAAGAAGGATATAAATTGTTAAAAATAATTTAATCTTTGTTTTTAATTTAGTTTTACTTCTAATTTACTGAACTTACATTGCCCTAGAAATCAGAAGGATTATCATCGTCGTTTCTTCTTGGTAGGTCGTCCTCGGTTTTAAGCGATGAAAAGCACAGTTGCGCACACACAGAGATACACTTCAAAATATTTATTTTTGAATTTAATCAATGTTCTTTTGATATAAATTTGCACTAATAGTCAATGTTCTCTTGACTGCACCATTTAATCAATGTTCACTTGATTTTTTTTTTTTAAATATTAAATGTTCACACTATTTTGCCAATATTCCTTTGACTTTAGGTATGTTAATTAAAATATTTTATGATGCGCACTGAACCGGAGACTACTCGACTGCGCCAGTTAAAGATCGTGGTTGCGGGTTTGCGTTAAAAAAAATATAACTTTATTGATTGAAATACAAAATGATAAATGAATTGTACAATATGTTTGGCTTTAACTTTGAACCTACTAAATAATTATTATTTGCTTAGGTGATTTCTAAGAATCACCGGAAATTTAGCAGGCGCTGATTAGGCGTTATTTCCAGAAATGCTTATTGTCAACTTTGCATTACAGTTTATTGCAGTTCATTGTTCTACATTATGTTTATTGAACTTGAGTGTATACCTGATGTTGATATTGCTGATGTTGGGAGTTGGCGGAAATGGGGTTCGTAACTCGCGCAACCTAAAGTTTTCATCCTCGACAGACGCCATATACGCCAAAAGAAACAAAATTCAATGTCTATGTTTTAAGCTTTCTGGAATTCCAGATTCGAAAAAATATAGGTATATTCTATTTCTTTAACTTTTTTATTTTTGTTCAATTATCGTTTCCCTACGCCTACAGAATTGCTATTCGTTAGGACTAAATGTTTGTTTTCGTTAAGAACAAATTAACTTTCAGAGCTACGCATTTTTGCAAAAAAAACTTCTCTTCCGGCGTCGGGGTTAGAATATTTTCTAAGCCGATGTCAAAAAACGACACGTTATCAGTCAGCAACACGTTTTTAGAATATCTACAAAATGTTTGTACCGTTGTACGTTTTTAGGTTAGAATGAAACAGAAGCCTTACTTTACGAGAATTCCATGCAGTTAGCGCTGCACTGTACGAATGCGTCCTTTATCAATTGGAAAACGACAAGTGGAAAAACGAAACATTCTTTTAATTATTCTAAGTATAAATACATTAGAGTTTTTGACTATTTTTTTTCTTTGTCTCTCAAGATTTGTGAAGAAAATGATTTTTATTATCCTCCCCCAGCACTTAATTTTCTTTATTTTAAAAGTTTGAATGAGTTATATGAACCCAATAGTAGGTTAATTTTAATAAGTTAACTGTTGTCGCCATCTGCTCGGACACTTAACAGTTATAGTAAAATATTTCTTTTCTTTCTTTTCTTTATTAAATCGCTTAAGTATGTTAAACTAACATAGTAATATGTTAACTGAATTGAGTAGGTAGTTACTAAAATCAAACAACATGGGGCTCTGATTTTTTAATTTAATCGTATAATTAAGCTAAGTTAAACGAGTAGAAGGTCAATTTTTCCATTTTAAAACAAGTTCTATTTAATCTGAAGCTTGGGTTTTGCAAACGAATTTCGAAAGGTTTTGAATTGCGTAATTTTTTTAGTATTTTTGATCTTAGTTTGTACGAAATTTTTCAAGCAATTACTTACGATTAAATTTTAAGAAACTTTGTTTATTTCTTTTTTCTTTTATTTTAATCATTCTTAGATGAATCAATTTGAATTTGTGTTGCTATATGTCATTTAATTTAAATACACCTACCGTATGTATAATATACAGTTCATGCGAAATGGATTTTTCCCCCTATCTTCCAGCACTGATTTGGCTGTACTCTCTAATGTCGATTTCGTTTCAATAATTAGGATTCGCTACTAAAACCAATACTTTTTGGCTTTGAAAAGAACGATTACGGACCGAATCTCTTTTTGGGACTGTGTGTGTTGCTTGGCAGCTCTAAAATAAAAACAAATCTTCAATTCGTTAAAACATCATTATTTCGTTTTAATTTCCCGATTCCGACGCGGGGGAGTTCCTAAACCCACTTGCACTTTTTTAATATTTGTTTCCAAGAAGTTTTTAACAATTTTTTTTATTTTTTAATATATTAATTTACTCTTTCTGTACACTGCCACAAAATAAAAATTAATTCACAACACAACAATTGAGAAACGTCAAAACAAATATTGTAGTGTGTGTACGAATCTGTGCACAAATCCGTTTTGAATCCGTCTCCAAAAAGAGATTCAATACGGATCTGTTTTTGAAGAAAAAGTATTGGTTTTAATTTGAAACGAATTTGATTTTCAGAAAAAAATTGACGGCGGATCGACGGCAAGTCGATGTTTTTGTTGAAACGAAATCGACATAACTTTACTGTTTGAGTGTGTTAAATCATGCAAACAAAGGGGTTAAAATAACCGAGTGGAATTGCTGCCTGTCTCGCTCAAGGCACTTATCCCATCAAAACTTGCGCACACGACTTCACGCTGTTTTCCCTTATTTAATCTTTTGTGTGGGTTGAAGTAACTGCGTAATTGTTTAATTTAAGTAAGCAAAACTTCTGCCAGTTATATTTCGGACACTAACCCAAATATCTAGTGGCGTCTTTTTCCCTTTTTAATTTAAATATGTAAGACTGCTGTATGAAAAAGCTCTTCGTCATTAGAAACGATCGAAATCATTTTTCTCTCACAAAAGTTTATGTTTGGGTTTCGAAGAGTTCTGTTCGGTTCGTTCGTGGTTTCCGGTATCAAATTTAATCATTTTAAAACTAATCGAGCAAGTCTTTTTTAAAATAATTTTGTTACAAAATTATCTTTTGTCATTACTTTTGGTTAAAGTGAAATTATTGTTTTTAAAAAAATAACCAAGGCAACGCCTTTAAATGGACGAAGACGTGCATTGTCTTCTACGCCAATGGGGATTGGAGACCTTTATTGGAAAATTTGAAGGTGAATCATTTATGTACATAAACTAATTTATAAAATATTCATTAGGTATTTGACTTCCTTTTAAAAACCCCTTTCTTTAGAAAAACTTCAAAAGTTTCAGTTGCAAAAATGGTTCTTAAAGTTTTCTAATTCTAATTGCGCTTGCTTTCTATAAAAACAAATTTGTATTTTCACTCGGTTAAAATAAAAAACTAACTCTCCTGATTTGACAAACTTAATCGGTTAAAAATTTCTAGAATAAACGTTTGTGTAATAATTAACAAGTTATGCGTAAAAATAGAACACTCAATCTTTCTTAAGTAGATTACTTCAATCAGTTGATATTGCACATTTTCTCTGTTAATATACACTAATTTCTCGGTTAAAGAAGCAAAGCTATTCGGATAAAGTAGCAACTTATTATTAGGTTGGCGTAACACACTTTGTCGGTTAAAGTAAATAAATCACTCGATTGAAAAATCAAAGTCATTCCATCCAAAATTTTAAAATATTTACGAATCAAAGTTAAACTCTTATTTTAACATTATTGAAAAAGTAAATTCATATTACTTTAATAAAATGTTAAGCTGTTAGTTGCTTACTTTGGATATAATGAATCAAATTGCGTTATTTATCACATGTATGGAAAAGGTAAAATAAGTTTTTTAATTTTTTATTTTGAGAACATGGCATTAGATTGATCACATGAAATGTAATCAATTCATTCACCATATTGGCAAATACATTGAAAAAAGATCGTAACAACTATGGCGATGGCAGTACAATTAATCAAAACCCCTTGTGAAAGCTATTTACCAGGGTTTAACACCATGCCAAATAAAAGTGCTGCAGGACTTCATGCGACTACCAAAATTGAGTTTGTTAAAATAACTTTTATATTTTGCTTAATGGCTACTAAAAAATAGATTTAGACTTTAAATACTGAGTAATATGAAGTAGAATCCTTTAAAGAAAACAGAATTTTGTTAAACTTAATAAGGAAGTCGTTTACATTTTCTTAATTAATAAAAATATTGCTCAAAAATAAACTAAATTTAGCATTTTTGCAAGTTCCTTTACATGTTTGAACATATTTTTTCATTAAAGTTTTATTTGTTATCTAAATAATCTTTTTCAGGTTCTGAGGACATAAGCAATTTAGAAGCATTGTTGCTTATTCCCTCACTTATTGCAACAACTACACTAAAGCTGGAAGGAACTGATAAAAAGGCATGTAGGCCTTCCAAGTCTAAAGTGAGGGAGTCATTTATTTCACATATTTGCAGTGATGCCGAAACAATAGCATTTCGCCCAAATAAACTAAAAGCACTAAACTTACGTATGCAACCGTTCATATTAGCAGTGGGTGAGTTGTTAAGTAATACTCGATCATATTTTATTATAATAAATGAAATAATATATCGTGTCGATGTGGAAATTGAAGCTGTTATTGCTTGTATAAAAATTATTTTCACTTTAAATGCGAAATGTCCTGAGGAGAGCCCGTCGGTTTGGACATTTATACAAAATGGTTTTTTATAAAATTAAAACCAAGTACGACAAAGTATCTACTGTCACAAACATTCTATTACTTGGTTTAACAGGCTAGTGATACATTTTCCGTAACTTGTTAGATAGCCTTTCAATGTTCATAAATTAAAAAAATTAACTTGACTTCTTTTTCGAGTGGAGAATATAGAATTCTATTTCCTATTCTTTATTTGTTCTTTCCATTTTCTTTTTAGTGATTGTTTTAAGATCATTTGTTTAAATAAATAATTTTTCAAAAGTAATTAAATTTGCACTTACTTCTTTCGAAACTTTGAAAATTAGGAAAGTAAACGAATTCTAACTTAAAAAAGTTTCGCAAGTTTGACAATGAAAAACTGATTTTTAAATCTAGTTTAAGTCAGATAATAATTTCGCTTTATTCTTTTTCCTTTGAATCTTGTTCACTGTAGATATTTATAGTCTTTGGAATAACGATGATCTAGCATGAATGCTTTTAGTTCCAATACTAGATTTTTGTTAACTGAAGTTCAAAAGTCTCAATCAATGCAAATATCCCCATATATGTATTTCTTTTTCTCTCAGTTCTTATTAATAAATACATTTTTCTTATCACGGACAACAAGAGTATTGTTTATTATTAAGATTTTGCTCTTAAAACAATATAAAAAGTCATCATTGCTTCATGTTTTCTGTGTGGTATTAGGCTCAAGGATCTTAAATGCCTCAGCAACATTTCTCTTTTGTACATAATGACCACGAATTTTTCTAATATAGCTATAACGAGGATGGCTGTAAACGAACATTTCACATTTTCACTTCGTTTCAGAGACTTCAAAAAACATCATAGCTCTATAAACTTTTTTCAAAACCATAAACAAGATGATCGAATTTTTCAACTTCTAATCCGTCAAATGTCAACCTTGCACTTGAACAGTTAACTTCTAATATAGATATCGATTTACCGACAACTGTAATCAAAGATGGGAATCAACCTGTTGATAAGGCCATGTCAATTTTTATTGCTTCCTTGCATGGAAATACACTTTGCGCAGAAATATTGTGCAAAAAGTAATGTATGTCTTTGATGATTTCTTAAATTCCTTAAACTCACCGATTAGAATATGTGTGGAAAAAGTAAGCATAGATCACTCACTACCTACTGATTTTTCAAAGTCCTTGATACAGTCAATAACTCTTTGTATAATTTCTCCTTTAGATTTATTTAAAACAGAGCACAGAAGAATGAATTATTTTACTATACAAAAGTCTTACATTAAACCGGAAGGTATTGTTACAGGACAGCGAATGGGTAGAGTCAAAAGTCAAGGCATATCGTCTATGCAACCAGTCGCATGCCAAGAACATTTTATTCTCTTAAAACAGGTTTTGGAACAGTTTTTTATCTCGATTCTGTATTGGCGGAAACCTTCCAGTATATGGATGGCTTTAAAAGTAAAAATGTGGTTGAAAACTTTATCCAGAGTTCATACTGGAAAATGAGGATGGATTATCATTCTGATAAACTAGGTTTTCCGTTGTTTATGTATTTTGACGACTATGAAGTATGAAATGTTCTTGGAAGCCATGCTGGTATTCATAAGCTTGGGGCAGTTTATGTCTCAATTGGCTGTCTGCCGCCGTGGCGCTCTTCGGTCCTATCAAATATATTTTTAGTTCTTCTTTTCCATTTCTCGGATAGAATACAATTTGGAAACAGTGTTTTATTTCAACCAATAATTTATGAACTTAATTTTCTTTCTGAAGAAGGCATAGAAATAAATACTTCAGATTTCAATGGAAAGATTTATTTTGAGCTCACATTGATCCTTGGTGATAATTTAGGTATACATTCTATGATAGGGTTCTCTGAGAGTTTTTCAGCTAATTTTTCGTGTAGAGTATGTAAAGTCACAAAAGAAATAAAAATAAACAATCGTATGAGGATTCAAACTTCTTCGCCATTTGTCAAGTTATGATGCAGATTTAGCTTTTAACAATGTATCTTTAACACGTATTAAAGAAAAATGTGTCTTCCTAAGAATCAGAAATTTTGATTTATTTCAGCAGGTAGGTGCTGATATAATGCATGATATACTTGAAGGTGTTGCAAAATATATTTTGAAATGTATGGTCTTAGAGTACACAGAAGTGTCAATAGGTCTATTTAATGAAAATCTCTTGGCATTTGGTTATGGCCCCGATAAAAAAAAAAACATTTTGTATAGAAAAAGACCATCTGAAACGAGGAACTATACGTTTAACACTCCAAAAAAATTTAGATATTATATTTAGTGTTGGCATTTCAAATGGGACAGAATCATTATTACAAGTATTAGTTGCTCAGCTAAATGAGCTTTATATTGAGCTAGCCAAAGAACCTCTTAAACCATAGTTTCACAATCTTATTCATTAACCTAATGCTCTTAAATAAATATGGTCCACTCTCTTCATTTTGGTCAATGAGATTTGAAGCTAAGCATAGACAGTCTAAAATGTCTGCAGTGGTTGTCAATTGTTTTATATTTTTGTTCGAGTCCACAGTCGTTGTCGTATGGAGTGGAGACATTTTTTTTTTATAACTTACACGCGCTCAAGGGATTATAATGTTACCCTTTATATGATTTTTAACACAGCGCGGGCGTGAGAGAGAGAAGAGATAGAAGGATAGGAAAGATGTGTGGCGCGATGTTCTGAGACTAGAGCTGGTTGTTGTGTCAAATTTATCTCCAGGGATGGCGGCTGTACTAAAGCGGAGAATTTACCGTATTCTATTTATCTCTGTCTCTTAATTCGCATTATTTTATTTATTACGTTGTCATATTGTATGGGTGAATGTTTACTCAATCACATGTTGTTAGTGTTATGCCTGAACAGCATGGATGAGCAAACCAACTCATTTTTATGACAATTTTAGAAATAGTTTCTAATGAAAAATAAGACGACATAGACAACGGCAGGCATCGAACCTGCGACCACAAGGTTGACAGGCGAGTACACATCTATTGCGCCACGGCCACACCATGATTCTTGTTTTATTTTATTAACTTTTTAATGAGTTCAACGAAATTTCTAACAGTAGTTACTTGCTTTATTTTCAGCACTGAATGAATATTTTATAAAATCTTTTATTAGCAATTATATATTTCGATTTACAATTGCAATCAAAACTCTTGGAATCTTTTTTAATTGAAATCCGGATTAATTGTAAACAATCAGTACAGCGAATTACGAAAATGGTATGTTATTGTTGACAAAGACACATGTTTCGCCGACCAAGCTCCAAAATAAATCAAATGCAATTAAATCTCATGTATGTGTATGTATATTTATTAAGACTAAAATTTCTTTTTAAAAAATACGTGTTCTTATTTCTTTTCATTACTTATTAAATTATATGTGTTGCGTATATCGGAGGCTATAACGTATGGCCGTCCTGTTCAGTTTTTGTTCTGCAGTACAATGCCAACATAGCTTGTAAACCAAATGTAAATAGTTTGTATGTATGTTTATGTTGCCGCAATGGTTACACTTGATCTCCTTTTTTTTTGTTAAATTGCACAATTTTATACCACACATTAGTTTTTTGATAGATATTAAAATATTTAGTTTCAAAACTACACTATTCCTGGAAAAGTGAAAAGAAGAGTTTTGAAATTATACCCCTCAAAAGTACTATTTTTCATATTTGGAATATTCAACGCCTGATAGCGAATTATTAAACAAATTTGATTATCTTAAAAAATGTTTTAAATAAAAAAAATAAAATGCCTGTTTATATTCTTTGCACTTCCTGTTTTGATATCAAAATACCAAACAAAACTAGTACTTACTAAAAATCTTCTTGTATAATTGTTTGCCATTTGGGTATCGTTGCGTTAGCTGTTGATGTAGCTGCTTAAGTCCTCCTAAAACAAAATCAAATTTTCATGATAATCGTTTTTTTTTTCGTATTAGTATTACTTGCATACTTAAAAAAACATGCAAACAAATAACTTAAATACATGATCTTTATTTAATACTAGCAGATACCCGTTCTATGCAACAGACTTTCTATCCAACAGGAATCTAATGAGTTCATCTAACCACCTACAAAATTTAATTAAAAACCCTTTAGTAGTTGAGGCGTGAAAGCGGAATCAAATACACAAACTCTCCCATTTAAATCGATAATTTTTGTAGGATAATCCAGTTTATCACCTAGATGCTTACCAAATTTTATTTCGCGTGAATGCGAAACAAACACCCAAGTATATATTTTTTGCCTATCCTATAGGAATCGTTAATTTTATCAGGAAAAAAATGATCTATGTGGTTGGATATTTGCATGCATGTACATTCGTAGCTACCAGACTTCAATGCACTTACCTTTCGTTTTAGGCAAATAATAAATTTGAGTTAGCTAGTAGCCCTTTCAATTCATTTACTTTAAAGTAATGTGTAAAAAAAAGGTGAACAAAATCAAATTAAAATAGAAATCAAATGACTTAATTATAATTTATAGAAAAACTTTCACAAAAATACATCCATACAAAAAACATGATAGTGAATTAATAATTGCAGCGTCCTTTGGTTGCCAGTACGCCCATATATTTAGACCGTTTCTCCTATACATCTGCTTACTGTCTTGACCAGCTGGCTATAAGTACACCTAATCTCGAAAAAAACTAGAATATTGTCACAAAAACACCTATTACGACCTCGCAGAGCAAGAAATCAAAGTGCACATTTAGAAAGTTATTATATGTATTGTTTTGAAATCATTTTTTACTGCATTTAGAAAAAAACGACATCTTAGAAAATAAAATGCACGACTGGATCGCACGAACTTGCTCTTATGTTCGATCACATCGTATGCAAAAGATTTCTATTAAAAATCTAACTATATTTTTAAAGTCATTTTTAACTCAATTTTATATATACATATACAAAATTTCTTTAATTTTGTTCTAAAATAAATTGGTATTACAATATTAATTTTTTAATAATATAAACTTTAAAACAAAAGTTTATATCGGTTTAATTAAAGAAAAAAATAATTCAAAATTCTGAAATAAATACCTTAACTAATTTGATTTCAAAAAAAGTAGGTTATCTTATTTCTTGGATAAATTTGAATTTATGAAAAAAAAATTTAATCTGTGGAGCGGTTTTTGAAAAAAAAAAAAATTTTTAAACATACAAAAAATTCAAAAACGCCAAATCATAGGTATTCAGAAAATAGATATAAATATAATTTTTGAAAAAAATTTAATAAGCAGTTTTCGAAATATAATTTTTTTTCTTAAAAATGATTTTACAATACAAAAAAATATTAATTACAAATATTGGTACGCGGTATAATTTGGGCAACCTAATCCTATATATGTGAGACATTTCGAAAGAATCGGCTAAGCCATTTATGAAATAGTCGAAAGCAACAAAACGGTAAAAATAGGTTCGAACGTAACGGTTATATGGCAGGTACTGTTATTTTGTCAGGTAAAAAAATTTCAATTTCCCCTCTGTACAATACCTAAAAAACTCTATATGCCAAGTTGGAAGCAATCCGGCCCACCCGTTTGGGCTGTAGGTATATATATGTACATACATACAGATAGAGTTGGTTTCGAACTTCCGTCAAGTGCAGTCGTATTCTTTTCGCTCCGCAAATACTTATAATTTTCCTTCACCATAAAAAGCCCTAAAAACGAAAAAAAAAAAAAAAAAAAAAAAAAAAAAAAAAAAAATAACATAGCCCCGAAAACCAATATAATTTCAACGCGCGTTATTGACTTCTTTCAGTGTCATCATTAATTGCTGGTTTTTTCAACCTACTTAACTGCCTGCCCCAAATCAGTGCTTACTTAGCCCTCTATTTAAAATTAATTTTGTTTCCTTCGCTTCTTCTGTCGCGAATACCAAAAGTATACCATCGTCATTATCGCCATTTACCTTGCACCTACATTTTTGTTTTTTTTTTTATCTGACCCAATTGTTGTGAATTTAATAATGGAAAATTGTTTCGCCAATTGTATTGACAAAAAAAATGATGACCTTGTGAAGTGTAAGGGGATTTGTGGTAAATCATCTCACCCTTTATGTATTGGCTTAAGTAAAAGGTCCACTGCGTATTTAAAAGATTATCTACTGCACTTCTCATTTTACTGTGGTGAATGCAAAGAAATCTCCCTTTCGCACGTGTTACTTGCCATCAAATGCCAAAGTGATTCAACGAATTCCATCCTTATTAATAATAAACACTTTCACAAAGGCGTCATGAGCCAGTTAAACAAAATTGATGACTTTTCAAAATCGTTCGAGGAGTTAAATGATACAATTGAGAACGTTAATAAACGGTGTCTTACCAAGTTTAATTCCATCGAAAAAAGCTCGCGGCATTAACGGAATTAACTATAAACAATAATAGTGAAGAAAACGGAAAAAAACTTTTAAATGTTTTTAAAACTGAGTTAAAAGCATTGCTAAGTCCTTGTACAACTGCCAACTCAGTACAAACAGTTATAGACAAATTAAATACACTGCGTAGTGACCTCGATTGTCATTTTCAATCTACCTCAAGAACAACAACACCTGGTTTACGTCAACCTGTTGCCATGCTTGAAGATGCCGTAAGTGTTATCAATGCTATGAGTAGTGAATTAATCGAAACTCGTATTAGCATTGGCGAACTAGCGGACGACATCAAATCTGCTACATGTAAGATTGATGGGATAACCGGTCAATTTCAACCTTCTCCCATTGTGTACAACACTTCCTTGCTAGATGAAATGGACACAACTCTACATGAACGTTTTCCCCTACCTGTTATTTCTTTGGCACCTTCACCTTCAACAGTCGACCAATCTCCTTTATCAGTCTTTAATACTACACCTCTGCCTCCAGCTGTCAGTAAACAACTTCCTACTATAAGTCAACAACCTCCTACTTTAAATGCATAGTCTCCAATCATAGAACCAACACTCATCGAAAAATTTGGAACCACATGGAACTTACCAGACTGGACTAATAGATTAAGGAAGCTCAATTCAGCCAATAATAGCTACTTCTGTCTGAGTAACACACCTAAACTTGCCGATGAAAGCTGGGTTCAATCTTTTTTTAAACGCACTTTCTCCATCGCTGTATCTGAATGTTGCCGGACGTCTTTCAGAAGTTTTAAAATCCAGTTTCCATCTAAGTATGACGGATCTTTCCGAATTAATAAGATGAAGATGTCTAAATGGAATAGCAGTTTATCTACAATAAGGAATACTAATCATAACCCCATAAATTATTCCAAAATCCCCTATCCAGATCTCCCTAAGAAGCAAAATAAACAAAATAAATCCCATACTTCTGATCCCAACTGGATTACAAAGGCGGGTATCTTTCCAAACTTTTCTCGAACTATCACTAACATTAACAATTTTAAAACTAATTCTCTTTCTTTGAAGCGCAAATCCCCACAGTTTTCACTGAATCCTCCTGCGAAACGGATGTTTTTAAGCTATGCCCGCACAACCCTTCCTAAAACTTCCTCTGATAATCCTTCTCAACGTAAACGTGTGTCTTTCAATCTCGCATCCCAACCCCATCCTCTAGCAAAAGCCTCTTTTCCAAAAAACACTCCAATCATAGTCAAATACCCGAACTTCACCCACTCTCATACTATAAATCCTTCAAATACTAACACCTCAGATTCTGCCCCATCTAAAAGAATATCAAATGTCACTCCAAAATCGTTACCTTCCCCAATGTTCGACCCAATGACTCCCCCTGCTGTGAAACTTACCAATAGATTAACTGACCCCTCGCCCACAAACACTGAACTCCATGGGCTTTATGTCATGGCCAGACTTCGAGATCAAAAACTTTTCGACAATGTTCCTTTGTACCTTGCCTACCTACATGACAAATCTGAATCGGTTTGCATTGACGGCAAAACAAAAACAAATGTCATTGTTTTTTCATTTCATTTCATTTTTCATTTCATTTATTTATAGCAATTCCTTACACATTAAGATACAACATCTTTTAAACTAGTGCAAAGTTCAGTAATAGTATACTATGTATTTATATAAAATTGAATGATAAAAAGTTAAAACAAAAAAAGCTGATAATTAAAAAAAAAAAGAATAAGAAATTGAAAGATTTTGTACCGATTTTAAAGGAAAAGAAAAATAAAAAAGGAAAGAAAATAGTTGCATTTAATAAAGAAGATTTAAAGATCAAAAATAATCAAGTAAGCTAAAAGAATCATCGAAGAGCCTCAAAATATTGCCTTAGTCTCGTCTTGAACCGAGTGCTACATCCCATCATCCTTATGACCAGGGGTAAGGAATTCCACAACCGAATCGCGTGTACAAAAAATTGACGACTAGAAACAAGGTAAGAGTAGCGTAATGGAGTTAGATCGAAGGTTCTAGTTGAGCACGGAAAATGAATTTTGTTGTAAAGATATTGTGGTTTTCTTGTTTGCAAAATACTATTAAGCATTATTAGAGTTCTTAAAGCGAATAAATTATCAAGAGAGACACCATGTATAATTTTAGAGTATGCGGAAATATGGTCATACCTGCGCAGACCGAAAACATACCTTGCCACACTATTATAGACAACGTTAAGCTTCCTTTTGTCCCTGAAATCACAATTACTAAAAATTTCACAACCATATAGTAATAGGGGAATGAGAAGTGATTTGGCTAGTATCATTCTTGTTTTAATTGGTGTAATTTTTTGAGTGGTCCATAACATTCTTAAGCCTCCATACAATCTTCCAATTATCATATTTATATGGTTTGTCCAGGTAAGGGTTCTGTTAAGCACTACTCCTAGGTTTTTTGCTGATTCGACAAACTGGATGGGAATGTTGTTGAGCAGTAATGAAGGAAAATAAACTGTATCTAATGGATTTCTGGAAATAATCAAGCATTTGGTCTTGCTTGGATTTAAGCATAGTCCATTTAATTGTGACCAAAGTTGAACCTTAGTTAAGTCTTCATTTATCTCCCAAGCTCCATTTTCAATTAAACCAAGAGTACAACTATATCGAAGCTGAACGTCGTCAGCATACATATGAAAGGACGAATTGAAACCTAGAGACGGGAGCTCATTTATATACATTGAAAATAGAAGAGGTCCTAAAATTGATTGTTAGCGTTTGATTGTTAGCAACCACTGCTTGATACCTTGAGGATAAATACGAAGAAATAAGTTTTACTGAAGATGAAGCAAACTGGAATTTATCCCTTAATTTAGTGCATAAGATATGGTGGTCGACGGTGTCAAATGCCTTCGAGAAGTCTAGGAGTGTGAGGAAAGTAACGCAGTTGTTGTCCACACTCTCTCTTATTTCTTCGACAACGTTTATAAGAGCTGTCGTGCAGCTGTGACCTGGGCGAAATCCAGATTGATTTGGACATATCATGTCATTTTGATCTAAGTAAAGTCTAATCTGTCTGTTTATGATTTTCTCAAGAACTTTCGATAAATAAGGTAAGATAGCTATTGGTCGGTACTCATTACGATTTTTTGGTATTGGAATGATTTTAGCTCGTTTCCAATTTGCAGGAAACACTCCAGTCATTAAAACAGTATTGAAGAGGTGGGTAATGGGTTTCAAAGTGTAGGAAGGGTTGCCTTCAAAAAAAACCGGATGAATTTCATCAAAACCCACTGAATTAGATTTTATAGATAGGCAGAACCTAAGAACATCCTCTTCAGTCACGTTGGAAAAACTAAAACCATTAGAAGATACGCTGTTAGTTTCCAAATTTAAGAAGATAGAGCTATGGTTTTGTTCGAACGATGAGAGAGATATAAACTTTTCATTCAGTTGATCACAGTTAATATTATTATCTGAATTATTAATATGTTTTCCAACACCTATATCCCTTAGATTTTTCCAAAGCTTATGGCCAGCAAGAGAGGGATTTAATCGAGAAGAGTAATAGCGTTTTTTTGATTCTCTGATCTCAAATACAGCTTTATTTCTTAGGTCGGTATAAGTTTTCCAAAATATTTGCAGTCTAAAACGTTTCCATGTTTTATACGCCATATTGCGTTGATTAATCAACATTTTTATATTGTTAGTAAACCATGGATGGTCCTTGTATCTAAAAAGTTTTGTTTTGATAGGAACGTGAACATCAAAAAGAAAATTTAAATTATCCTGAATGAATTCAACTTGGTTATCAACAGATAGCATTCTTGAGACTTGAGAAAAATCAATTGATTGTAGATCATGTTCTAAGCGATTGTAATTAATGTTTTTAAAATCCCTAAAGCTGTAATGGTTACTAGAAACTATAGGCTCACACTCAAAAGTAATTTGCAACAGATCGTGATGTGAGAAACACGGTGCAGGTAGTTGATCAAACTGAAGAACTTTATTTAAGTGACTTACAAAAAATACATCAAGCAGGGTACTTGATTCCTTGGTAAAGTGTGTTGGAGTTGCTGTATTCACTGGATACAAGCTGAGAGCTTTCAAGTCATCAGCGAGTGTAGATTCTAAAATCAGATTGCTATTGAAGTCCCCTCCTAGTATAATATATGGTGATACATTTGTCAACTTATCTAACTTAGTTAATAATGATGTAATATTTACATGTTTGTTAGGTCTGTAAGCGCAGCCTAATACAATTTTGTTGTCCTTGCAAGTAATTTTAGCAAAGACAAAATTGACATCATCACTAGGTAGAGATTCACACAAGAATTCTGGCTTTAGTCCACAGCGTACATAAATAGCTACTCCACCCCCAATTCTACCCACTCTGTCCCGTCTAAACAGTTTGAAACCTCTTAAGTCATACAAAGCGTCATTTATTTCTGGCCGAAACCATGTTTCAGTCACATACACAACATCGACCTTAGAATCTGCAAACAAATACCTAAATTCATCGATTTTCGGAAGTAAGCTCTGAGCATTAATACAACACACCTGAAGACCAGTACGTTGACTACATAAAATATTAATCATACTACGTGAGATATCATTATTACCAGCAGTTGTGGAGTTCCCATTATTGCTTACTATATTAGGGCCAACCATTAATAGAAACTAAAAACAATTGGCTGCTAATAAAGCATCCCTTCACACAAGTGACATAGAATGTATCATCGATAGAAAAACTCGACCTGACAAAAAACGAAGGCTCGAACTCAAAGATAAATAAAAATAAAAGGCAAATTGTACATGATTCAGAAAAAAAAAGCTTAAAAAATACAAAGTTAAGTTTCGTTATTAAATGCATTACAATAATTTATAAGAAAAGTAAAGCAAATTATTAATAAATTAAATAATATAAACAGAAAATATAAAAAGAAAAATTTAAATGCAAAAAAGGATTTAAAAAGTTTTGAAAAGAATTGAAAAGAAGTACTTGTTGAAGATTGACAAATGATGATTATCGTTTTCTCTACTTATTCTTCGCAATCAGCTTCATTTGTTGTCGTCAGACCAGCAGCAGCAGCAGCCAAATCCTCAGCATTAGTAATTAAAATTGGTTTCTCATTTTTATTTTTTTTTTTATATGAACAAGTCCACGCATTGTATAAACGGAAAATAATTTATGTTCTCTTTTGAATTTGATTGCACTTTGTAATAGAGAGCGATTTTTTACCGTTAAACATTCATGAATGAAAACCACACAAGCGTTGTCATTGTCATCGAACCCGAGATCTCGAAGTCGCAGTGGTTGTTGCGATGACATTCGGTAATTAGCAATTGATCGGAGAACCGTGCTTTTGTCAGTCGGTGACAAGAATTTTATTACAATTGGTGCATGTGGATATTTGTTGTTTTGTGTTTTTAAACGGAAAATGCTTTTGATCGAAGGCGGTTGAAAACCAGCAACATGTACACACATGTGATTAAACATCAATTTTAAATTTTCGTTGGGTAAACAAGGAACACCTTGAAGCAGCGCGTCGCTACTTATTTCTTTTTGTTGGTATTTTTCTTCAGTTTGTTCCAAGCGTGTTAAAATTTTATTAATGGTTTCGCTGTGTTGGTTCAATTGTTGTTTTAATTGGTCATTCTCGCGTTTTATAGTGTCTATGGCACTCAACTGTGTTTCAATTATTTCAACTCTTGATCATGTCATCGATTGAGTATTTAAGAGTGGCGATTTCGTCATCAATTTTTTTGGATAACCTCTGTTCGGACTCCGAAATTTTTAAGCTAAGAGAAGATGTAATTGTTCAAATACAAAAAGAAGGACTCCCGACTGACCCCGTAGCCCTGAAAAAGATTTTCACGCGTTTTCATGAAAACTACAACATTTCTCCGACAACAGTTAATAAAGACCTTAAAACTTACGCCTCTCACATCAGCTCCAAACGTACGTCGTACCTTCAAAGTACACGCACAAACTTTAAAAACTACTTTCGCTCCTAACTCGAACCCAGCCATATATGTCACTCCTAATGTCCCATCCAAAACAATGCCTTGCACCTTCCCAGCTGGCCTAATCCTCCCTCTTACCTTCTACTATCAAAACTTTCGAGGTCTTCGTTCAAAAACTCATACTGTTTTACAACAATCCTACGCTCTATCCTTTGATATCTACGCCCTGACGGAAACAAATCTGGTCTCTAGTATAAACAACCAAGAACTGTTTCCTTCTTCTTTTAACGTCTATGGCGACGATGAACTTAACGGATCTTCTGACGAATGCCCATGTCGAGGTGTCCTACTAGCTATTAAAAACACACTAGACTCATCCCTCATTGCAGTCTCTTCTTCCCCTAATCTCGACTATGTCTCAATTAAGATAAGACTACCCCGTAAGTCGCTTTATGTGATATGTTGCTATATTTTCCCGTCGCAGCCTATTGAATCTTATAAGCTCGCCATTGAAATGGTTGACCACATAATTGCTTTATGTGACCCCAACGATGACATCCTTCTTTTCGGCGACTTTAACCTTCCCCATCTTAAATGGACTTCATCTGAAGATCAATCTTATTATATTGCTTCAAATCCCACTTCTGCAAAGGAATGCCTTTTTATAGATCGCCTAGCAGATTCTAGCCTTTGTCAGGTTAGTGGTATCCTAAACTATATGGACAGGCAACTAGATCTTATTTTCACAACCGATCCCATTAACTCTTCAGTATCACTCTCACCTCTATCCTTATCTACTATCGACAATTATCATCCTCCCCTAATTCTCTCATTCTATCATGATTGTCCACTACCAACTAATCTCCCTACAAATCAGTACTCCTTTGATTTTCATAAGGCAAATTTCCGTCATATTAATGAATATCTCAACAGAACTTCCTTTAATTTCGATAGCCTTATCATGAAAGATGCCACAGAAAAATTTTACAGGGAAATATTTAATTCTATTTCTCTCCATGTACCCTTTAGTCGCCAAAAGACATCGGCTGCCTCCCCACCTTGGTATAACCGCAAGCTTCGCTCTTTGCGTAACAAGAGAAACAAGTTGTGGGCAATTTTCCTTCGTACCCGATCGCCCCCTGATTATTCTAACTATTTTGGTTCTTATCTTCACTTTTGCGAGCTATACAACACCCTTTACCAACGCTATTTAATAGAAACACAAAGCAACCTTAAAAATGATCCTAAATCGTTCTTTCAGTTCGTCAATTTTAAAAGAAAATCCGATGGTTACCCTTCCTCTCTTTCCTACAATACCGAAACTTCGAATAATCCGCAAGATATTGCCAATTTTTTTGCCACATTTTTCAAGCAATCTTTCACCGACGATTCCTTCATACCTGATTCAGATTATTTCGATTATTTGCCAAATTTTGCACTAGGTCCTTTTCTTCCTCCTACCGTCGACCCATATATCATCGAAAATAAGTTGAATCAACTTAACGATGAATATCTTCCTGGCCCTGATGGCCTCCCCGCAATATTCCTAAAAAAATGTTCTTCAGCTCTCTCTTTTCCGCTCTCCAAATTGTTCAGCCTATCATTATCTCAAGGAGAATTTCCTCAGGTATGGAAAACTTCTTTCATAACCCCAATATACAAAAAGGGTACTAAGAACGATATTAGAAACTATCGTCCCATTGCCAAACTTTCACATATCCCTAAAATATTTGAAAGTATTTTGTACGAAATTTTAAGTTTCCGTTGTAAGTCGCTAATTTCCCCTAGACAACACGGCTTTCTCAAATGTAGGTCTACAACAACTAATCTAGTTGAATTTGTATCGTATACAGTCTCAGCTCTAGAAAGCAGAAGGGAAGTAGATGTTATCTCTACTGACTTTAGTAAGGCTTTTGACAAAATTTCACATAGACTTATACTTTTCAAATTGTCCACCCTCGGCTTTGAACCTATTTTCTTAAAATGGATTTCTTCTTATCTGGAAAACCGGTATTACAGTTTTCGTTTCAGATCTGCCTTCTCCAATTCATTCTTAGCTACCTCCGGGGTCCCCCAAGGAAGTCACTTAGGACCTCTCCTTTTTATTCTTACAATTAACGATATTGAATTGGTCATTAAACATTCCCATATCTTATTATACGCTGACGATACCAAGTTTTTTAAGACAATTTCTTCCTCACACGACTCTTCCCTTATTCAACTAGATCTCGACAGTTTCTCAGTCTGGTGTATCAAAAACTGCTTAGAGCTTAATATTGCTAAGTGTCAATCTATCACTTTTTCACTCAAACGCATAAAATCTTGTCCCAGGAGCTACTTTCTTTACAATCAACCCTTAGCCATAGTTGAATCGATTCGAGACCTCGGCATACTATGTGACCGAGAGCTCAATTTCATAACACACATCGATAATATTATCTCTAAAGCCAATTCAACGCTTGGTTTTGTGAAACGATGGTCCAAAGAATTCTCCGACCCCTACGTCACCAGATCACTCTACATAACCTTTGTCCGCCCGTTACTTGAATACGCCTGTCAATTATGGTCCCCATATCAAAAAATTCATATTTCTAGAATCGAGAGCATTCAACGCCGTTTTTTAAGATTCGCCCTTCGTGGCCTGCCTTGGAATAATTCCTTGATTCTGCCCCCCTATCAAAATCGCCACCAACTAATTAACCTCAATACCCTGCAAGAGCGAAGAGAAATAACAGAAATCCTCTTCATTCATCGACTTCTCTCGGGTTCCGTTGACTCTGAAACCCTCTACAACTCTATCTTTTTCAACACTAACCCCCGTAACCTAAGAAACCCTCGCCTCTTGTACCTGCCTACTCATCGTACCTCTTATGGCTTCAATGAAACTATTACCCGAAAGCTGCGAAGGGTTGATTTGAACGAAAACTGTTTCGACTTCAATCTCAGCACTCCCAGCCTTAAAATCCTCCTGTTAAATCGTCCGCCCAATTCAACCCAATCATAGCCCTAAGTTTCATAGTTTTAAGTTAGGTTAAGTTATGAAGCTTGTATTAAGCCAAATAAATGGGGGTATTGCCCCCACCAAAATTAAATTAAAATAGACTGACAGACAGACATACAGACGGACAGAATTTTTAGACCATATTTTACCATCTTCGCTATCATCGCAATGTCATGTTTGATTGTTATCGCAAAACTTTTTTTTTCGACGAATGACTAACTTGCCGTATAGTACCTATAATCGCAAGTAAGTATGTATATTGTTTTTTATTAAACACATCTTTGACCAGAGAATGCTCTTTGTATTTTCTATGCGTACAGTTTCACTTTTCACACAAGTATATATTCGACGAGCTGACAATTCCATCACCAAATTATAAACACAGAATGATTTATGTTCCATTTCCATGGGTATCGTGACATTGCGGTTGATCCAAGTCATATGTACATAACATTTGGTTAGCTTAGAGTCAATTATGGTATTTCCTAGTTGTCACTTCATAGTTGTTAATTTCTCCATTGAATAGTTGTGCATTTATGAGAGCTGAAATAGTATTTTAAATATCACATATAGTAGTTATAGCAATACATTTTTAAATCCGACCTACTCCTTGAATAATTCTAATAACCAACTACAAGATACTGGTCGGTGATATGGTCGCTGATATTGCACCAGAATTTTTCTGTTTCTTTCTGTTGCATGTGCACCAAGTATTAGTAGCGCTAAATGAGTTATATGTATTAAGCGAAGAATTTTGTCTGTGAAATTATATTTTTTTTGGAATTCAATAAACAATTTCTATGCACTCAATTACAAATCTTATCCATTAAAATAGTTGCACGAACCGTAATGAAAGTTTCATTTGAAACAATCTTTTCAACAATTGATTTTAATAAACTGTATTTTCTTTATTTTTTGTCCATCTGTTAAGTTATAACATAATACAGCTTTTAAAATAATATTTATTACAATAATAATAAATTACTTTGCTTGAATCTTTTATTTACGTGCCTTTCATTTTGGTGTTTTTATTTTATGACGTTTGAAAACGTCAAGTTTGACATTTTGAATCAGGTGGTTCAATTTGTATTCAGTTTTGATTCAATTTATTCAGCAAAGGTGTCTTCGATATGTATGTTAGTTTTAACAGAATGTTTTCATTCAATTTGCGCAATGATTTCGTGCAAATTATCTCAATTTGGAAATTTTATGTTGTATGGGAAATGATATATTTTGGGAGCCAGTTTGCCAATTTTCAACGAAATTACGTAATTTGCCTAATGAAAACGGGCTAAAAGGGATATTTTTAAAAAAGAAATCCAAACAGAAATCCAAAAATTTCATTTTCTCTATTTTCTACAGCAAAAAATAGGCAATACAATTAAGGCTAGATCAAATATCAAGTTATTTTTTCTTCACTTTTCGACGCGACTAATAAAATTTAGCACACGTTCTTAAGTTTAAACTACATTTCAGTTTTTGTTTTAACTTTTCGACTAAATGAATAAAATCTATTACATTTAACACAACTACGAGACATAAGTTAAATTGATAAAATGGTATATGAGCTGTCAAATCTAAAAAGTTTACCAAAAATTGGTGAACTTTTCCCATTTACTATCTGAATTTGTTAAATGTGGAAAATTTTGACATTCAATTTTGACGTTTTATGTGCCATAGTCTTGGTATAACTATCTCACTTCCTCGTATTATTTTTGGCCGACATTTTAAATGAGAGTAATAAACAAACCGTTATTAGTGAAGTTAAAATATAGGCAGAAAAAAAATCATTAGGTGCGTTCATGAAACGTGTGTGGTAAACTTTTCCATTTTCCGATGTGGGAAGACTTACACTGTTTCATGAATGCTCTTAATGTATAAAGCAGACACTGAACTCGCATATATCTACTATTTCCATCAACCATCAGAAGTAAATTGGAGCCACAAACCTCAATAGTTAGTTAGTTCTTCCATACAAGTATGTATGTATATATGGAAAGTACATGGCTTTATTTAAATTTTATTTTTTTTTACAATTTTCTGACTGATGCAAATAAAACAAAAAAAGTATGGTAATACGAAATTATTATTTAATTGTTTATATAAAATTTTGCATTTTTTAAGAAAAACAAAAATCGCAGCTCTTAAAAGCACTACTAAAACGGAAAACTTACAAAAGAGAAACAATTTTCTAAATAAATTGATTTAAGATAAAGAATTAATTTAATTGCAAAATTAAAATTAGATTTTTATTTGTTTTATTTCGAATTCAACTCTAAAAGCTATCTATTTCCCAAAATGAAAAAAAAAAACGGAATTTTTCTTGCACTCCCCCAGCACTACAGCATTGTTTACTTTCTATAAACAATAGATTTCAGCACTTATCTTATACAAAATCACAATAGATGGCCCTAGTTTCTTTGTCTGCTGACTAAATATGGTGCGCATGCCAAGAGTGGCAATAGATGGATTTTAAAAGTAATATTTTTGTTTGCTGCTATGTTCCAAGGGGCGTAAAGATCGTTCTCGCCATTTTCAATAGAGCTTTTGTATGGAACTGACAATCGACTAGCAGTCCGTGTATACTATCTCAATGAATAAAGATGATACAACGAAAGAAGATAGTGCCTTGCGCATGTTGGGGGTTAGCTGTCAAAGTTACGTGACGTCACTCGGGCCCACTACATAGACTTTGATATTTATAATATTTCGTTCCATTTGTTTGATGTTGATTGTTTATGCTGATCGCAAAATTAAGTTACCTATAAATATTTAATTGACTAAAGATCTTATTCTGTAAAATTAAATTTTTGAATTAAAATAAAAGAAAAGGGGAGTTTGTTCGCTGTTTGAGTGTAATAATAGCCCTCGAAAAAAATGTACACCAAAAACTAATTTCCATATATTTCCAAAAGGAAATGTTGTTTAATTAAATGGATTTCCTTTTATAAGAGAAAGGATGAAATAAATAACCAAACTACAAGGATTTGCAGATGGCATTTCGCCAAGGACGATTTTCTTATTTAATACCTAATATGAAATGGATTAGCCAAGATTTCATTAAAAATTTGGTAGCCAGAAATTTGTTATCGTGCGGCTTCGCACGTTTTAAAAGCGGACTCGGTTCCAATTATCCATCCTCTACCGAAGGTTTCCGAAGGACCAGCAACCATCAACAAAAAGGTTAGCACATGGAGGTAAAATGGTTAAGAGAACTTGGGCGGATACATTTACAATCGCTTAAGAAACAAAGTGACTGATTTGGAGGATCTTTCGAGTAAGGAGAGGTAAGGAGCTGACTAAGCTTTTATCTTTGGAAAGAGTATCTGCTGGAGCAAATCCGAACACTAATGACTTAATACGTCACGTTCTCTATTTATTCTAATGCCAAAATGTAAACAGACATATTGCAAGTCATGTTTTTTACATAAATGTTAAAATACTTAAAGCTTTTATATTGTACAAATTTACTGTTTTAAAGTCGTTTTTAATTGCATTATCTGTAAAATAAATCATAACTTTTATAATTTTTAAGAAGGAAAGAACTTTTTTTTTAATTGAAGAAAAATTAATATTTAATCGAAACATTTTTGGTCCTTCGAGCCGGATAAAAATATACAAGCTACACAAATGATTAAATAAATCTGTGAACTGCGTGTGGAATTTTTTTGTCCTGAGTCCCGTCAACGTCTGCAAATTGCTTTGTCCAGCATCTGTGTTAAAGTCGTACGAAGTACCTGCTATTACATTATTGTATTTTATATTTTTCACTGCTTTTGCGGAGTTACATCTATCTGAAAGCGAAATTCTGATAAATCAAGGAAATCAAGTGAGTGAATAATCTTTTATTATATTGATTATATTAAGTTATCATATAATATTGAGTGTGTTACAATGAGTGATTCGGCGGAAATGCAGGTTTTCAAGAAAACATGTGCTCAAATTGTGAAAAATAGTAAAAAATTCAGCGATTTGAAATCTGAATACAAAACTAAAAACTACTTGGTAGGGCGTTTGAATATGTTAGAGGATAATTTCAAAGGAGTAAATTACAGAACATTTTAAAAATTTATTTTATCTAATTCTTTTTCTTATATAAAAATTTCTATCTCAATAAAGTCTTTTAATTTTATAGTTATCATTAAATTAATTTAAATTATGTAGCTCTGATTGTCATCCCACATCAGCTTAATTTTGTAATTTTTTTTTTGTACGTATCATTCAACTCTAACTTGTTTATGTTATAGAATGTTTACTATTTATTCACTTTCAAACGAAATTGTTAAACTAGTTTTAAGTTGAAAATGAATAAAAAATACCACGTATCGTATCGAGTATGTGATTTGTACGATACATTTCAAGGCTCAGAAAAGGATGTAAAAGTTTTGGATGAATGTGAAGAAATATACGATGACACCATGGAAATTTGTCTGTTGTACAAAGCTGATATTTTAGATGAGATAGATAGGTTAGATGGTTTGCATTTCGGTGAAAATTCAAGAGTAGAAAGTAAAGATGGTGCCAAATCCGATGGACGGCGGGAGTCCTTCGCGAATAACGCTGCTAAGCCATCAAACTCTCGTGACATAAGACTTCCTGCGATATCTCTCCCAACGTTCTCTGAAATCTTGTTTAAAGGGTAGTGCAGCTTCATTGTTAGATTACCTTGAAGTCAACAATGACAATTATGACCAGGCATGGTCAATTTTGGTAACGCGCTACGACCATAAGCGGATTTTGGTCACCACACAGCTTAAAACGTTTTTCGATCAGCCGATAGTCGATAGATGTTGAAACTGCAGATTAAAATCAAGAGCTTGTTAGACAAGTCAACAGAGGTGCTTCATGCTTTAAAGAATTTAGGCGTTCCTGTAGATAGTTGGGATGTTGTAGTTGTCTTCACTCTCCTGCAAAAATTGCCAATGCTCAGCAGATGTGGGAAGAAAAGCTGGGTTTGAGTACATAGCTACCTAGCTTTAGAGAATTTTCAACCTCTTTGGAAACTAGGTTTCGTTCTTTAGAGGTCGTTTGTCAGCAAAACTCCACGCCCAAAGTTAACACGAGTTCGTGCAAGGAACATTTGAAGCTGAAACCTAATGTGCCGCATATGAAGTCGGTGAGAAAGGAAAAGTATAGCTGCGCAATATGTCCCTAGGGTCAACATTCACTTCGTTCATGCCACATATTTTTGAAGATAGATGTTTTTCAAGGGTGAAACATCTGAAACAAATCAACGTTTGCGAAAATTGTTTAGCTTACAACCACAAAACTTTTCAATGCCCGAGTGAAAAACGGTGTTTCCACTGCAATCTAAAACATCACACCCTTCTGCACAATACTCAGCTTGATCAGAATTCTCACTGCAGCCAAAATTCGCAACCCAATCAAGCGAGTTATTCTAACTCAATTTCGACTTCATCGAATACATTAAACAAAAATACAAATTCAAAATTTGGTAATTCAATCAATAATCAAAATAGGAAAATATTATAAGAAAAATAAAAAATAATCAAAAGAACAATAGGATAAAAAGAACAAAATCAACCAAAGCAGTTGAAAAATTTTAAACTACATTTAAGAAGAGGTTTTTGACCATCGAACTATCCAATTCAAAGAGCCATTTCTCAACCGCTTTCACAAACAAATAAAGATAATTTTGTCTTCTTATATCAAATAGTAATTTATTAGAGTTTAGGTGCTGATGCAGTAAAAAAATTTAAAACTGCGTTTTATTACATTTTGGGACGTTCACCAAGATCTGAATTTACCCTGAAAATATATATGCATTTGAATTTCTTAATGTTTTGACTGTATCCGCAGTTTTTTCGCATGAAAAAAACTTTGAGAACCTTAAATACATATAAGTGTCTTAACCATAGAAGTAAACGTTCTTAAATTAAAGGCCAGTTACTTGTTAGTCTAGTTTTCTTACATACAATTCGGGCAATATGTTTCCGCGCTGCAATAATAAAGCACCGCCCCATATATTTGATAACCAGGTATATTATAATCTGGACGTTCAAGGCAGTACAACCAAATCTCTGTTTAAAAGATAAAATCTGGTGATAAATTTAAGGCTTCAAATTGAGATAAAAAGAATCAAAATAAAAAAAATCATACCACGAAAGTTTTGATGAATTATTAAAGGTGACAAGTTTTCAATACTACTAACATTATAATTTTTTGCATTAATTAAGAATTTAGTGCACATTCTCTTAAATCAAATTATAAAATATATAAGTCATCAGAGCAACTCACGCTGATAACACTTATCTCCTTCACTTTTGCGCAAAAAAAATATATTGTTTCTCATCCATAAAAACTTTTATTTTTTTGTCATCTTCACTTTCTTAGCTGCATTGTAGAGTTCACCTGTATGAGGTCATGCTTTTGTTGATGTAGATATTTGAACCATCATAATCATCTCCAAATATTTTTGTTGTTAATGCTGCTCCCCTCTTTTGTTTCATCTTAATGATAATCTGTTTGGTATCGCGACGGGTCAAACAACTAAGATGTTAGCAGTGGATGGCGAGTGGACTAAATTAGTTTAGTCTCATAATTCATACTGAAATTTAAAAAACAAATGGTTTTTCGATTTTTAAAAAAATAAATAAATTTTTTGGTTTTCAATTTTTCAAACACTAGTCACTGAATTTCTTAATTTTTTTTTAAATTAAAATTGTATATGTATGGTAATAATTATTTTGAAAAGGCGTTTCAATTTTGTTCTTTCAATTTTTTTTTCTTTTCTGGCGGAGCAAAATCGATTCGTCATCACCAAGTGGTGCCCGCTGGATAGCCGAAAGGTGAACTAACGACGAGCTTTGGATCTATTGAATTCAAGAGCTGAGATACTGAGTTACCTTCTCAGGAACTAGGAGCAAAAGATGAGATATCGCTTTGAAGAACCTGCTCTCCACGAAACCCAATAGCGCCTGACGCATAATGTGCGGCTTATTGGTCAGCGTCTGATCCCATAGGGGCGGCTAAATTTAAAAACCTGAATAGAAGAGGTAACTGAGCTATTTATGGAACTTAACAAAAGTTACAACAACAAAAAATATGGCAATGAGTAAAACGAATAGATATATTACCCCAGGGGGCAATCCAGACAAGCTGGAAAATCCACTCTCCTCGGAGATCGGTCCTACGGATTCTGGGGAGGACTAATTATTGGTTACAGGAAAAAGACTGAGTTCGAAAACCCTAAGGACTCCACCAAAAATATTTTCAAGGGTTACTCCATCGAAAACTTCTACCCAAAAATCAAATGACATACAAGTCATTAAAGAAAAAGGAACCAAAACCTATGAAAAGATCGAAATAAAAGATCAGCAGTGTTCCACTAAAAATAACGAGATCCACCAAGTTGAATCCGAAAATTATTTCGATAAATGGCAAATAGAAAATTTGGCCAGAAAACAACTTGAAGTCCTTGTTGAAAGTCTTCAGCAACAAGTTAAGAGACTCGAAGAAAAAGTCAACTTGCTTGACAAAAAGTCCGTGAAAGAAAACAAATCAAGTCCGAAGTCACCAGTAATGAGAAGCCCACAAAAAACTGCAAACGAGTTTCATACTGATGAGGAAGAGCTCCTCCTTAAAACTGATGGAAAACGAAATAAACGTAAGTCCAAAAACGAAAAGCAGATGGTAGCCCAGAGACTGTTCAAAAAAGTCAACAGACAGCTTCAAAAGCAGATACTGCTGCAATAATGAAAACATCCAATAAAGAAACAGGAGATGTATTCCCAAAGAAGTCTTATGTTAAGGGCACTAGGCAAACTGCACCATCTCCAATCATGATTTCTGGATTGGCAATGTTTGGCGAGCTTAAAGGCATAGTAGAAAAATGCACGGATAAGGCATGTAAATACACATCATACAATAAAGACAATTGGAAACTCATTGTTGAAGACGCCGATGCGTATAGATCTGTCCCTGAAGAATTGAACAAAAAGAAAATTCAGTGGCATTCGTACGAAAATAAAGCTACAAGATCGATAAAAGAAGTAGCTAGAGGCCTTCACTCTTCATGTGTTGCCAAAGAACTTGTCGAAGACCTTATACAAAAAGGCTTCCAAGCTTTCGATGCCAATAATCTTATTAAAAATGAGATAATCAAAGACTCCACTATGGAAACAACGACAAAAAAGAGGTCTCTGCCTTTATTTATGCCCACTTTCGAAAATAAAGAAAGTCTCGATAAGATTTACAGTATTAAATCAATTATGGGCATAGTCGTCAAAATCTAACCACTGCGAAAGTCGAAAATTGTTCCACAATGTAAGCGCTGCCAAGCCTTTGGGCATACACAAAAATACTGCTATCGCGAGTTTGCTTGTGTTAAATGTGAAGGCATACATGCAAATAAAAACTGTCCCATGGTCAGAGAACAGAAAACGAAATGTGTTAACTATCAAGGCAATAATCCTGCGAGTTACAGAGGATTCCAAGACACAAAAAGAAAAAACAAAACTGAGCACAAGCTTAGCAATAGTTGAAAGTAAAAAAGCAACCATAAAAGACAAAACTAAAAATCAACCTGCTAAAGCAATTGCACTAAGAAAAAATGATGAGAATAAATCATATTCCCAGACTGTAAAAAATGTGCGGAAGAACTCGGAAACTTCTATAAAAGATATGCTGGAACTTATCCTGAAAAGGATTGAACAACAAGATTTAAACATAAAACAGTTAAGCGAAGGAGTCGCTCTTAAAAAACAATGATGGACAGAACAACATGTATAAGAACTAAACATCTTTTTAGAAATAGAGCATTTAGACATTTGTTTCGTGTCCGAAACTTACCTCGGTATAGAACAGAGCCTGGATAATATATTGCCAAATTATACGTGTTATCATGCTCCGAACCCAGCTGACAAAGCTAAAAAATGCTTAACACATTATGAAGAACCAAAGTTTACGAATGAAAACATGCAAGTAACAATAATAAGTATTGGTATAAAAAAAAAGAATTTAAAATAGCAGCTATATACTGTCCACCGAGACGCTCTCCAATTGAAGAAGACTTTGCAGAACTCCTGAATTTGTTAGGACATAACTTCCTTGTTGGTGGCGACTTCAATGCTAAGCACACCCACTGGGGATCTGGGCTCATAACTACAAAATGTAAGCGCCTATACCAAGCAGGCCGCAAATACAGCTGCGAATTTTATTCTTCCGGTTCGCCAACAAATTGGCCATCTGATACTAACAAAATACCAGACATTATAGACTTTTTCGTAGTTAAAGGTATTAAACGAAATTATATAAGTGTCGAAGGTAATTATGATTTATCGTCAGATAATACTCCAGTAATTTTATCACTGAGCGAAGCAAAAATAATAGAAAAAAGTAATCCCAAGCTCTTGAATAAGAGAACAAACTGGAACGAATTCAGAGATAAACTTGAAAGTTTTATAAACCTGAGATCCCCTATGCAAACAATTAAACAAATTGATCATGAAGTAGAACAATTTATTGCTGATAGGGACCTTCCCAGGCAGTACTACGAAATACTGAAATCGTACGTTACGAACCGACTCTTTAGAGTACGGTACGCCCAAAATTACTCGGAACTAAAGAAAATTCAAGCCGGTGTACCACAAGGAAGTGTCCAAGGCCCAACCCTGTATCTGTTATATACAAGGGATATTCCAGTGGACATTAACGCTATCATGGCCACCTTTGCTGACGATACGGCAATATTGATGCCAGATAAATCCGTTACAAAAGCTACTTTAAAATTGCAAAATAATGTCGATAAAGTTAGTGATTGGACGCAGAAATGGCGTATCAAATTAAACGAAACAAAATCGACGCATATAAACTTTACTAACAAAAACATAAACAATGTTCCAATATTTATAAATAATACAGTAGTACCTTACTCCAATACCGCCAAATACCTTGGAATGACTTTGGATGCAAAGCTTAAATGGAAAGAGCACATCAAAAAGAAACGAGAAGAACTAAACTTGAAGTACAGAAAAATGTACTGATTACTAGGAAAGAACTCTGACCTATCTATCCAGAACAAACTATTGATATATAAGCAAGTACTGAAACCCGTTTGGATATATGGCATCCAACTATGGGGCTGTATAAAGAAAACAAATGCTGAACCCATCCAAAAATTCCAAAGCAAGGTCCTTCGTGGAATAATAAATGCCCCTTGGTATATAAGAAATAGCGATCTACATCGTGACCTTCAAATTGAAATGGTTACAGAAGTGTTTTAAAAACACGCTGTATCACACAACCAGTGACTGCAAAGTTATACCATCTCCGAAATGGAGACAGTCTTAAATGTACGAGACAATGTTCGGAGATTAAGAAGAACCAAGCCTTTAAACTTCCCGCAATGCGATTAAATATAAATTAAGATAGTAAAATCATTTGTTGATCTTTCAAAGATTGGTCCTGATTTGTCTATGAACTTTTAACTTAAAAAAATCCCTAATCCTAGGTAGGTACCTGATAAACATTTTTTTTTAATCGAAAAAACATTTTCTTAAAAACTTGTACATATATGCAATATTATTAATATCTACTTTAAAGGTGCACTTCTTCAAAAAAAAAATGTTTAAGCGTCGAAAATATGAAAAATAGATCTATGGGATGTAGCTAATTTATCTATTGGGTAGAACGCAAGAAAAATGTATTTAGGTAAATGTAAACTGAACTAAACACTCATTTTTTATCAAAATATTTAAATCCGTTTTTGGAAAAGGAAATTTTTTAGTAGTTTTGTGAAATTTTTGTATGGTAGGTGCCGTTTTGTAAAGTTTAAAAAAAATGAAAAGAACGTGCCGGCATAGGTATTATATCCACTTTGTTTCTCGTCTTCGCTTTCATCATCGAATTGTCAAGATTCATCAAAATCTCTACCTACATAATTTATATAATGTAGGTAGGCAGTAGGTAACAACTTTTTAGATGCTCAAAATTATGTCTTTCTGAATAAGAAAAATAATAATATGGCTATGTAACTACATATATACTTACACCACACGATTCATTATATTCTTTTTTAATTTAAATTGCAAAAGAATAACTAACTTCTTACCTACAGATGATATATTGCAACCTTGCCCACAATTCCCATATCAGGCATATGTTGATATAGGTTCCTAAAGTGAATACTACCTGCAATGTTGCGTTAGAAAATCATTTAATGGGTTTTATATACAAATGCCTAGAAACAAATCTTTTTTTTTTATTTGATACATATAAGCTTTTCTTTAAAAAATTCTTTTATTTCATTTTACCTAAGTTACCCCCTAAAATTTTTTCGTAAAATGTTATTCAAAAAATATTTTTTAAATATTTCCTTCGTAATAAAAAAGTTTTACAAATCGAAAAAACCTTGCGTATTGACATACTTTAAAAAACAATTTTTTGCTACCTGTCTCACTTATAGACCTTGATAAAATTAAAACTGTAGCATTGAAATGACCTGTTAGAATTAGTTGAGGGAATTTTTACCGATGTTATCTTTTTCTGCTGAGTTAATTTTAAGCCAATTTATACAAACTAACTTAATTTAGAGCCAATTTGTATAAAAAATTAGTTTAGACAATCACCTAAGACACTTAAATAGGTACCTACCTATACCAAGATTGAAGAAAATCGCTTCAGCCGTTTAGGCTGTAGAGCGTTTTACAGACAGACAGATGGAATTGCAGGACACACTCTTTTTGTTTAAATTAAAATCTCAAGTTCGATTTTTTTCCCAATTCAAAACTTGCCATATACCTAGTACCTACGTACATGATCTCAAATTAAAAACTTAAGAATTACAACCTTCCTACCTACTATTCCCACATAAACCGCATACCTACATATGTAGATAAGGGGAATTACTGCAACGTATCACGTAAATTATAAATAGCGATTAGTAAATAAATAAACTATTACGTCTACTGACATTCGTCCTTGAACTTGAAACAAGAAATCTATTCGTAAAAGATTTAAAACATCTTTTTTACGAATAGGTATCTTGTTTCAAAGTTATATACAAATATCAGTAAGCATTTTTTTGCCAACAATGTAGAGATGAAAAAAATTGTAAGTAAAAAATAACCTACACTGATATAATACCATTGTACATACATCTGTATAGTACTACTATGGAACATGAAAATTGGGTTCATCTTGTATGATCCAGATGTCGTCTTTGTCGCTGATTTCAGCTTTGCAGAGATTAGTTTGTTGACGCGCGGGCAGAGGAAGAAAGGGGGAAAAAGAAGAGTTGAGGTAGTTTTATTTCGTTTCCTACAACATTAAGGAGTATAAGAGAGAAAACCAAATGTGATTTCTTTTTTGACCTCACATGTTTTATTTTTTTATCTTTTAAGTGGATGAGGCAAAGAGGAAAACAAAGTTGATCATTCATATATACGATAACATTTGAAGGTATTTTATTTCTCGTTTTATTTGTGTTTGTAGCAAATTTATTAATTTTGCTGCTTTTTCATACATAGCCTTTCATTCTTGAATTACGTACTTACAATGCTACTCACTTACTATAGTTTGGTACTGAATATTGTTGGGGTAGTTTCATTGCGTTTATACATCTCATGGATTTAATTTGTTTCATTCTAGGTACCTATTTGGATTTGGTGATTTTTGTATGGCCTTTGTTTCAATAAGTAGGATTCGCTATTAAAACCATTACTTTCTTACTTCGTAACGAATGATTTCGGATTGAAAGTCTTTTTGTGACATTGTGTGTTTTGCTTGGCAGCTATAAACAAAAAAACAAATATACCTACCTACCTATTCAGTTATCAATATTTTTAATTTTTTAATACTATTAATTTATTTTGTCTGTAGGTAGGAAGGTACACTGCCACAAAATAAATATTTCATTGACAAGACAACATTTGAGAAACTTCAAAACAACTATGTATTGTATTGTGTGTAAGAATCTGTACAAATCCACGCGCTCAAAATGGTATATAAAAATCTTAAATAGCTAGGTAAGTTAAAAAAAGATAATTATTTTGACAAATTTTAAGTACCTACATTATATTGTTGTTTTATTTATGGTTTCAGACTTTATGTCAATACTTGTCCAAAGCAGCTCAGTCAAACTTTCAAGAAATCGAATCGGAGCTAAATTAGCATTAAGTTAAGTAAAATACAAATCTAGGTACTTACATACCTACTTGACTATTTTTTTTTTTAAGTAGGTGGAATGTACCTATTACCAAAAGAACATTATTAATACCAAGATTGAAGAAAATCTATGAACGCGTTTAGGCGGTGGGCTCACAGACAGACAGATAGACGGAATTGCTGTACCCAATTCATTCGTGTTCTCTATCATCGTAATGTAAAATTTGATCAAAATCTCGAGTTAATTTTTTTTACGAATCCAAAACTTGCCATGTATGTATATGCAGGTAGTATCTCGGAAGTAAAAAGTAATACACATTCTTTTCAATCACAAATGCAAAAAATAATGCATTCCTAATGATAGGTATAGGTACGTATTAAATAAAATAAAATGAAAAATTTATCCCATAAAATTTATTTTTTTAAATACCTATACCTATCTACATATGGTATCATATTAGAAAAACGTAAATATATTGCTTTAATATGGTTATGTAAGAATAAATAATATTTATACGTTGGCAGTATTTTATTTACCTTTTTAATTTTTACTCCAATACGGTTTGAACCTTAATTTAAATCACAAGCATTGTAGGTATTTAAATATCTTAATAAAGGTACCTACATTACATACCTACCTATCTTCAATGCCACAACACTTTTATCACACAAAAAGAGTTTATTTAAATTCATAGGTAGGTAGGTATTTAAAAATTGCTTGAATTACACTCATCGCAACTCAATTACTTATCTACGGACACAATTAATCTGAATTGAATATTTTTTTTTTCAACTCAAAACAAACCGGCGGACAAATTTATTTTCAAACGAATTTACTGCCGAAACGAAAAGTGCACAAATCAACGTCAAGAACTGTTTTTTTTTTAACACAAAACGAACACGGCAAATATTTAATCCACAAAACCAAAACTAGGTCGAACGAGATACAATTCTTCCAAAAATCTTTATACAGGCATGTGTATGTACGTACGAGTATGTAGGTAGATTCTGCAATTTTAAATTAATGTGAGGAAAGAAAAATACACAAAAAAGGTATATTTTCTTTGTTCTTGCTTTAACTTGAAATGAGCCCAAGATAGTAATTCTTATAGAATCTACCAGGTGGCTCCCCGGACGTTCCTCTTCATGATAGCACTACCCTTCAAGCAAGCGACTCCGTTTTGGATCCGAAACCACTTCATAAGCGGATCCAACAACGGATCCGAAACGATTCCAAATCGGATCAAATTAGTATGGAAATTAGAATCACCACGGAGCCATTATGTGAATGTATTGTGAGAGAAAAGAGAGATAGTCTTATACTTCACCATACTCAGCGAAAACAGAACCTAAATGGAATCCAACAAAAGTGAACTTATCTAAAAAGAAATATGGTCTTTTACAAATATTAAACACTTCTTTGTTTATTTTACAATAATCCCATTTTTAAATTTTATAGTATTATTTTATAAATTCTTTACACTTATTATTATGTATTTTGGTTTTCGTTGCAGACAAAAATTTATTTGTTGCTTGTTTACTCTGCAAAATTGAAATAACAGAGTTTCTCTCCATTTGTCTTCATTTCTAGTCCACAAAAAAAAATCCCCAGTCCCCACTCTAATATCGACTACCTTACGAAATGTCTCTATTTCTCTGTCCATAAAAAATATCGATTATCGTTCTTCTTTTTACATGCGTACACATAAAATTTATTAAGGTGTGTGAGACACTCAGTTCTTTTGGATTCGAAAGTGATTCCTAAGTGAACCGAGAAATTCGGGTCCGTGATTTTGCTTGAAGGGTATAAAGATGTATATATACAATGATAATACCTTCAAACCAAACGTTATTCGTAAATTACATACACATAGAAACATTCCGTTTTTTCTATTTTCTCCCTCAATTCGCTTTTTAGCAACGGCGGACAATTCTGTTTTGGTAATCTCTTTTACTCGCACTAATATTGTTAAAACTTATAAATAGGACCCTCTCTTTCTTCTTTTCGGTCTCCAAAGTATAATTTATCACTACACTAGCGCCGTCGCGTTGCATGGTGACAGGAGCATTGTATATCAAACCTATAGCACTCTAATGGAGTCAATTGTTACTCAATAATAAAAAGAAACAAACATAAATAAAATTATTATTGTTGAACAAATTCAATTTTTTATTTTTTGTTTTTTTTTTGTTTGGAAGAAGATGTTGCCGCGATGGTGGTTGCCAAGAAAAGAGATCGAGTTTAAGTTTCTATTGCGACAAGTGTCCAAAAACATCCATTGGTTTATCCCTAAATCCTCTTTAAGATCACCTTCTTTGCAGCTTACTCTCGATTTTAATACAGTTTAATATTTTAGCAAACAAAATAAACAATATAGGTCATTACAATCGGGTAAATTATAAATGTTTTTAGCTTTAGGTTATTACAAAATTAAGTTCAAAGTTTTTAAAGATTTAAGCATTATTATTCCAAATATGATTTTGATTTTAATTTAAATATGCAGAAGGCATTCTGTTGCTACTTGCAATCATTATTGGTCTCCAAATGCAAAACAACCAAACAACACCCTATAAACTCACATGTAGTTAGAATCACCAAATCGCAAACCTCTTATGGCACCCATCAATCATCACATTTGGATCAATGTCAATGTAAGTCAATGCATTTAACTTGCATTGTATTTAAACCATCGACAACGGCCGCTCCCAAATAGCGGTACCTTCGACCGAGAAATAGAAGGCATATTCGCATCATTGTCATCATCATCACTTACTTACATCATGGGCTGTTGAGTTCAACAGACAGCGAGCCGCCTATACTACTACACCAGCACCATATAGCAACTTCATTGTCAATGCCAAGGCCAATCATTACACTTGTGCACACCACATCCCATAGTCAGCATCACCATCAACATCGGTCGATCCCAAGTAACGGGGGTTGCGACCGAAAAATACAGAAGTCAACATCTACATCATCGACAATGAATATAGCAAAAGGCATAGCACATCAAGATCACCGGCATCGATCCTATCGCATTGGCACATACTTTCCCATCACCGATGTCGCTCACATATAACGGGGGTTGCGACCGACAACGATGACTTAGTTTAAGTTATCTTAGCTGAAGCAATAGCAACAAGTATTATGCATATGCATAGATGACCATTGAAAGGCATTGTATAAAAAGCCTATACTGTGTGGGCATAAATATAGTCTTTTGCAATTCATCACGATATACAGTCCATTAACTCATTGTCGACACACAGTCCAATATTGGTGTTCAAATTAATAATAATAATTAATAAAGTGGAGTAATTTTTTGAATTTAAAGTCTAATGTAATGTTCACCGGATTTGCCAGGACTTTCCCTCCATAAGTCCCTTTGGTTTTTTCACCCATATCTGGCGAATAATCTTTATGATAGCAGCGGAGAAAACGTATTTGTGAATTCTGAATCGAATGCAAACGTTAACCAAATTGCGTTGTAAAGGCCCTATGTGCAGCATCTCATTTAAACTTTTACCAAAAGAATCTTTTTAAGATACATCCAACTTAACACTAATTTAATTAGTTACGACAGCGTGATGCGATAAGTAGAAAACTTGTCCCGAAGCAGGCTCAATCTGGCCGTGTGGAATGCGTTCGAAGCCTAGCTCAGCATAAGTTTTCATAAAATGTAGGTAATCGGCTTGGTGAGTTTTTCGCGGGAGAAACGACGTTCCATTGCCGTTAAACGTGAGAATGCCTTTGAAAGAGTGTTTCCAAAATTGACCTCCGTGTACCGAAAAGGCAAATCGGCAACAGATTTAACATCAGAGAGTTTTTATAAGGGAGTTCCTCAATTTCCCAAAAGAGTCTTAACTGTTTTTCGAGGTCATTATTGATTTCAACTACAAATGAAGTTGTTTCACTTTCTGGTAAGCTGCCTATGATAACCCAACCAAATGCAGTATTCTGAGCTATTCCATTCCCTCCATTTGCAATACGAAGGCCATCACGTAAAATTGCCCACGCTTTATCTGACCCTAACCGACAGGTCCTGATTTATTGAAATCGGGATCAGCCATTTCAAGATCTTCCAAAATCGATAGGTCATTGAATTCAAACGAACGAAGAGGCGTTTTTGAAGTTATTTCAACTTAACACTAAATTTCCAAGCTATTGTAAAACAATGTTTTGAATTTTGAATTTCTAAAATTGTCATTTGGTGAAGCCACTATAAAATAAAATTTATTAAATATTTCAACTAATTGATTGGGAGGGCTACTTCGATCTACTAAAAATTTTATTCAGTGGTCTTTGAAGTCGTATACTTGAGCGACTAAAACTCAAGTTAAGACGATAAAGAACCGATGGTGATGATACTGCTCCATTTATTATTGCTGCGATAAAACAAAATTGTAAACATTTTCTATGATTTGCTAAGGAAGAAAGGCTAATTAAAGCAAGTCTTTGAGAATAAGGGGACAGATGGTTTCCACAGAACCAATGAAGAAAACGGAGACAAAAGCGCAAGAAGCTCCTCTGAATTAATTCCATTCTCATTATATGTACAGAATAATAAGGTGCCCACACTACACAAGCATACTCAAGAATTGGTCCCACAAATGAAACAAAAAGTAGTTTGAGAACATAAGGGTCACGGAAATCTATTTGCTTTTCTTACTACAAAACTAATATGGTCAGCAAATGTAAGTTCCGAATCTAAAACAACTCCCAAGTCAGAAAAAACAGATACTCTACTTAAAGAACAAGAATCAAACATATAACCAAAAACGATTGGAACTTTCTTGCGTGTAAAACTCATGGTCTTACATTTGTCAACATTTAAAACGAGACGATTAATATTGCACCACTCCCTAAATAATTTTAAGTCATCTTGCAAAAGTAGACAGTCAGATTTAGAATTAATTCTTTTGAAAAGTTTAATGTCATCAGCATATATAAGGCCATACAAATTTTGTATGATCGAAATCAAGTCATTTATAAATAAAATGAATAAAATTGGACCTAAATGACTGCCCTGGGGGACACCAGAATTCACTACAAAACGGAGGCGAACATTCATTACGAAATACTACTTCATATTCAATTCATTTTGGTTTTTGCAAAATGCAATCCAAGTTTCTTCTAATCTTTGAAGACGCGCTTCTAATAAATCAATGTCTGCTTGCTCGGTTATTTCTACGACAAAATTAAAAGCGCGTGTAACTGCACCTTTTAAATGTCCACGTGATTGTTTGACTAGCTCCATAACCGCTAATCTATACAACCGCTTGAGATAGGAATTAACGCACTAGGTACCGAAAAGTCTCACACACTTAATACCGAACTATAAATTTAGCTAATCTCCACATTTTACAGAAACAACCTCGATTCAATACGATACCAAAAACCAAGAGGCAGCAAAGACCAACCGCAAATCCCCAAACTGCACCAGACAGCAAACCTAGAGCAAATATTTTTTTTGCCCCAAACTATATAAATCACCACAATGCCGGTGCAAAATACCACCTTTGTGTCCGTTTTTTGTCCAGCACCACCAAATATCAATATGCAACAACAATCTAATTTAATTACAATTATAAATTTACATTTAATTTTAATTGTTCAATAATCCGGCTTTCGAAGGACCAAACATTGTTACGCAATAATAAAACGAAACAAACTTTAAGAAAATTATTATTGTTGAACAAATGGTGGTTGACAAGAAAAGAGATCGAGTTTAAGTTTCTATTGCAACAAGTGTCCAAAAACATCCGTTGGTTAATCGCTACGTCCTCTTTAAGATCATCTTCTTTGCAGCTTACTCTCGATTTTAATACAGTTTATTATTTTAGCAAACAAAATAAACTATATAGGCCATTACAATAGGGTACATTATAAATGATTTTAGCTTTAGGTTATTACGAAATTAAGTTCAATTTGATAATACAGATTTAAACATTATTAGCCAAAAAGCGAATGACGATCTCAATTTTATCGGGGGCAAGCCGTTCCCTACAATTAAAGCTAGGCGGGAGAAGCGGAATCTTCCCTTCTTTCTTGTGTAGCTTTCGCCCAGCAGGATCTCCGTCCTCAACTAACAGTTTATATAAAATTATATTCGATTTTTAATCACCGAAAATTAAAATGAACGAGATTTTGTGGTCGTTATAATTAAAGAACAGAATAATATTATTTCTTATTGACCGCAAACAATCGATAAAATATAAAAACAAGATGAAATTTTAGTTTTTAATATTTATTTTATTATTATAATCGTATGCATTTCGAACTTAAAATTGAAAGTTCATCTTCAGCTCGAGTTTAATAAAACAAAATGAAGTGATCAAAAAAAGCTAAATTACATTCAACCAAAAACAACAAACTTACAAAATTAACTTGCTTACAAGGAAGGGGAGTCCGGTACAGCCTACACCACATGTAACCCAACAGGCCCCCGTGCCTATGGCGCCGGCGACACAGACAGATATTATAAGCATCCTGCTTGTCATCCAAGGCCAGCTGACAGGCCTTCAAAACCAGATCAGGAGCAGGCGACCAGGGTGGATCCTCTCTACTCTATTTTGCCGAGCTTAACGCAACTTAGAGGTTAAGGGCGCCCTTCCGGAGAGGCCCTTTAAGTGAATGAAAGTTCACTGATTAGGACCGAATGTAGAGCAAATTTATTCCAATTGCTTAAAGACATAAGTCCAGATGAATTTATGGCTAGCGAAACTAAGCTTAACCAGAAACATAAATTGACTAACAACAATTCTATTATCGTTAGAAGAGACCGGGCCAACTCCACTCAAGGAGGAGGCGTCGCAATCTTTATACGTAAAGGCATTAGTCATAAGGTAATATATAATAGTGATGTGCGAAAATTTCGGACGTTAGAGGCATGCATCATATGTATTCATCTCCAACAGGGGAAGCGAATGTATGTGATCGCTGCCTGTGCACCGGAAACACCTCAGCCCACCCAGTTTATAACAGGGCTTAAGAGTCTTTTTGAGTGCTTAAGATTGAGCTCGGAAGAAAACTTTTACATATTAGCTGGTGATTTAAACGCCAAACATATAGATTGGGGAAATAAAATACGAAATCTTCGAGGTAACCATTTGTATAATTGGATGGGTCGATACAACCTTGAATATCGCCTTGATCTTCTAGACACAGAGAGGCCATCGCTTCAAAGAAACGGTGCCTATCTGCATCTATTGCGAAAGACGCAAGGCTCACAATTACTGACACTGTGGGTCAACGACCAAGAAATTGCTAACGAACGATCGAGTACCACAGTGACCACTGCGAACTCGCCGCCGTAATACAACTTCCGAACAGACTTATGGAGTTGGAGGAGTATGTGCCTGTGCATACTTACAATTACAGTGGGCACGCTTCTCCAATGACTTTTTGAGCGAATTACGTTCCAACGGTATACCCCCACCAAATGACAGGAACCTGACAAATACGGAAATAAACAGATACTAACAACAAATGGACGAAACGATTCTACGAACAATGAACAGAACAATACCGAAATACAAAGAACGTAACGCAGCCGACCGTAACGCGACCATTGACGCAATACATTCACTAAAAAGTAGACTACAGACAAGACTAAAACGCTTGTACAGACGGTTTACTTACACACGAGATCTGGAGGTTAGGACACTGAAATCGTCGATCAAAAACATCAACCAATTGATCAAAGAAAATTATAGGTTTTTGATTAATTTGTTTTGGTGCAATACTATTCGGACCGTTAAACCTAGCGACCCGAGTATGTTCCCAAAAAATAATAAGATATTTAGAAGGAAAGATCAAAACGACCTTCCGTGTCTTAAGCTCCAAAGGACGACAGAGAACAGAGAGTTACTTCTGACAGCAGGCATATACCCAGAGAATGCCGTATTGGACGATGATCTCTATATAATCGAGGATACGCAGGAGAAGGTTGAGGCTGTGGGGCTTGCTTTCCAGCAAGTATACAAGGTGAATGCTAGCATTCGCCCGAATCATGACCTGGAAAACACAGCCCTTCTTCATCACACCCGGCTGCGGAACGATATAATCGAATGGCGATCGGAGAACCTTGGTTTTACGGGTTGAATGGTGAAGATTTGGCAAACACCATAATCACCGAGCGAAATGGACCCAGTTCCCTGTTAATTTCGAAGATCGATCTTCAGTTCACCTTCGATTCATTAAGGAAAAAGAAGTCAGCAGGAGTCGATGGTATATCCAACGTTGTACTACGACATTTGCCTCAGGAAGTAGTTGACATTTATACCACACCGTTTAACAAGGCGCTAAATAATGCATATTATACCGTGGGGTGGAAGAAAGCTGTGGTACATCCTCTCCCCAAAAAGGGAAAGGCAACTCCAATCCGGCGAATCTCCGGTCGATAAGTCTCCTTCCGAGTATCAGTAAGGTATTTGAAAAGATTATTAATAGCGCTCTGTTCAAGTGGACATGCGGGACATGACACAATTCAGGCCGCGTCTAAGCTGGTTTTGGATATAAAATGGAAAAAAACTAAAAAGCAGTGTACGGGTGCCTGCCTGGTGGATTTGGAGAAGGCCTTCGACACCGTATGGTTAGGTCTCTATCTAAAGCTTACCAGACTAGGTATAAGTAAGCCTCTAATATATATTTATTTATTTCATCATTTGATCAAAGATCTGGTGATTACAAAAATTAAAGTTAACATATCTAATTTCTAAATTCTACATACAACAGGTAATCTTGTCATTTAAATACGTTCATATTATATCACATAATCTTAAATTTTAACACTTAAATTTAAAAAGCTTTTATATTAATTACATAAATAATTGTAGACATTTTTTTCAATGGATCTTTATTCATTGAAAGGTCAGTTTCATTGCATACCAAATTAACAATTTTAAGAGATCGCGTTATTGGTTCATTCAAACCATAATTCGTTCTATGAGAGGCAATAAAAAATAATGCATTTCTATTTCGAACAACCCGGGTTGGGGTATAGAAAGAGATTAACGGCAGCAATTCAGAATAATATACACGATTATCCAAAACATCTTGAACAAATAAAATACATTGCACATACCTACGACATTCAAGCGATTTTAAATCGATGAGTGAACATATTCATTTATAATCAGGCAATGGACCATTCCAATTGAGCTTCCTCAAAGCATAATTGGTAAATCTTTTTGAATTCTTTCTATTCTTAATATATTATTGTCATAGAAGGGTGACCATACAACACAACAGAATTCTAAAACGGGTAAAACAAAAGCCATCAATAATTTTTTCAATGTACATAACCTAGCAAGGAGTTGCCTTTAGACACAACAAAACCAATGTGGGATCGAAAGTCAAGCTTTCCATCAAAATGTACTCCGAGATCTTTAGTGGTATTAACTCTTTGCAGGTTAACATAACAGAAATGGTAATCTTGAACAATACGAGATGGTGCTCTTGTTGCGCTAAAAATGTTGCACTGAGAAAAGTTCAGTTCTAGATGATTGTAATTGCACCATTCTAAAAAGTTGTTAATATCGAGCTGCAAAAATGCACAGTCCACTGGTGAAGATGTTGCAAGAAATATTTTCACATCATCGGCGTACATTAGACAGTTACGAGTACTGAGGGAAAATCATTGGTGAACAATAAAAAAGGAGCGGGCCCAAATAACTTCCTTGGGGAAGACCCGATACTGCATCTATAAAAACAGATATGCATCCATCTATTTTAACAAACTGCCTTCTGTTTGATAAATTGGAATTTAACAATTTTATAAAAGCTATATTTACACCCCATCTTTTTAACTTTCGCAAAAGAAGACAATGATGCACACGATCAAATTCCTTAACAAAATATAAAGGACATCTACTTGTTTTCCATTTGCTAAAGAATTTATACAAAAATTTGTAAAGAGGCTTAAGTTCGTACAAGTAGACTTTCCCTTTACAAACCCATGTTGATAAGGGGATACAAATTCCTTAACCGAAAAATAAAGATTGTGAGTTACTAATTTCTCAAAAAGCTTAGGAATAGCAGATAGCTAAGAAGTAGGCCTGTTATTCTTTACTAAATGCTTAAGGCCGTTTTTATAAGTTGGATCTACGAAGCATAGTTTCCATTCTTCAAGAAACACACCAGTTGAAAGGGATTTGTTAAGGATAGTTGTCAAAAAAAAGCAGACGGCAATACCATTGCCAAGTATTTTATTTTACTCTTGCAATAATATCATGTAAACATTGTTTAATAACATAAGTAAAATTATATCTATCTATCTATCCATCTACCTAGTTGCCAAAGCAGAGCAAAGGGAAGAGGCACATTTTGATAACAGAATAGGGGGAATTGAATCAAACGAAGCCTTTTTGGTTGTATCAATTTCATTTAAGCTTTTAAAAATTTCTTATTCCGTTAATTTACTTAGCGAAAAATCAAATAAAGGAAAAATGTCAGGGTATAAACAATCGATATCCTCAATTATATGATTTCTGAAAATATTGAGCAAAAAGATCGCAAGCGGATTGAATATCCGCAGATTTATTACTCTCATACTCCATACATTGTGGAAAATGTAAATCCTTTCTTTTAGAGTTAAGAAATACCCAAAGGATCTTGAATTCTTTTTTATATTGGCTTCGGTATTAAGCAACTATTGTCGATATAAGAATCTGTTTAGAAAATCGAATTCTTTCCTTAATTGAAAGAAAAACCTTTCACAGTCTTCAGGTTGGTTTGTCGATTTAAAACGCTAAAATGCCTTATTTCTAGCATTCTGCAGATTTTTTATCCTTGGGTTAAACCAGGGAAGCTTAAAAGTTTTTTTCCTAGTTAGTGTAGGTACAAAACGGTCTATACCATCAAATAAAATTGTTTTAAATTTGGAAAACATTTCTCCTAATGAATTGGAGCTTATAGAATGCTTCCAATTTACATTTTTATAAAAATTGTTGAGCGCGATGAAATCTGCCTTTATGAAATTATAAGTTTTCCGATTTTGGTGTAAAAAATTCGCATACACATAAAATTCAAATGACAAATATATAGCTTTATGATGAATGGAGTTATTTACCAAATGAAAATCATACAGTATCAAGAGTATTTTAAATCATTATTTATGAACACTAAGTCTAATATACATTATTTATTTGAAATAGATCCATAGCGGAAAATGAATCAACGACCAACATTTCTTCATCTTTAATTATATTAAAAGGGATTAAAACATTATCATCTTCCATGTACTGCCAATCGATATCACCTAAAATTAAAATCACCAAGTATACATGGGAATTGGTTAGTCGTTAATTCATTAACTATCGCTTGAGCATTCGAAATATATTCATTATATAAATCTAATCCACTCATGGGACGAATATAACTTACAATAAAAAATAAATCTTTATCAGCAGAGTCTTTGAAACTTACACTAACACAAAGTTGTTCAATTTCATCTCTGTCATTTGATAATTTTCGTTGAGTGGTATTAAAAGTTGATCGGACGGCTATCAAAACGCCGCCACCTCGAAGCCATCCAGTTGTAGTAGAATGATCTTTTCGATATATATTGAAAGAAGAGTTGAAAAGTTCCGATGACATAATATTTGAATTAAGCCATGTTTCAACTTAAATACTGACATCAAACTCATGGATCGAAAGATAAAAAAGATGGTTTCTTTTTGAAAATAAACACGTACTTCAGATAAATTCAACCTAGGATATAAGGTTTTTATTATTTCATCTTAGTGTTGTAGTTCTTTTTTAGAAATTTACAAATTTCTTAATTTGCACATGAACAGGCCAAATTGATGGATCTAAAACAGTATCAAAATAATTAGCAGGAATCCCTAACTTAAAACTGACGAAGCGAAGTGAAGAAAAGTCGGCTTGTTTTTTAAGCAACCTAGTACAACGCAAGGAGGAATAATTTTCCCGAAGCAATGGAACTTACCTGATCTTCCGTCACATTGCTGTCCAAGCGAGAACGATGCAAGAACCGTAGCCGAGGAACTGACTGTAGGGTAAGTTCACCTTCAACAACAGCAGCAGTACCAAACAATGTTTTATTAGCACTATGACCATTTGAGCTTTTATGTTGGCTTAGATCTTTGTAAAGAACGTTTTTGGATCTAAGTCCAGTATCAACATTGACAACATCTACATTGAGAACGGCATCATCACCAACCCCCATGCTAACCAAGGGCACAACAGCTTCACCTTCATTCTCGACACCATAATTATCACGATCCCCCACAGTAGCAGCAGCAAAAGCATCGGCGTCGTCGACTGCAGTAGCAGCAAAAACATTATACTCCCCATTAGCAACAACAACAATCTCTACATTGGTTCCAACAATCGAATTCGCATTAAGTAATAAACTTTCATCAGTTCTATCAGGATCAGCGGACGGAGATGATAAGCAAATTGAATCAGCTGGTGTCACCGCATTTCCTTTCGAGGTGGATGCTTGCACATTTAAAGCTTTAGCAAAATCTTTACTGTGCAGTTAGAACTATCTGTTGCTTTTGTATTTAGCTTTGTGGAGGAAACCAACTTTTTCACTTTCGTGGGATTTTTGTTATTGTATATGCTTTATGACATGCTAAATGGTAGAAAGTTTGTTGTCAAGAGTGGCAATGTAACTTCTAGCACAGTTTTTAATATTTAAAATGGTCTTCAGCAGGAGCGGCTAACTCACCGATTCTCTTCAGCATTTACACAAGCGATCTGATAGGTAGTCTAACTCAGGCAATTGCGTACGCCGACGATCTTATTGCGTACATAACAGCTCATACAGTTGAGGTCATCAACAATCTTTTGCAGAGTGACTTCGACAAGATTCAGCGATATTGCGATGACTGGAAAATGAAAATCAATTTCCAGAAATCAGAAACTATTCTGTTAAGGACTCCGTTGTTTAACGCCTCAAGGGATACGAGAAAGAACTGGCGCAAGCTGGTGATCGTAGGGCCACATGGACATCCACGGGCGTGTAAAAGTGAAGTAAAGTACCTTGGCATCTGGTTGGATCAGTACCTGTATTTCGACAGACATATAGGTGCTGCTTTGGCCAGGGCTAGGGGAGCCTTTGCATTGACAAAACGACTGTTTTATAGCACCCGTATTGACAGCAGGGTGAAGGTGATTTGCTACATGGCCCTCATCAGGCCGCTGATTGCCTACGGATGCCCGGTGTGGTTCAACGTTGCCCCATCTCAAATGGAAAAGATTCGGCTCTTTGAGAGGCAATGTCTTAAACGTTGCCTTGGATTACATAGAACACCAGACTCGGAGTACACACGATATTATTCCAACCAGGTTCTATACAACGGAGCCAACATAAACAGAATAGATAATTTTTTGTTTAAACTGATACGACTCAGGTATGGTCGAGGCGTCATCGCTCAAGGTGGAGAAGAGCGCCTTCGGTTCAGAGCGAAACCAGAGAACCAGTTCTGGTGGCTCACTGAACATCAGTTTGATATCTGAAGTCGATTAAGAATGTATGTCTTGGCCCACTTACATAGATTTAGGGAAATTAGATATAAGGAGCAGTCATGGTGGCACCAAAAAAAAAAATAAAAAATATGTATGTATGCGGAGGCATATATGCATGTAGCTGCGCGGCTGTATATGTATGTGTGTGCGGATATGTATGTACTTATATACATGTATGTGTAGGTGGCATGTAGTTGTGTGTCTGCATACGTATATATAAACAACAACAAAATTTAAAAACGACAAATGCTGCTGTGGCTGTTCTAGTTTTTAAGTAGTTTTAGGTATTTTTAGATATTTTAAGTAGTTTCAGTTTTTTTTAAATTAGTAGAAGTAAGTTGTTTTTAGTTTTAATTATTTTTAGTCTAGCTTTAGGTAGTTTTTAAGTAAAAATTTAAAATGATCTCATACTGAGTTTTTGTAGTAAAGTTTTCTTGGTTAAATAAAAATAAAATAATTAGATTTAATTAAAATAGTTTTTAGGTCGAAAGACATTACTATTAAGAGATAAAGTTTAGTTTAGAGCGCCCGTAAAGGGCCAGTAAATTAGTTGTAAGTTATTGATAATTAGGCTAGTTTTAAACATTTTTGTCTAGATTAAAGATAGTTAAAAGTTAAGATTAAATAAAAATGAATTACAAAAAAAAACAGCATTGTCCGCCATTGCTACGAAGCGAACTGAGGGAGAAAATAGAAAAAAGGGAATGTTTCTATGTGTATGTAATTTACAAATAGATTTTGGTATGAAAGTATTATATCAGTGTAGGTTATTTTTTTACCTACAATTTATTTCAACTTTGAATTGTTTGTAAAAAATGCTTAAAAAGATGTTTTAATTTTTTTTAAGATTTCTTGTTTCAAGTTCAAGGACGAATGTGAGTAGACATTACTAGTTACCTACCTAGAAATGTACCTACCTATTTAAGTGTCTTAGGTGATTGTCTAAAATAATTTGTTGTACAAATTGGCTCTACATTAAGTTAGTTTGTACAAATAAGGTCGAAATTAACTAAGCAGAAAAAGATAACATCAGTAAAAACTACCTCAACTAATTCTAACAGGTCATATCTATGCTACAGTTTTAATTGTATCAAGGTCTAGAAGTGAGACAGGTAGCAAAAAATTGTTTCTTATGAAAATATATCAATACGCAAGATTTTTTCGATTTGTAAAACTTTTATTATGAAGGAAATATTTTTTCAATAACATTTTACGAAAAAAAATGTATACTTCGGTAAAATGAAATAAAATAATTTTTAAAGGAATAGTTTTTGGGTACCTATCAAATTAAGAAAAAAAATGATTTTTTTCTTTAAATATTATTGTACCTATTGATATGTAATATTATGAAAATATAGACTGCTGGGCCTTTAGGTATAAAACCTATACAATGATTTTCCAACGCAACATTGCGGGTAGTATTCACTATAGGTATATCAACATATGCGAGATATAGGAATTGTAGGCAAGGTTGCAATATCATCTGTACTGATGACATATCTATGTAGGTTATGTAGGTAGGAAGTTAGTTATTCTTTTGCATTATGAATTTTAAAAAAGATTATGAATCGTGTTGTGTAAGTATCTTTGTAGTTACATATTTATATTATTATTTTTCTTATTCAGAAAGACACAATTTTGAACATTTAAATAGTTGATACCTACCTACATTATATAAATTATGTAGGTACTTATATTGCAAGTTTTGGATTCGTAAAAAAATTAAACTTGTGCTTTTGATCAATCTTGCCATTACGATGATTAAAGCGAAGACGAGAAAAAAGTCGATATAATAGCCGCGTCTTATTATCGCCAAAAGCCCATATGGATCACCCCGTAAAAATAAAACAATCGGGGTATGCACTGATGTGTGAGAAAAAAGTTGATATAATAGCCGTGTCTTATTATCGCCAATAGCCCATATGGTTCACCCCGTAAAAATAAGACAATCTGGATTATGCACTGATGTGTAGATGTACGCTCTGTTCGGCGAATTTAATACTAATATTTGCAAACCCAGATAGAAACCCCGATAGAAACCCCAATAGAAACCTGGATGTCGTGTGTTTGAAGCTTTCGTCTACGAACAACGTGTTTACTCCGGAAAGTTTTCAATAATCCTAACCATTTACAAACGCGATCGATCGCCAGAATCCGATGGCAAGAAATTGTCCTTGGATACAAAACTACGCACTGCAATTCCTATTAAAAATCGTCTTTGTGACAGTCCTTTTTCCCCTTCAATGTCATCCAGACACTGACATTAATGAGGAAATGAATGAAACCTATTCATGATCTGAAAAAAAGTGTATGTGCTACCAATTAAATTAATGCAAAAAAAAAACACCCGAATATGTGCATGAATTCATGAAAAAACTGAAAATATGTTATTATTAAAACTGTCTATTGGAATTTAAATTACAGGTGTTTCATTAGAATCATTTAATACTGTTCTTAAAAATTTTATTGATTAAAATTGTCAGTTCTTTTCACATGACGTGTTGAGCGAAAAAGCTTTTAAAGTTGTTCTTTATGGCTTGGAGAGTGTTGAGGCCCTTGATATAAAAAATGAACTTATTAAACTAAAGGGCATTGATGTAAAAAAAATTGATTAAAAACTATGAAAACTACAGTGACACTTTGTTCATTGTATCTTTCGAAAATTGTTACGTAAAATTAATTTACACTCAGGTATATTGGAACTTCCAAAAAAACCTTAAAGGCAAATTAACCCAATTTCACAATTACCAAATGTTTGGTCACGGGGAGCGTAATTGCCACATTATAACTTTTGTGCGAACTGTGCTCGATCGCATAAGACATCCGATTGTGACAACATTTTGGGGGTGGCCGTGGCGCGATAGTTGTGTGTTCGCCTGTCAACCTCATGGTCACAGGTTCGATCCTTTCCGTAGTATATGTCCTCTTATTTTCCATTTCCGTTGCTATTGTACTCATAACAGCCTGGTAGGCATAGAACTAACAACATGTGTTTGAGCCAAATTAGTATACCGATAAAATATGACAAAGAATAAAAAAATAATGCGAATTATAAGGGACATAGATAAATAAGACACGGAAATTTCTCCGCATTAGTTCAGCCGCTATCTCTGGAGATAAAATCTGAGACAACAAATACCTACAGTCTCAGAACATCGCGCCACACATCTCAACTATCATTCTTTCTCTTCCTTCACCTCACCCTCACGCCCGCGCTGTGTTGAAACATTTAAAGGGTAGTATAATCTCGCTTCATAAATGTGCAAACTGCAATGGGAATCACAAAGCAACTGATAAAGTTTGTGCAAGCAAAGCCACATACTTGCAAATCAAAGAAAAAAAACGTCACTCAACCAACCGTCAGCGAGTCTCATATCCAACTCCCACGCATGTTCAATCAGAAGAGCCGGTTTTCTGTGGTTCAATGAACGATTTACCAATGTTTCCTACCCCAGAAAAGAAAAAGAAGTCAGCAGGAGTCGATGGTATATCCAACGTTGTACTACGACATTTGCCTCAAGAAGCAGTTGACATTTATACCACACTGTTTAACAACGCGCCGAATAATGAATATTATCCAGTGCGGTGGAAGACAGCTGTGGTGCACCCTCTCCCAAAAAAGGGAAAAGACAAATCCAATTCGGCGAATCTCCGGTGGATAAGTCTTCTTCCAAGTATCAGCAAAGTATTTGAAAAGGTTATTAATAGAGCGATGTTCAAGTGGGCGGAGGACAAAAATATTATCCCGGATAATCAGTTCGGTTTTAAGGCGGGACACGACACAATTCATGTCGCGTCTAAACTAGTTTCTGATATCCAACGGAACAAAACTAAAAAGCAGTGTACGGGTGCCTGTCTGGTTGATTTGGAGAAGGCCTTCGACACCGTATGGTTAGAACGTCTCTATCTTAAGCTAGCCAGACTAGGTATAAGTAAACCTCTATTGTATATGCTTTATGACATGCTAAATGGCAGAAAGTTTGTTGTCAAAAGTGGCAATGTAACTTCTACCGCAATTTTTAATATTAAAAATGGTCTTCAACAGGGAGCGGCTAACTCAGGCAATTGCGTACGCCGACGATCTAATTGCGTACAGAACAGCTAATACAGTTGAGGGCATCAAATGTCTCTTGCAGAGTGACTTCAACAAGATCCAGCGATATTGTGATGACCGGAAGTTGAAAATCAACTTCCAGAAATCAGAAACTATTTTATTTAGGACTCCGTTGTCTAGCGCCTCAAGGGATACGAGAAAGAACTGGCGCAAGCTGGTGATCGTAGGGCCATATGGACATCCACTGGCGAGTAAAAGTATAGTAAAGTACCTTGGTATCTGGTTGGATCAGTACCTGTATTTCGACAGACATATAGGTGCTGCCTTGGCCAGGGCTAGGGGAGCCTTTGCCTTGACAAAACGACTGTTTTATAGCAGCCGTCTTGACAGCATGGTGAAGGTGATTTGTTACATGGCCCTCATCAGGCCGATGATTGCCTACGGATGCCCGGTGTGGTTCAACGTTGCCCCATCTCAAATGGAAAAGATTCGGCTGTTTGAGAGGCAATGTCTTAGACGTTGCCTTGGATTACACAGAACACCAGAGTCGGAGTACAAAAGATATTATTCCAACCAGGTTCTATAGAATGGAGCCAACATAAACAGAATAGATAATTTTTTGTTTAAGCTGATTCGGGGGCACGTTGCAAGACCGATGTCCTCAACTAACAACTTAATTTTTGGGGCGTATCACCCCAATAACGAATATTTTGAGAGTGTGCGGTTAAGTGGATAAATCCCTCCCTAGGCATTCCTCTATTTAGACAGTCGAGGGCTGATACAGGATGGAGGGGCGGTTCTGCTCATCTACCACGTCAGCCAGAAAACTGTGGATAGGCGACTCCTGTATGGTCGAGACGTCATCGCTCAAGGTGGAGAAGAGCGCCTTCGGTTCAGTAGGACTGTGTCCGATCGGGACCGGAGGCATAGGGCGAAACAGGAGAACCAGTTCTGGTGGCTCTGTGAACAGCATCATAATATTTAAAGTCGATGAAGATGGTATATCTTGGCTGACTTACATAGATTTAGGGCAATTAGTTATAGGGAACAGTCGGGGTGGCACCAAACAAAAAATTAATATATGTATGTATGCGGGGGCATACGTGCATGGATCTGCGTGTCTGAACATGTATGTGCGTACGTATATGTATGTGCGTATGTACATGTATGGGTTGGTTGCATGTGTTGTGTGTCTGCATGCATATACAAAAATAAACAAAAAAAAATGTTAAAACGAAAAAAATGCTGCTGTTGCTGTTCTAGTTTTTAAGTAGTTTTAAGTGGTTTTGGGTATTATTAGGTATTTTAAGTAGTTTAAGTTATTTTTGGTTAGTATAAGTTAGTTGTTTTTAGTTTAAATTATTCTTAATCTATATTTAGGTTTAGTTTAGAAGTTAAAAAGAAATGATAAGATACCAAGTTTTTTTGTTAATAAGTTTCCTTGGTTAAAAAATAAAATAATTGGATTTAATTAAAATAGTTTTTAGGTCGAAAGACATTAGTTCTAAGAGTTATTGTTTAGTTTAGAGCGCCCGTAAAGGGCCAGTAAATTAATTGTAAGTTACTGATAATTAGGCTATTTTTAAACATTTTTGTCTAGCTTTAAGATAGATATAAGTTAATATTAAATAAAAAAGAATTTACAAATACAAAAAAATACTACTTTTCATATTTTCGACCTTTTATTATTTGTCGATTAAATTTTATTTTTTAAACAAGTGCTCCTTAAAAGTAGATATTAATAAAATTGCATATACAAATTTTTAAAAAATGTTTTTTCGATTTAAAAAAAATCAATTTTTAATAGGTACAGGTACCTATGAAACAGATTAGAGATTTTTTTTATTCAAAATTAATAGACAAATATGAATGTATCAAAAAAAATCAAAATCGTTGGAGAGGTTTTAAAAAAAAATTGTATGTATAAAATTTTAAAAACATTTTCAAAATAATTATTACCATGCATATAAAATTTTAGTTTAAAAAAAATTCAGAATATGGTTTTTGAAAAATCGATATTTCAAAAAAACAAACATTTTATTATTTTTTTAAAAATCGAAAAACCAGTTTTTGTTTTTAAATTTGAGTGTGCAGTTTTATTCACTTCTAGGGAACATTTGCATTAAAAAAAAAATAATTTTATCCGACTCATCAAAAAGTGAGAAAGTCGAAAATATGAAAAGTGGTTCTATGGTAAGTACCGTTAATAATTACCCAAAATAAAATATTTTTTTACATAAAAGTGGAGTAAACTAATTTAGTCCAATCGTCATCAACTGCTAACATCTTAGTTATGTTTGACCCGTCGCAATACCAAATGGATTCTCATGAAGATGAAACAATTAACAACAAAAAATATTTGGAGATGATTATGATGGTACTGTTTAAAGTCGAAACCTCTTTTAATTTCGACTGATGATTTGTCTTATGTCTAGAATTGCTCCTTACCTCGGGTGGGGGGTAGCAATGACAATTAAATAATCTGTTTGGCTTTCGAAATATAAGTGACTTTATTATAAATTTGTAAGACTATTTATACTAATTAACATAGATGCAATTCGGCATTAATTTTTGTGGGAAAATAAATGCAATTGGATAGGCGAGCACCTTTTAAGAATGCTGAATAATTTTGTGTGAAAATAAATGCAATAGCAGGGTTGAGCACCTATAAAAAATGCTTATTTTGCAATATGGTAGACTTTATTTAGGGAATAGGGTGTTTGAAATTTGAATAGGATGTTTTTGCATTTGCAGGTACATTGTAATAAATTAAAAGTTGTTGGCTTAAACATTCTCCTCGGCGTTGAGATCTTTGAGCTCAAATTCGATGTCATTTGGGGATCTATTTGTTTTTCTCTTTTTTTCGGTTGTGCAGGAATAGACTGCCCAGGACCAAGCCAATCCCGAGAGCAAAATACCCAATAGAATATTGATGGATATCATGATGAGAAATGTTGGATGGTAATGTTTGTTGCGTTTTTTGAAAGGAGATCTTCTTCCTCAGAAGTGTTAAGTCATCTTCCCCTCGAATAATGATTTCGTCCTTCTTATGAATTTCGTCTTGGAGTGGTTCAATGTGAAACTTATCGAAAAATAAGCTTAAGTTAAGCGTAGGTAAGAATGAAACTGTTGATTTTGATGTGTAGAAATTATGAGCATTAATAGTCATGGTTGGTTGCTTAATGACACAGTCGGTTGCCAGTTTCATAAGTCCTACGCCCTGTAGTTTTGTAGTTAAAATGTCTGATCCGCACACTACAGATAATATTTCGTAGTGATGAAAGGCAAAAATCCAGTGATTAGGATTATGAAGTTGAATCCATATTTTCTGAACGGTGGTAGATTTTAGTTCGCAATATGATGAAAGTTTCTTATTATGATTCAACATGTGCATTTCGCATTGGTTTTCAACTGAGTGTGTATTGAAGATAGGATGTCGCTGTTTACATAGATATTTCTTGTCAGCAATATTTATACAACTCTGGTATTCAGTTTGTGATATCGCGAAATGCTGAACCCAGAATGGAGTTACTGCTAAGAATGCCGTTGATAGTTGTATGAATACGAAGGATGTGTTATGCTTAACTGGTAATGGTATTAATTTAAACATCTGAAACATCTGTGCATTTAGTAAAGGCAGTTTTACGAGAAATAATATTGGTGATGATGTAACGCGTGCTTTAACTCGAAGAAGATCGTATAGCTTAGGCAGAATATGTTCGTCATATCCAGGGAGTGTTAATGAGTTTGGTATCATCTTACGAATTTCATCCAGTTCGCTCAAAAGTTGTCTGGGTGAAAGAAGTAACGCGTTTATTCTTCCTTGATGGGTATCTGAAACAGCTGGCAGAATTGGTATTTGAGTTCGTTGAAAACTGTCCATTATTTGAGTTACATAGATTGTGACATAGTTGAGGATTTCTGTTCTGTGTGTATTTAGGTTTTCTATTGAATCACATGCGATCGTTAGCTGCTGTTTAACTCCACCAAATTGTTCTTTGATTGAAGATAATGATTTGTTCAGAATGTTTGTTGTCGATTCAATTATTGAGGTTTGATTTTTGCTCAATTCAAGAAGATGCCTCTCATTATTATGGGCCATTTGGATGTTATGTTCGATGTATTGTGCGTATTCTTGGTCAAGGACCCCGAAGAGCCTGTTTGCTACTGTACTTATAATGTCAAATGGAGATCTTTTCTTTATGTTGGATTATACTCATTTTCATTTTATGAGTTGGCACAGGCGATGGTAGATTAATTCGTTTTTGCTTAGAGCATTCTCTTATTGGGAGGAACCGACTTTTAAGTTGGTGTTTAACTTTATTGTTGGTTCTAGGCAGCAGAGACCGATCATAAGCTTCAAAATTCATTAGAAGTTAAGAGGCTTATTTTTTTTAAACCCTTGGCAAATTATGTATATGATCAAAAGCCTGAAGCTTAAATTTACAGAGTTGATATAAATATATAAATAAATAAATAAATAAATAAATAAAAGATGTTGGTTTATGTGTTGTGGTTGAATTTCAGTTGGAAGGGGACAAAATTTAGCAATTGATCGTCTTAATTCTCCTGAACTAGTTTGGATATCAACCACTCTTGCGAATTTGTCCGGTCCGCGAATGGTTCTTAGAACTCTTCCCATTAGCCATTTAACGGGAGGTAAATTATCTTCTTTAATCAAGACTAATGTACCTGGTTGGATATCAGTTTGAGGATTTTTCCATTTATATCTTTGCTGAATTTCTTGTAAGTACTCGTTCGTCCATCTAAGCCAGAACTCCCGATGAATAGATGTTACTAGATTCCATTTAGCAATATGTGTAATCTGGGTTGCCCTTGTGCATTCTGGATCCACCACTGCAGTTAAGGGTGCTCCAATCAAGAAATGTCCAGGAGTGATGGCCTCAAGATCATTAGGGTCATTGGACATTGTTGTCAATGGTCTCGAGTTCAGAACTGCTTCGATTTGTGCAAGAGCTGTAGTTAGTTCTTCTTGAGTTAATGATGCACTTGAAAATACCCGCTTAATGTGGTGTTTGGCCGATTTCACCGCTGCCTCCCATAAACATCCAAAGTAAGGAGAACGTGGATAAATTGGTTTCCAGTCTAGTGTTCTTCCAGCACAATATTTTTTGATAGACTCTTGTCCTTCTTCCGTAAAAACCTTTGCGTTGAGCTCGTTAAGTTCATTTCGAGCTCCAATGAAGCTTGTCGCATTGTCGGAAAATATTTTGACTGGACATCTTCGCTGGCTATAAATCTTTTCAAGGCTCCAAGAAACGGCTGAGTGGTTAAGTCAGTGACTAGTTCTAGGTGAACTGCCTTTGTTGAGAAGCATACGAAAACTGAAACGTATGCCTTGGTGGATTGCTTACGACGTATTCTATAGTGAATATATAGTGGACCAAAGAAATCGACGCCTACATGAATAAATGGTCTTGAAGTTTGGACACGTTCCGGCGGTAAATTTCCCATTAACTGCTCAATACTTTTTGGCTTGGCTATAAAGCATTTTATGCAATTATTTACTATGGGCTGTGCTAGTAGCTTTGTGTAGCTCAGACATCAATAGTTTTGTGAAGTTATGTGTACTTGGGAGAATCATTTGATGTTTTGCTTCATATGGTAGATGAGAAGCCTCAAGTCGTCCTCCCACTCTTATAATCCTTCTGTTGTCAAGAAAGGGTGTGAGAGAGGTTATATGGCTGCTTTGAGATACACAACCATACTTAATAAGTGATTTTAAATCTTCTTGAAATGTGGTTGATTGAACGCTTTTAGCAATCGTGTATGTTGCTGCTTTCAGGTCTTGTGGAGAAAGAACGGTGCCCACCAGTCTGTACTTTTTGGCTCGTTTCAGGTTGCTAATGAAACGTATGCTGTATGCTGTAACCCGTTGCAGAACGTTGAACGAGTTCTTGTGATTAATTCTTTCAATAAAATGAGAGTTGGTATTCGATGTTGCTAGAAGTATAGTTTTTATAGCTTTCATCTCAAAAATGGGTCCCTCCTCTGTTCTTATTAGTTGTTTTGTCCATTCTAGCTTGGGCTTCTTCAACAATGTTGGACCTTGAAACCCAACCGTTGATTTCAAAAGTTGTTTGGGAAATATCCCTCGAGATAGAAGATCAGCTGGATTCAGCTCCGAGTTTATAAATTTCCATTGGGATCTTAAGGTTTCCTCTTGGATTATTGCTATACAATTAGCTACAAAGGTCTTCAGTGGAGATATTGTGTTTATCCAAGATAAAACAATTTGCGAATAAGTCCAGTAAGTGGTTTGTTTAACTTTTATTGGAAGGCTCTCTTTTACAAATTTCACTAGTTGAACCAATATTTTTGCGGCACAGAGTTCTAGCCGAGGAATCGTTTTTTGCTTTATTGGTGCCACTTGAGTTTTGGCACACACTAATTGTACGTGAACTTCTCCTTTAAGGTTCGTGGATTTGAAATAGACCACATCCCCATAGGCTCGTTGAAAGGCATCAGAGAATGCATGAAGTTCAACCCAAGTGGCGTTGTTCACTATGATGTGTCTTGGAATTTTTAGGTTGTTCAATTTGAGAAGGTCTTTTCTAAATGTTTTCCATTTAGTGTTCATCTCCATCGGTAGCGCGGCATCCCAATCGATTTTTAAATCCCAAATTTCCTGTATGTAGATTTTCGCCAGCACAACAACTGGGCTCACTATTCCTAGGTGATCGTCTTGTCACCTTTGTTATTTCGTTCCAATTTGTTTTGATGAGAAATTGGTCTGAGGCTGGTAGCCAGGTTAGTCCCAAAGTTTTTTTAGAACCTTCTTCTTGGTCGTGAAGAATTGTTTCAGCTTCGCAATCTTCTTGTGACATTTCTTTCAAGAGTGAAGGTGTGTTAGAACACCATTTTCGAAGGTGGAACTTCCCTTGAGCCAAAAGTTGTATTAATTCTGACTGCATTTGAGTAACGGTTTTTAGATTGTCGCTACCGGTTAATATGTCATCCTTATAGCAAGATAAGGTGCCGATTTAGTACAATATGTGACAGTATTTAGTTGATACGTCTTCAGAGGTTGATTAGGAGATTCCCGGAAAACTATACGCTAGAATCGTTTACTATAGTCGTTTACAAGTATTTGGTAATACATCTTGGAGATATCCGCAGTAAAGACATACTTGTGACTCCGAAATCGCAATAGAATTGAGAAGAGATCATTTTGTAATGCAGGTCCTGCAAGCAAGATTTGATTGAGTAATATGTTAGTGGGTGTCTTTGATGATCCATCAAATACCACTCGCAATTTTGTTGAACTGCTTTCAGGACGTAAAACGCAATGATGTGGAAGAAAATATTGAGGCATTGTTCCCGGGATTTCGTTAGTTTCAATATCTTCCATATGACTTAATGCAATATATTCTCTGAGAAATTCAATATACTGCTTTTGAATTTCTGGGTTCTTTTGAAACCTATTTTCTAGGCTAAAGAATCTTTCTTGACTTTCAGGATTATTTGCGAAAGGAAGATTTACTATGTAATGTCCAGATTCCGATTTGGTGGTAGTTTTCAGGAAAATATCCTCACATTGACGTTCTTCTTTCGTAAGTCGTTTTTGGATCGTTTGTGAAGGAGTAGCTAGATTTTCTTCTAGGTTCCAGAAACGTTTAACCAGACTGTCTAGCGTAGGAGATGAAGTGTCTACTCCTATACCGCAAAATAGTGTCGACGGATTGTTATTGATGATCTTTCCCATCCATCCCAATAAGGTGTTTTGTAAGGTTGGGCCACTGTTGGTTAATTTTATCTGGCCCACTGAAAGAAGTTCGGGGTAGACCTCAGCTCCGATGAGAATATTAATGTCAAAAGTTTTATTGAAATCTTTATCAGCCAAATTGATGTTCTGAGGCATTTCCCAATTACTTGTGTCGATAAGTTCACTGGGTTGTTGTGTAGTTATCGTATCGAGCACAAATACTTGAATCTGTGTCTGATATCCAGTAACGCGGGATTGAAGACAAATATCGACCTTTTTACTCAACTTGATTGGTCTGTTTACCATTCCTGAGACTTCCCGGGGCTCGAATTTTGTTAGTAGATGTAATTTTGAAGCTAGCTTCTCAGTTATGAAGCTCATTTGTGACCCGGAATCGAGCAATGCTCTTGATTTGACAGCATTATTTGTTCGATTAAGTATATTTACTACAGCTGTTCCCAACAGTACATATTTGGATGGATTTGTTCGGCCGGATGTAGCTGACAGGCTGGTCCTGTTGTCTATAGTCGGAGCTTGTTGCCTTTGGTTCTCTGTTACCACGTGAAGCAAGGTTTTTTTTTGTCAGTCTGTCAGTCTGTCAGTCTGTCAGTCTGTCAGTCTGTCAGTCTGTCAGTCTGTCAGTCTGTCAGTCTGTCAGTCTGTCAGTCTGTCAGTCTGTCAGTCTGTCAGTCTGTCAGTCTGTCAGTCTGTCAGTCTGTCAGTCTGTCAGTCTGTCAGTCTGTCAGTCTGTCAGTCTGTCAGTCTGTCAGATCCGTGGGTAGGTGTAAGACCTTCAAAAGGCTCTATGAGGACCGAAAAACGCGTGCTCATAGGACTGTGAGATTCTTACTGCACTAAAAACACTTCCTCCTCCCGATTGCAACTAAGTTGAAACTTATCTAGCAATTTATTTTTAACGAATTTAATTAACGTGTTGCATGTAACTATCCGGTGATAGTTCCTGTTTATACCGCGATTTCAAAGCGGATTCTCGTTTAGTGCACCAGATCGGAAGGCTTTGTCCTTCGCAGGCGGCGTACTAAATTCGTCTCGTCGATAATTTCGATTATAGTACTATTGCAGTGCTTTAATAGCCGTTTTCTATGATTTCGGGCAAATTTTTTTTATTTCATCGCGAACCATGGAAATCCCGAGATTTCTGTGAAGATCTTCGTTCTAATGTACCAAGGTGCGCTTACAAATGATCTTAGGAGTTTATTTTCAAATGTTTGTAAGGTATTTAAATTAGAATCTCGCGTACAACCCCAGAGTTGTATACCGTAAGTCCAGACAGGCTTAAGCACGTGCCTGTACAAAATTAGCTTATTTTCGATACTGAGCTTAGAGTGTTTCCCGAGCAACCAGTACATATCTCTCAGTTAATTATTTAACTCTTCGCATTTATTTTTAACATGCGGTTTCCATTTTAATTTCGCGTCTAGGGTCATTCCGAGATATTTTGCTTCGTTAGCAAACGGAACCTGAACCGTATTAACAAATACCGGTAATGTATTAATATTCTTATACGTAAAATCTACATGAACCGATTTTACTTCGTTGAGCGATATCCGCCATGTTTTTGTCCAATCATTGACATTATTCAGAGTTTTTGTAATTTTGTCGTAGAATCATTTATCGTTTCGCCCACTGCTAGTATTGCAGTGTCGTCACCAAACGTGGCTCCGATAGTGTCTTCTGCTTGAGGTATATCACGTGTAAATAATAGGTACAATATTGGACCTAAAACACTTCCATGTGGTACCCCACCCACTATTTCTTTGAGATTCGAGTAATCGTTTCTAAAAAGTCTATTTTCTAGATATGCTTTTAGAAGCGTATAAAGTGCTTCAGGCAGAATTTGTCTTAATTTAAAGTTTAGGCCTTATCAAAAGCTTGCGACACGTCTAGGAAGACCGCCGAACAAATTTTCTTTTCGTGGGCTGCAGGTCAATAAATTGAAGATGTTATTATTTAGTGTGCAACGTTTCGAACATGTTTATGTTCTTCATCAGGCCTTTATTAGTACAAAATATAAAAGTAATACGAGTACATACATAAATTAATATAAAAAGTTTTATATACATATGACGTCAAGTAACTTACAAGCAATTTTTAAGGAATTTAAGTAAAACCGAGAAAATTACACATTATACACAAAAATCTCGAGCAACAAAATCTATTACAAAAAACATCAAATTGATTAGTGAATTTAAAATTTTTTTTTTTTAATTCGAATTCAAAAAAAAAATTTAATTCACTAATCAATTTGATGTTTTTTGTAATAGATTTTGTTGCTCGAGATTTTTTTGTATAATGTGTAATTTTCTCGGTTTTACTTAAATTCCTTAAAAAATGTTTGTAAGTTACTTGACGTCATAAGTATATAAAACTTTTTTGTATTAATGTATGTATGTATTACTTTTATATTTTGTACTAATAAAGGCCTGATAAAGAACATAAACATGTTCGAAACGTTGCACACTAAATAATAACATCTTCAATTTATTGACCTACAGCCCACGTACTTAATTCATCGTTATCCTCTATATCTTTCTTAAAACCTTCCCAGTTGGTTTTCCCATTGGTTAGCGTGGGTGGTTTTTCATTTTTAACAAGATTATCGCACATAGTGAGAATAACAGCAGAATGATCTGAGAAAAGATCAAAGCTTTCTGCTAATTTTATTTCAGGGCATTCCTTTGACCACAAAAAAATCTATAAAGTCAGGTATTTACGATGGATCAGTCGGCCAGTAAGTCGGGCTGCCAGTCGAATGAAAATCGCAATTATTTTCCATTACCGCTTCGTAGAGCATTCGACCCTTTTGAGAAATAACTCTAGATCCCCAAAAGCTGTGCTTCGCATTAAAGTCACCACCAAGAATAAAATTTTTTTTAAGTAACTTTAGCACGTTCATAAATTCATTCTTTTCAATTTTACATCGTGGAGGACAGTATATGTAACATGTACACCGATTAATTGCATTGATTCAGCCTCTATTTTTGGGCCTATCGTGTGTTCGATGCATTCTTTTATAAATAAAGATGCCCCCCCTCTTGCTTTGTTCGACGGATGAGTTGCGTGATATTCTAAATATCCATTGATCTTTCTATTTGATTGTTTCTTGACATGCGGTTCCGATATCAAACAAATATCAATATCTTTCTCATGCATAAACATTTCTAGTTCTCCAAGTTTTTGCCATAATCCGTTGGCATTCCAAGTAATTATTTTGAGCTTTTCCATCATGTTTTTCTTTTTGTGGGGTGTTTTGGCCGAAAACTGTTTTCGAGTTTAGTTAGCCTATCAAATATAAGTTTATTTGTACCACATTGCTCCTCAATTTTCGAAAGAATTATGTTTAAGACGTTTGTGAGTGGATGACCAGCAGTATCTTTTTGTAAAGGTATGTTCTTAGCCGTTATTTGGGCATATGTGTTTACACTACTCTTCTTTGGTTTGGTCTGGTTGTGTTGATTGATCTTTTGCTTTGGGTATTTGGGCATTTAACCCCTTGGGGGTCTTAAGAACTTGCTTTTCTACTTGGCTTGGTGGTTTTCTGTGTGACTACGTAAATTTTGATCGCCGTTCTTGCAATTCTTTTGCTACTTCACAGCCTCTATAGTTGGCCGGATGACTTTTATTACAATTTATGCAAGTTGCTGCACTTTTGATATCTGAGGTGCAGTCTTTAGTAAGATGATTTCCGGCGCACTATACACACCTAGGTTCTTTTTTGCAATAAGTTGGCGTGTGATTGAATTCTTAACATCGTTTACACTGCGGAATTAGTCTTGAACTTTTTCTTAAAGGTTCGATCTTAACAACAATATTGAGGATTGTTTTAATTTTGTAAATATCGTCTATTTTCTCTGCCTTATCAAAAGTAAGAATAAATAGTGGAAGACCACGCTATACCACTTTGTGTTTCTCTTTTGATGATGCTCACAGCATCTAAGATCTTATAGTTCCTCTTTAGGTCGTTAATAATATCGTCTTTTGGACATGATGGGTGCAAACCTCTCGCTACAACACGTAAAGGTCTTTCCGACTTATTCTCATAAGTGTACCATTCCACATTTTCTTCGTTTAGTTTTCGCGTTTCGCGACAGGAGACGATAACTTTCAGGATCTTTCACGCAAACTTTCCATTTGTTGTTATTAAGTGAAATAACTTTAAAGTCTGATGGTGTTAACGTCTTTAAGATAGTTTGCAGCCGGGTATACTACGCAATACCGACAACATTAATTGGTTGCGGAGGCCTAATTCTAATAGGTTTTTCTTTAATATTGGCATCTTTTGGTGATGCAATTTTTTTACGAAAACAGGCGCCATCAGGTGAGGATGCAACCTTGCTTTTTTTACTCGGCCTTTTGTTTGAGGTCTTATCGTTTCGCGGGCTTGCTCTTCTTTATCAGTCTCATAAATGACATTTTTCGCTTGTGATGAACCAGCATTCGAGTCATTGTGGTGTTTATTCTTCAGCACCTCATTTTCCTTACGAAGAAGATCAACTTCTTTCTTTAACTCCTGATAAAGTTTTACTACTTCATCAAGTTTTTGTCGAAGTTCATTATTATCTTTCTCAAGAATTTCTGTTTTCATTGAGTCCTTTTTTACTCGCGCATCTGGCGTTACCGGCGAACTCTTCTTACCGTTGTAACTCGATTGGGATGGAGGTGATCGAGCAACCCTTGCTTTTTTTAAGAAGGGATTTATTAAATGCAATAATTGGCTCTCCCCAGAATCTGTAGAGCTGATCTCCGAATAGGGTGAATTTTCCAGTGAACCTGGATTGCCACCTGGGGTAATGTATCTATTTGTTTTACTCATTGCATATTTATGTATACGTTCACTCTCAGTATACGGAGGTTGGATTTTAGTCGCCTCTTACGACAGCATGCCTTAACTCGAGTATATTCTTTTTTGTTCCCCTACCCGAAGGGGTAGTGAAGCAAGGTGTGGTGATATTGATTGCATTTAGTACAGTGCATTGCTCTACATATTGGAGCTTGGTGTCCCAAGCGTAAGCAATTTGTACAGCGCTTAAGTGAATTAACATTTTTTAATCTCTCTTGTGGTGAGAGCTGGAGAAACTTGGGGCATAAATATATGGCATGGTTTTGTTGTCCGCAAACTAGACATTTATTGGTTTTTGTTGTTGAAGCAAGAGCCACTTTTGTTCTTTTGTTCAGGTCGTCTGAGCATATTTTTGCCACTTTTGGTCCCAGGGCTTCCAATGATTGGAACCTTAACTCTAGAAATGACAGGAACTCGTTCAAGGCTGGTAGTGCTTTGGGTTGCTTTAGCGACTGCTCCCAAAGCGTTAAAGTATTTCTGTCCAGCTTTTTGATCAGAACACTCATAAGAAGAGGGTCCCAATTAGTAGTGTCGATGTTGAGACCTTTCAAACTGAGCATGCACTCTTGTGTAGTATAATGCAAGACCTCGATTGCCTTCGAGCTTTCATTTTGAATCACAGGTTGCATCAATAATCGTTGTACCTGTGCAGTAACAAGCAGACGGGGATTATCATATCGGTCTTTAATCACTTGCAATGCTGCACTATAGTTACTATCTGATGTTGTAAAGTGCCTTATTAGATTTTCGGCTTCACCTGTTAACGTCGACTTCAAATAGAACAGCTTCTGACAGTTAGCTATGTCTTGTTTATCAACAAGTTCACTGAACAGATCACTGTATTGCTTCCATTTAATGTAGCTTCCGTCGAACCTGGGTAAGGTTGTCTTTGGTAGTTTTAAAGTTTGGCTAGGACTACTTACTGAAGCAGGACTCATGATTGATGGTGAGGGTTGTCTGATGGATTCTTCGAGTTTGGTCGTCAATGAAATGATAAATTGTGGGGCTTCATCTTCTAATTTATAAAATTCGTTTATGTTGTATCCATCCTGGACTGGATTTTCTGAAAGCTCGTTTATCATGCGATGAATTTCTTCTAGATCCGTCCAGTAATTTTTTAGCGTATTTAATTTTACTGTACAAAAAGTAGAACTCTGGAGACCAAGTCTCTGTAGACTCTTTCTCACTGGAAAGCAACCGCTGTAGAGATTGTGCGACTGTTTTTTGTCTTCGGATAATTCTGGGGATTTCCAATATTGGGTTAATATCTACAGGTTGGATTTTGCTAATATCCGCTTTAAAGCTTGTTGGCTTTGTTGAACTAGCCGCTCCACCAGTTTCCTTATGAATATTTCCATCTATAGGTACAATGGATTCTAGAATTTGTTTGATCTCAAGGTATGCCCTTTTTACCTTGGCATAGGTATTATTTTGTATATAAGGCGTGTCTGGTTTTACATATGCTCTTATCTGGTCATGGTTGTTCGAGAAATCCAACCAAAGACCTTCTAGAGTTTGCATTTTTTTCGCCTTATATTCTATTGTTTTACGGTCAGGGCTGACTTTACCAATGTTGGTTTTAAGCCGCAGTAGTTCGTCGGTTATGGCCTTCTGCTTAGCAACAATAGTGAATACTTGCAATTCATCCATTTCAGTAACTATGAGTTGGTTCTGATTGTCGATGTAGTCAGGGACAAGAGACACATAGACTTGATAATGCTTATACCAATGTCAAAGTATGTGAAGATTGGTACTACTCTGGAACACCGGAACACTGGATACCTGGAACTCTGGATACTTGGATCTCTGGTTTGGACTCGACAATGCTCATACCAATGTCAAAGTATATGAAAATTGGTACTACTCTGGAACACCGGAACAGTGGATACCTGGAACTCTGGACACTTGGATCTCTGATTTGGACTCGACAATGCGTATACCAATGTCAAAGTACATGAAGATTGATACTACTCTGGAAGACCGGAACACTGGATACCTGGAACTCTGGATACTTGGATTTCTGGTTTGGACTCGACAATGCTTATACCAATGTCAAAGTACATGAAGATTGGTACTACTCTGGAACACCGGAACACTGGATACCTGGAACTCTGGAAACTTGGATCTCTGGTTTGGATTCGACAATGCTTATACCAATGTCAAACTATATGAAGATTGGTACTACTCTGGAACACTGGATACCTGGAACTCTGGATACTTGGATCTCTGGTTTGGACTCGACAATGCTTATACCAATGTCAAAGTATATGAAGATTGGTACTACTCTGGAACACCGGAACACTGGATACCTGGAACTCTGGATACTTGGATCTCTGGTTTGGACTCGACAATGATTATACCAACATCATGTCGGGTTCACCAATGTTTAAAGTCGAAACCTCTTTTGATTTCGACTGATGATTTGTCTTATGTCTAGAATTGTTCCTTACCTCGGGTGGGGGGTATCAATGACAATTAAACAATCTGTTTGGCTTTCGAAATATAAGTGACATTATTATAAAATTGTAAGACTATGGCCCCGATTGCCGTTGTCGATTGCCAATCGAATCGAAACTTTTCGATTGTTTCGATTGGTTTTCATATTTTGTATTGTGTAACTCAATCGATCGAACAATGTACTATTGTGAATGAACCCACAGAATATTTCGAATTTGACAGTTCTATGATGTGTTAGCCTTTCAAATCCTTATTTGTCTTTTCTGGTTTTCTTTTTTTTATATAAATTAAAATAGTTTATTTACATTTTAAAATGAGTGGAATCCAATTATGGTTTAGCGATAGTGACACCGATACCGAAAATGTCCAAGAAAATTTTGATATGGCCAGAAAATGAAGGCATATAAGAGACAACTCTAATCCTCTCGAACTGGAAGAAACAATGTAAGATTTATGAAATAAAGGTTTTACTTCGTATACAAATATTTACCTTATATTTCGTATAGCTTTCTTAAATAAGAAAGCTAAGTTTCATAGAACTTCTAAGCGATATTAACCCAAAGCTCAGGTCAACAATAAGAAGCTCTTCAGTTCCAAATATAATAAAACTTGCTACTACCTTGAGATTTTGTGCTCATGGATCTTACCAAGTTAGTGTTGGTAATGAGTTTTGCATTGGTCTTGCACAATCTACAGTGTCTCTAGTGCTAAAGGAAGTGCTCTCAGTTATAGAAACACATATTTGCTCCAAAGTGATAACATTTAATTATTTTGAAACAGAAAGCGTCGGGCAAGAATGCATTTCTATGAAAAAAGTGGGATACCAGGTGTGATAGGGTGTATAGACGGTACACATATCAAGATAGCGTCTCCAAAAAAAGAACTTCAGCACGCATATTACAACCGAAAAGGATTTTACAGCTTAAATGCGATGGTTGTAAGAAGCTTGTTGCATAAAATCTTATTTAGTGTTTAGATGGTTAACTATTTCAGGTTTGTGACGATACAATGACAATTCGTTTTATTAATGCACGATATCCTGGATCAGCACACGACTCATTTGTCTTCAACATGTCCAGTTTAAGGCAAATTTTGGAAGAATGGCATCAAAATGGGACAACGAATACTTGGCTGTTAGGTATAAATGTGCCTATATGCATATGCATATATAAATATTTAATTGTATTTTTCAACTATTGCAGGAGATGCAGGTTATGCTTTGAAACCATATCTTCTCACACCATTTCGCAACCCCGAAGAAGGATCACCTGAAATTGCGTTTAACAAAAGGCATGCTAAAGCAAGGAACATTGTTGAGCGTACGATTGGAGTTTTAAAAAGCAGATGGAGATGTCTACTTAGAGCACGAGACTTCATTACACCCCAGAAAAAGCTACGCAGATTATAAATGTTTGTGTTGCTTTACATAATGTATGCATTGCTTGGAAAATTCCTTTGCAGGAAGAAGAAGTACAGGATCATGGTCACGATGATGATGAAACTGCAGTCTATAACCTGGAACCTGATGGAAATGAAGCTTCGTCTATAAGAAACAATATTCTTAGATATATAAATAACACACATTCTTAAAACTGAACAAAAACTTTTATTTAACTTTATTTTTGTTTTATAAACGAAATGAAAACTTCATTTTATCACAATAAGAAAATAGGAACTTCATTGAATAAAAAAAAAAAATAGATGCATGTACGCATATGCTTATTTTATATTTTTGGCCAGTTTTGACAATCGCAGCTGGATTTATTGAATCTTTCTTTTTTTAATTGCAGAATTTCTTGCTTTTATTTAAGCTTTATTGTTCTGTCATACGATTTTTTGTTTACTGCATCCTTATAGACTGAAAGCTTTTCTTTTTTTATTGCCAACAGTTCCTTGTTCATATCTTTTTGCAAATAATAATTTTTCTTTGCGTATTCTGTTCTTGATTTTACACTTTCTTTAATGTCGTGCACTATAGCTTTTATTTCATTGAAAAAAGTTTCTTGTGAATTTGTTGATTTCTCCAATTGCACTAGCCTTTCTTTTTCTTGAGAACATTTTTTGTTTTTTGTTGATTTTGTTTTTGATGCATTACTGTTGGATGTCGATGTACCTTGCTTTGGAGTTTCAGTGAGGCTTATTATTGACTCCATGATATCGATCTCCTCAAGTTCTCTATCATTATCAACATTTTCCTGCGATAAGGAATTAGACTTCTGCCCAGATTCTAAGCCACCAAACTCAACTCCAGGTGGGTCCACGATGGTGTTTATATCCAACATTTTGATTACAGCTTCTTCTAATTGGCTGAAAGTATGAAGCTTATTTGGTCCACCACCAGTTGCTTTTTGTTCCGCTTTATTTTGTGACATTTTCTTCTTGGTGTGGAACTTAAAATCTGTCCATACCTAATTGAATAAAGGAGCTTAAAGTAAGAACAAATATGAATGTATAACAAAAACTTCTCGTTACCTTTAGCCACTTCTCCCAAGTACGCATTAGAGGACCTTCACCATTAAGTTCCGAAGCGAATTTCTCCCATCTATGCTTTGATTGGCTCTTAGCACAAATGCCCTTCGCGATGTCCGGATTTTCCTCCATTAATCTGACCAATATTTCCATCTGTTTTTTATTCGTTATAACTTTTGACCTACATAAAGTAAATATTTGAATATAATTTTCCAAAAAATAATTAATTAATTAGAAAAAACTTACATTTTGTTTACAAGAAGAACTTCTAGACAGCAACGTAAGGACGCTTCGATTAGAAAATGACAATCGAAAAGAAACGACTGTGAAGTCGAAAAGTTTCGATCACAATCGACATTCACAATATGAAAGAAGTCGATCATCGATTATAAAATCGACAACCGCAATATGGGCCTATTTATACTAATTAACATAGATGCAATTCGGCATTAATTTTTGTGGGAAAATAAATGCAATTGGATAGGCGAGCACCTTTAAAGAATGCTGAATAATTTTGTGGGAAAATAAATACAATAGGAGAGGTGAGCAGCTATAAAAAGTGCTTATTTTTCAATATGGTAGACTTTATTTAGGGAATAGGGTGTTTGAAATTTGGATAGGGTGTTTTGCATTTGCAGGTACATTGTAATAAATTAAAAGTTGTTGACTTAAACAGGTACAAATCTACATCAACAACAACATGACCAACATGACAACTCTATAATGCAGATATGAAGGTGAAGATGACAAAAAAAAAAGTTTTTATGGATGAGAAGGGATATAATTTTTTTGCGCAAAAGTGAAGGAGATAGTGTTGTCAAAGTGAGTTGCTCTGATGACTTTAAGTTTTATAATTTGATTTAAAGTAATGAGTACTAAGTTCTTAATTAATGCAAAAAGTTATAATGTTAGTCGTATTGAAAACTTGTCACCTTTAATAATTCATCAAAACAAATTTAGCAGCGGATTTTATCTTTTTAACAGAGGTTTGGTTGTACAGCCTTGAACTTCCAGATTATAATATACCAGGTTATCAAATATAATATGGAAATTGTAAAAATTCTTATACTCCTACTGTAGTATATTTTCTTAATTGTGCACGTGGTGTTCCATTTGGATATTAAAGTTTTATAGTAAATTAGGTGGAGGCTTTAATATAAATTAATGTGTTTTAGCGCTGTTTATTGACATGACTAAAGCATTTGACATGGTCAATCCTAAGTTACATTTGGACAAACTTTGCAAAGCTGGCTATTCTAAGTGTATGCTAATTCTGTATTTAAGATTTGCAGTATGTAACTTCCAGTTTAAGTTTTGATCCATAAATACTCCTAAGTACTTATAATTATTAACAAACTCAATATTAAAACAAGTGTTTGAACACGGAGTGTCTTGTATAAAACTGGGTCTACCACAGGAGTGAGTATGTATGAAAACTAGACTAACAAGTAGTTGGCCTTTATTTCAAGAATGTTTCATTCTGCCGTTAAAACACTTACATATGTATTTAAAGTTCTCAAAGTTTTTTTTTTATATACTTTCATTTTGTTCTTTGTATCCTAGGCTATTGTTTTTGAAATTTCCTTTCTTTATTGTATTTTATTTTTCTTAATATTTTCCTATTTTTCCCACAATTTTATCATTTGCTATGTAAGTTACATTTGTACCCCAAATATTCACTTACTTTAGTTGTAGATTAATTAATTTGATATGGTTCATTGACTTCTAGTTTTTTTTATAAAATTACAGAATGTTTGCGTTATTCATTCGTTTCAATTCTATATATCTATATATATATATATATACTTTAACACCCAAATTAATAAACAAGGACTAAGGAAGGCTTAGGTTTTTTTTAAGTATTCAAGATTATGTTAAAAAAAAAAACTACTAAATACGAAGTTTCAAAAAATCGATGAGTCGTTTTCGAAATATTGAGTTTAAAAAATTAAACATTTTGGCTTACATTAGTGTTTAGGCTATGTAGGAGATTCTGCATAAAACAATTCAAAATAATCAAATGAATCGTTTAACGGAAAATCGAAAACCAAAAAAATGGTTCTACTAGAGGTAGAGGTACCTATTCCAAAAATAACAATACAAAAACAAATTATCAAAAATTACCTTTCCCTTAATTAATTAACTAATTTTTTGTTTAAAAATCGTTGGAGCCGTTTTTGAGAAAAATAAGATTTATCTTTTTGCCCAAAACAATGTATGGAAGGTACTGTTATTTTTCGTCTTAAAAAAATAGAAAGACGTTTGGGCATATTACCTACCGAAAAAACAATATGTACCTACCAAGTTTGAAGCAAATCCATCAAACGATTTAGGCTGTAAGCTCGAGGATAGATAAACAGACGGAATTGCGAGACCCCTTTTTTTTGTGTTTTATATCATCCTTATGTCAAGTTTGATTAAAATGAAAATCTCGAGTTCGATTTTTTTTTTGCAAATGCAAAACTTGTCCTACCTACATACCTATGTGGCAAGTTAAATTTCAGTAGGTAGGTAGGAATACCTCTTATTTTATTTATATAGCTACCCACTTACGAGTACATACCAATATCTTTTTAAAAGAAAAATGTAAAGAATATAACAAGTAGGTATATGTACCCATGGTTGCCACATTAATTTTTTTTTTGATTTAGTTCTGCCGATTTGTTAATAAAAAATATGGAAACTAAAAAATTTCTGGAATTTTGCTAGAATGAAATAAGTATGTACATATATATAGCCATGTTTACTACGCTAATATATTTTTATAAATATTGTTCCGTCTATTTGTTAACTTAGTGTAATTAGTACCAGTACCCACCTCCTGTAGACTAACATGAAAAATCATCTACCTATCCCAAAAAAAGGTTTGCCCTTCCAAAACAAAATCGACTTTCGCAGTGAATTCAATTAGGATATCGGATGTGTTTTAAGATGTTATACAAGTACAGCACAGTGGTGAGAGTGGCAGACCGGAGCGCAGAGGGTCGCCAGTTCAACTCCCAGCCGGGCATACAACAATTGGATTCTTTTTTTATCAATCGTGAAGTAGAAAATTTTATTGACTGGGTAAACAAGATTAGAAGGAGGAGTTTAAATACCAGGACATCGTACGGTGTCCCAGTAATCGAACGGTGTCCCAGCAACAACATCAACTGCGGGAGCATCGAAAGATGTTCCAGTTACTACTGTATCAACAAAATCAACAACAGCCGTAGAAACAACGGCAACATCAGCCGATGCTACCGCTAAGAGAAGGAAAAGAATAAAGTGTGTACCGAATTTGGTAAAACGACGCACAAAGACAACTTCAACGGAGGTGCCAGCTGGGGTGAGGGAGACGTGGGCACAAGATGTGACGTCAGGAGCAGAGCATGTGCAAAATCAACTGATCACATCACCCTCATGCAATGAGCAGGGATTTGACTCTATGTCAGAGGGTGGAGAAGGGCACTACACCACGGGCGACAACAATGCCCCCTTTGTAAACTTCTCAACATCAGAAGCGTCGTCCGAGGGGGAGAAAATGAAGAGCAATTAAAGCTGGAACAAATTGGAGCATTTGAGGCAGAAATTAAGTTTCTGAAAAATAAATTAGAACCCCTGATTCTCGCTCTTAATGCCAAACAAGAGGCACGCAGAGAAATGGCGAAAAAAAGAACTCTAGGAGAAAAAGTCGCTACAGGGCCAGCAAAATGTAGCGCAAAAGGAACAACAACAACAGGAGCCATAAATCCTTCTACAAGAACAACAGCAACCAAAACAACAGGAACAAAAACAGCAGCAGAGTTAACACCAGCAGATTCAACAGCAGCAGCCACTGCTGCCAAATAGTAAAATTGAAAAGGTGCCAGCCATACCTACAAAATGGAGCTTCAGGACACCATAAATCTGTGTAAGTCGGCCATAGGTCAGAACTTTACAATAAAAAGATGAAATAATGATAGGTATGCTATCCACTGCTTCACAGTGAAACAGCACAAAAAAATAAAATCGTTGTTGAAGGAATCCACTACTGAATTCTTTTGTTTTACCCCTAAGAACGAAAAGCTTCAAACGGTCCTATTAAAGGGCATATATTCCTGCACGGATCCGCAGGCGCTCTTGAATGAACTCCGCCAAAAAGCGAAGGACGATCGCGATTTTATCGGTGTTAAGCCATTCGCTACAGTTAGAGCTAGGCGGGAGAAGCGGAATCTTCCCTTCTTCCTTGTACGGCATTCACCCAGCAGCAAACTGGATAGTTTGAGGAGTATCTCCGTCCTCAACTACCACGTTGTAACATGGATAAATTAAAAAGGCGCGGTGACATATTTCAATGCATGCGCTGCCAAAGGCTTGGCCACGCTGGCTGCAGCAAACTGCGAAATGCAGTCACGCTGCGTTAAGTGTGGAGAGAACCACAATGCAGATGAATGCAAGCTACGGAGTTAACAGGTCGAATATAGGACCCAGCTAAAATGTGCGCTTTGCCGAGGTGACGGACACCCCGCTAATTATCGGGGATGCCAGACGTTTCAGCTAATGAAAAACAATAAAGCAGCAAAACAAACAGCGGTAGAGAAAGGCCCTGCAGTGCGCCCTCTTACAACAACACCCGTCAACCCCCAAATTTCTTACCGCGTAGTATATATATATATATATATAACATCTTCTTAATCTTTAATAGTGATGTTCGAAAATTCGGGACCTTAGAGGCATGCATTATATGCATTCATCTCCAACAGGGGAATCGAATGTATGTGGTCTCTGCCTATGCACCGGAAACACCTCAGCCCACCCAGCTTATAACAAAGCTTGAAAAGATTTTTGAATGCTTAAGACTGAGCTCGGAAGAAAACTTTTACATATTATCTGGTGACTTAAGCGCCAAACACACAGATTGGCGAAATCAAATACAAAATCCTCCAGGTAACCATCTGTATAATTGGATGGGCCCATACAACCTTGAGTATCGCACCAATCTTCTAGTCACAGACAGACCATCGTGTCCAAGAAGCAGTGCTTATCTGGACCTATTGCTGAAACACGCAAGACTAACAATTACTGACACTGTGGGTCAACGGCCAAGAAATTGCTTGCAAACGACCGAGCGCGACAGTGAAGCCAGCTTATGGAGTTGGAGCTGTATGTGCTTGTACATACTTACAATTGCAGTAAGGTGTGCTGGCCACGCTTCTCCAACGCATTATTGAGCGAATTACGCTCAAATGGTATATCTCCACCAAATGACATGAACATGACAAATAGGGAAATCGACAGATACTTAGAAGAAATGGACGAAACGATTCTACGAACAATACCGAAATACAAAGAACGTAACGCAACCGACATGTACCGTAACGCAACCACTGACGCACTACACAGACAAAAAAGTGGATTACTGACAAGACTAAAACGCTTGTACATACGGTTTACTGACACACGAGATCTGGAGATTAGGACACTCAAGTCGTCGATCAAAAACATCAACCACCTGATCAAACAAAACTATAAGTTGTCTATTAATTTGTTTTGGGACAATAAAATTCGGGACGTTAACGCTAGCGACCCGAGTATGTTCCCAAAAATTAATAAGATTTTTAGAAGAAAGGATCAAAACGATCTTCCGTGTCTTTAGCTCCAGAGGACGACAGAGAACAGAGGCGTACTTCTGTCAGCAGCCATTGACCCAGAGGACGCCGTATTGGACGATGACCTCTCTGTAATCGAAGATCCACAGAAGAAGGTGGATGCTATTGGGGCTGCTTTCTAGCAAATGTACAAGGTGAATGCTAGCATGAACTGGAGAGGAGAGCTCTGCTCCATCACTTATTGCTTCGGAACGATATAACCGAATAGCGATCTGAGAACCTTTGTTCACTGGGTTTTATAATGCAGATTTGGCAAACGCCATAATCGCCGACCGAAATGGGCCCAGTCCCCTGATATTTTCGAAGAATGAGTTCATCCTCGATTCATTAAAGAAGCAGAAGTCAGCAGCAGTCGATGGTATATCCAACGTTGTACTACTACATTTGCCTCAAGATACAGTTAATATTTATACCACACTGTTTAACAACGCGCTGAATAATGCATATTAGCCAATGCGTGGAAGACAGCTGTGGTGCATCCTCTCCCGAAAAAGGGAAAGGACAGCTCTAATCCGGCGAATCTGCGGTCGATAAGTCTTCTTCCGAGTATCAGCAAGGTATTTGATTATCATACCGGATAATCAGTTCGGTCTTAAGACGGGACATGCCACAATTCATGCCGCTTCTAAACTGGTTTCTGATACCCAATGGAACAAAACTAAAAAGCAGTGTACGGGTGCCTGTCTGGTTGAATTGGAGAGCAAAAGTATTATAAGTAAACCTCTATTGTAATGCTTTATGATATGCTAAATGGTAGAAAGTTTGTTTGTCAAGAGTGGCAATGTAACTTCTAACGCAATTTTTAATATTAAAAATAGTCTTCGGCAGGAGGCGGTTAACTCCCCGATTCAACGAAGCCAAAAAATAGAAATCTTGTATTCGTTCATTCGTGCAGCTAGTGGGTGACGTTTGCTGTGTGTATAGGAAGAGAAATCAAAGAGAAGAGTGGTGTGCAGTCTCCTAAACAAATATTAAACGGCAGAAAATATACTAAAGTTGAACTCACGGAGAAAGGAAGAGTATTGTATTTAAGAATATACATAAATAATGTTATAGTGAGTAAGTATTTAAATATTCTCTATTATAAATTTCGTATATAGAGAATTTATGATTGTCACGATCAACACAAACTTTTAACATGAGAAGCTTTCAATTATTGTCATGATAAAAGATATTAAAATTAACACTATATGTTGTAGCAAGATTAATAACTAATAAAATAATACAACACATCTTAATAGAAATCACGCGTTTTAAACCTTTATTTTTAAAGCAAATATTATAATTTATTGCTATTATTCTTTATGGAAAATATTAAAATCGTTGCAGCAAAGACGCTATGAAATTATTTTATTTGTAAGATTAAAGATATCAAAGTTATTGTTTACATTGTCGACATGTTGTCTACATTGTTCACATAGTCCACCGATTGTAAACGTTGATATGTAGACAATTAAAGTGGACACGTAGAGCAACAACACTTTCACACCTATCTGGCATAATTTTCAATATTATAAAATCCAAAATTCGCTCTTTTTTTTGCAGAAGCCAATTAGTCCTTAATAATTTATATATAATCCATATAAGTATTAAAAGAAATTCTTGGGAAATCTGCATTCAGCTACGGTTTATGCTTTTATTTATTTAATCCGCCATAGGTCGAAATTGGTCTTATAATTGTCTTGTACATCAGTACCTTCGTTTTTCCTAGTAGGTATTAAGAGTTAATCATTGATTTTAGTGATATGATAATCATGTAAGCCCTTTTAAGAGTTGTTCTTGCATGCTTGTTATAAAGATATCTGTGTGGAAGTTAATACCGAGATACTTTGTTTTCGTTCGTAATGGAATATCAAAGTAATTTACTTTTAAACATAAAGATTTGCTTTCCCCAATCCTGAGACAAGTCGGTCCACATTTCCCTGTGTTGCTTTTCATTTTCCATTCTTTAAAATAATTTTCAACAAGTAGCAGTAATACCTTAATCGATTTAAGAGCATGACTGGTCTCACATCACTTGCCACTTTATGGTGTCATCAGCGTACTGGAACGATACCGGTTCAGTAATTATAGGGTTTGAAAGAGATAAATCATGTAAAAAGATAATAAATAGGATTGGTCTCAGGATTGATCCCTGTGGAATCCCTGTGCTTACAGGAAAAAATTGGTATGGTCAGATCCAATAAATATTAAGGGTGTTCTATTTCACAAGAAACTAATAATAATATTAATTAAAAAACTAGGACAATGAAGTTGAGTACATTTGTATATAATACGTACCGTTATGCCAGATCGAATTGATCTATTTCTTAGGGATTGAATTAGCAGAGCACGTTCTGTGGATTTTCGTTTTCTAAGCATAAATTGATTATTTGAGATGATCTCATGATCTTCACAAAAGGAGTTCAAAGAATTTGTTAAAATCTTCTCTAAAAGATCAAACATAGGAACATGTTTGACAGGACGGAATAGGTCGAAAGTTATTTAAGTCTCGTGAAATTTTTGTTTGATATTGGTAAGATTTTGCCTCTTTTCCAGATAAGTGGAAAGTAACCATTATTAATACAAAGAATAAATATTAAGGACAGTGTTGTATCCAGTGATAGCGGACATTTTTTTAGAATGAAGTTTGAAATTTGATCGACGCCATATGACTTTTTGCTATTAAGCGATGGTCTGAAAAAAAAATATTCAAATAAAGTTCCACTGAAGAAGGCAGCGAAACCCTACCGAAACGTTGGGAAAGTTAATGTAGCTTAATAGTTTCATTACAAAACCTACAGTTACCAAATAAACCGACGGAAAATCCTATTTTCACTCACAATATGAAAAAATTAACGCTCTTAGTTGAGGTAAACGGAGATATTAAAGGATGAAAAGCATTTCTTTCTGAAGAAAAGGTGATCAATGACGCATTAGCATGCCTTTCTTTAAATAAATTCACCGTGCTAATAATTGCGTCTTGGAAAAATCCGTCCACAGATCTTACTTCAGAGTAATTGCATGAGTATAAGGTTTTGAAAGCATTCAATTTGGATTCAATATCAACAAATTCTTGCCCATCATAAAAGAGCACGTCTTTTGAAATTTGCCCAGTAATTTTATCGATTTCTTGAAGCTTGAGGGGAAGGTTTTATTTTTTTAAGTCGTGATTGGAAAAAAATATTAAGGTCCAAATTAACATTTTCTTTTATAATGCTGCTAATTCACTGTATTTTCGTATGGAGCGCGCAATATTCTTTATTAACTCTGTTAAGGTGACAATGGAAAATTCCTTTAAGTTGTCTTAGCCAGATTCTTCGAAGCGCAGTCAACTTTTTCGTCAAATTTAAAATACATTAATATTTATGATTTGCAATATTAGTTATGTTTGAATGACGATCTACATTCGAAAAAATTGATTTGATTTACGCGACTTATTAGATCATCGATTTCTATGTTTCATAAGTTTCTTGAAGTTGGTACAGCAATGGCAGAGAATGCATTATGAAGACTAACCTCAAAAGCACCCCAATTTGTATTTTTAAAACCTCATAACTAATTCGAGGTTTGATCTGACAGTGTTACAAACGTTTTACAATATTAATACATGGGGAGGTTATTGCCCTATGTGTGTCATTAATGGATGCTGAAACAATTAAAAAGTCTAAGAACGAATTTGATATTGGGTAAGTACAGGGGTTAAATCAAGAGTTAGGTATGGAACATTATAATACTAATTGCTCAAAAGATTTCCGTTATTGTTATGTAGAATATCACCCCAGGTGGTGTATCGCTCATTAAAATTTCTACTTAAATGGTGTCTAACTTCCCCTTTTTGAAAATACGGGCTGTCGAAAGTAGTTGAAATAGGTTGTTAACATTTTTGGTTCTGATATTTGCATCAGAAAAAACTCTAGACGAATTGGTCGAGGTTTTCAACAGATTTAGTTTTAATGGAAATCGGTGTTGTTATCTGGTCATACATAACGCTGCACGCAAAAATTGTGAATTTAAATCCAAAAAAAATTTGTATACACAGAAACTAGACCCCAATCTAAATCCAATAGGGAGACCTTTGCATACATGAATTTTAAATATTAATTTCATTGATAATAATGTAGAATTGTCTTTTTTCAAATGGAAAAAACATCTAACGAAAAGGAAATAACATCGAACAAAAATTTCCTAGTGCACTGACTGCGCCTTAGGCCGAAATGCTGATCGACATTATTACCATTTTTGTAGGAAATAGAGTCAAATAACTAAAACAAAAATTCGGCTTTATTTCCATTTGCTTGCGAAAAAAAACCGATTCGACGTTATTGCTGTCTACCTTATTTCACGGAATCTGTAGGTTAATATTTCTCTCTTAACTTAACTAAACATAAATAAAATCCAAAACCTAGATTTAAATATATATTTGTAGGGAAATACTATGTAACTATTTCTTGAATCATATATTCGACAATTCATTATACTAAGAATCAAGGTAATCGGACCTATACATCGGCTCTAAACCTCCACAAGATACCTAGACTACCTACCTACTAAGCAGCGCCAATGTTTAGCTACATTAAAGTTGTTAGCTAAAACAGCAAGTTGGTGCGATCCAGGCAGTGCATTTTATTTTTGTAAGAAGGAATAATTACTGTTTGACAGGGAGCTTTGCAACAACCAAGAAGATGTTTTGTTTTTTTTGCTATCTTTCAAACTACGCGCGGAAAAAGTTAACCAATGTTTAGCGTCGCTACTCGCGGCCCCGGCTTCATTTTATTCACTCAAACGGGTTTCTAATACAGCTTTCACACGTCGCGAACTACTTCGTCGATCTATAATGTCGGCACGGTTTTTAGGTTGTGTGAAAAGAAACTGTGTCGACACAGTAGTTGGATTTCTGGAGATCGAAGTGGTATGTGGACATGGTGTGTAAAAAGGATCGAACTACTACACCGGCACAGTATCTGTTTTGTTTTTGTTTTTTTGTTGTTGTCTGCTCATGTTTATAATTTGAAGTTATCTTATTTGCATTTTACTTTCATATAAAATTAATGTCCTTAATTATTTCTTGAAAATAATATGACGTACAGACATTTTCACTTCAATAATTTATTTTGTAAAGTAAATTTGACAACTCTTCTATTTGCCAGCTGGTTTTAACATAAAATTATATATCGACGTATGTATGTGTATTGCTCATGCAACAAGGAACAACATCGTCGATATGATAGTTCGTTGATAGTCTATTGAGTTAACCCAGTTAACAAGCTTTACTGACGCGTCGACATGACAGGCGGCTTTAAGCGAAAGTAAAGTGGAATTATGAATTTCCATCAGACATCAATTAGCTGTGATGTATAACATTTTAGTCTTTGATAAAAACTTTGATGTGGAAAAATGCAATGCCCGCATGTTAAAGCGCGGGCAAAAGTTTATTTTTTCTTAACTTGAGCGTTGCTGTCGCTTATGTTACGTTGGTTGCTAATATATTCCGACTTGGAACATTAGTACTTAACGCGTTATTATGAACACTTACACTATATCTAAATTGCTATTATAACTTTCGCGTAAAAAGAAAAATCGATCAAAGCGACGCCCAACGCTGCATTGTAAATAAGCCATTAAAAGCTGGCATTCTTCAACCAAAAAAAAATTTAAATTGTGAGTGTTGTACTTTTCTTTACACTCTTTTTAAAGCGGTCCCTAGAAGCTCAAACTAGTTCCGCAATATTTGATATTGCACAATATTATTGTTCGTCTGTAGATAATATTGCAAGGTTGTGCAATATATTGTGTAAAATCAAAACGCTTTTGATAGTTATTGTGCAACCTAAAAATATTATATCGTCTGTGGGTACTATTGCACAATATTTGCTTAGTTATTTTTCAATTGTCGAGAAGTGAACATCTCCGCGAGTGATTTAATTAATAATTATTGGAAAAAATAATGCACCGTCTAGGAACAATAGCCAATAATATTGTCGAATATTTTGGACAATTATATTGAGCGTTTAGGGATCGCTTTAAAGCTCAAGTTGTGTTATAAAGAATCGCATAGCTATTTGAAAGTTTTACGACCAAAAGAAAATTTAAAAAAATATTTTAATTTAGTTGTTTTCTACTGAACTTGTATCATATTTTATTACATAGGTATAGATACATATTAAAAACTTTACTGATGGTTTTTTCTTCAAATTATCAGATGCCCTTAAAAACGCAAGTTTTGTGCTCGCATGGGTCTGTCGAATTTATATTTCTATGCTATAGAAATAGATATATTTAATGTCCGGGTATCAATTATATTAAAATTGTTTAATGTGACAAAGTTTAATTTTTGAACAAGTTAAAATACCGCAGTTTAAATACAATTGACAGTAGCTTAGAGCCTTCGTGATAAAGAAAAGCGTATCAGCGAATTGATAAGATTGTTCTTGGTATAGACACTGCTGAAGACTTTCAGCAAAACAACCGACAAGCCAGGCACAAAAGATATTCTGTACTTGATTTGTTAAATTGTTTAAAATCTTAAAGATGAAAAAAAATCAATTGTTTTTTTTCCTAAAATTGGTGAATATTATGGGCAAACAAACAAACAAAATCAAAAATTACAAAGTACATGGCACACAAGTTAGCACGAAACAAAATAACTTCAGTTTTTGTTTGAAAACAAAAAATTGCGGTGCTAACTTCATGTTCTTCCGAACAACGGGTGCTGAGCGGGCGACTCGGCATATTATATGAACCAACCAAGCACCTAATATCTGTTTATTACTTATTGTTAGGTCTATCTACACCTTCTTCGATCACTTCCAAATAATTCCCGATTTGAGCAGTTTTATTTCCTATCGGAATTATAACAATAAAAAGATTATTTCTAAAAAAAAATATAAAAGATTCTATAAATTGATAACTACACTTTTGTGTGTTCCTTTCTTTTCATGTGTCGATCTTATTATAATTAAACAAAATAACCTCGCCTTTCCTTTTATTTTGGATGCATTCAGTGTTTTTGCATCCGAATTGCACTTGAAAACTGAGCGATTTACACTTGAAATGGACGTGTACACTACACACATCAGTGTTTACATTAGACTTTTTAAGATTTAATTTGAGACAACATCCCGGACCCCTTGAATCTCCGACATACCAGATTAACCAACATCTAATTTGGCTAGTATACATGCAGGTCTTTTGATTATTCCTGCTCTCGTTCGCACCTCTGCTGATCTCACTTGAGAATCTATCCCTGAAAACGTGCGCACCACAATGCCCATGAGCCACTTGGATCTTTTTATGACACTGTTGCAGACCAGAACAACATCATCAATTGCAAGCGGCTCAACTGGTTTGTACCACTTTGTCCTGCGACATAGGTCCGGCAGATATTCGGATATCCACTCCTTCCTTTTTCATTTGTTGTACCTTGCGCCACCGCTTCCTCGTAGCTCGTAGTTTCTCTTCGTCTGTGTGGGGCGCACATACAAAGTAAGTCTGTCCTCTGGTAACTGGCCCAAATGAGGGACTGCCGGCACCGCTCTTCAATTTTTGAATTTTTTACTTGGCATCTCTTGGCTGCATATCGCACTGCTGCTCTGATGTTTGGGATCCGGTATCTTCGGCGTAACTCCGCGATTATTGTTTCTTGGTTTTGGTGTTTCCAGTTGCTGTGATAGAGGTCGATAACTAACTCATTGACATGGTGATCTTTCGGCAGTATTACGGGTCTCCTAGTACTTGGTGGAACTGCCATTGCCCTACTGATCCGGCCATCCAGACGAATTACTCCAGTTTTATCCATGCATTGTGTCAGCTTCCATAATCGACTGCTACTCTGAAGTTGGCCATTTCTCTTCAGGCAGTGGATATACCTCCTATTGAACACAACGTACGATTGTCTTTTCGGCACGAGAGACTTCCAAATCTTCGCTCTGTATCACGCATTTAACTTAAACTATTGTTCCGAATACGTAGCATCCAAGCAATCGTTCTTTTCAATCTGGTAAAACTGGAGAATTTATTGAATATATCACAGCTAACGTGCACGTGGAGTAACCTTGGACGAAGTTCTTTAGTAGCCTCATAGGGTACAGCTTAGGCCTACTCGTTTCATCCTGTAGCAGGAATTTCGGCCCGCTTACTAAAAATGAATCTCGCTTTCGATCTTTCATGCGTGTTCCAAAGTCGGCTGGATTGAGAGCACTTTGCAGCCAGCGCCAGTCGGTCAGCTTCGTTCTTTCTAGAATCTCGTTGACGCGGTGAGTGACGTATGGCTTGTAGCGTCTGTGATCCAATGTAATCCACGACAGAACTGTCTTCGAGTCACTTCACATTATAACACGAGCTGGTATAAAATCATGAATGGCTAGTATGAATAAACGGATTCTTGCTCCCAATACAGCTGACTGAAGCTCGAGGTGTGGGATGGAGATTAACATTAATGGCGCGCACTTAGTTTTTCCCACCTGGTCTTCTATGCGAATACGCACCTAATGAAACATCTGGACTATTTCTGCTCAGATAGCTATTGGTTTCTGCTTAAACTTCATCAGAACCGTGGCTAAAGGTTCACACAAATCTGGGCCAGTGAGTAGTATAGTCTTCAGCGATGTTCCATCTATTTCGGCAGCTGCATCGAATACTAGCCGCAACTTTCCAGGTTTGTTCGGATTGTGAACTCCGAAATGTGGCATGTACCAGGTTCTGTTGCTCTTGACTGACGTTTCGTCTTCGCTTATCTTCCTTGCATAGCCCTGGTTCTCGTAGTTGTCTAAAGTGCGGACGTACTCCTCTCGAAACTCTCGGTCACGTTGAAGTCTTTTCTCTAGACTTAGAAATCTCTTCATAACCATTTCTCTGCTGTCAGGAAGTACCACATTATCATGCTTCCATAGCAATCCGGTTTCAAAACACAAACCCTTTCGGACTGTGGTTTCTTCCAGCAAGCGCTTCGCTCTGTGCAGTTCCTGTTGCTCAACTTCCTTCTGCAGGATGCCTACTCCAAGGTCTTTATTAGCAATGTGGTTTCGCACGAGGAGCTCCAAGTCCCCCTCTTACTTGCTTTCAGCTCGAACAAGAAATGTACGGTTGTGCTCCGTACCACGATCTCTCCCTGATCCGTAAACGACCCATCCAAGTTTCGTCAAAACCACAGCTGGCACTTTCCATCCATCTGCCGCTGTTCTTCAAGCTGGGGACGTACAATTGTATTGGTTAAAACACGACCTTGCTCTGGGGCGCAACTGACTTCTCACCAGCAGTTTTATGTTCTTCGATATGATAAGGAAGACTATGGAGTTTCAATGTACAATTTCCGTTGTCGCACTTATGACGCTGATCACAGCTGCTGGTCCGATGTCTTCCAATCGAGCAGTTGAAACACAATCGCGTATTACACTCAAAACGCCACCTAAGCTTTTGGTTCATTTCGATAAATCGTTAACACTGCGATATATCGTGTTTTTCGGAGCACATAATACAACGTTGAAACTTTTTAGTTCCATCTGCCACATCTGCCATATCCGCATAGAAGAACCTCGATTGACCTCCACCTCTCGTATCCTTTTGCTTTGGTTGTTGATTGTAGTTGAAACATATAGTGTTCACCACGCCAGCAAGTTCCTGTAGCCACTCGCTAATTTGCTTAACAGTTGGTTCCTCGATAGTCTTCGAATGCCGCACCCAATCAATTTGGTTTTGCGTGGGCAACTTCTGAAGCAGCTCACACATGAGCGTAGGATTTGCTAGATGTTGCTTAGCACCAGCTGTGTCCAGGAATGATGCCAAGTTTTGCACTTTAGTGGCAAAGGATATTATCTGTTCTAAATTATTTTCAGAGATAGGAGCGAAACATCTTACATTAGTTATCTGACTAATGACTTATTGATCTGGCCTACCAAATTTCTACTCGAGAGACTTTATAACTATTTGAACATTATTACTATGTATAAGTAAACTTTCTACAGCTGCATATGCTCTGCCTTTTAAAGCTTTCTGAAGGCGCAGCATATTTTGACAATCGTCGTAATGGTACTACCCAGCAGTCATCGTGTACGTTTCCTTGAACCCCCTCCAACCTCGGATGTTTGGATGACTTGGATTTTTCTGGAGCTTCTTCCAGACCACGTGCACTTATTAAAGTGAAAGAAAAATTTGTGAGGTCTATCTAGACCTTCTTCGATTATTTCGGAATTCCAAATAAAAATACATCTTCTCTATTTGAGGAGTTTTATTTCCTATCGTATTTATAACAATAAATAGATTATTTCTAAAGACAAATATAGAAGTTTAGAATCTTGATACTTAGACTTTTGTGTGTTCCTTCTTTTTCAAGTGTCGATCTTATTAAAATTAAACAAAATGGCATCGCCTTTTTCCTTTTTTTTGGATGCATTCAGTGTTGCATTTACAATTGGACTTGAACTGAACGATTTACACTTGAAATAGACGAGTAGACACAGCAGTGTTTACATTAGACTTCTTAAGATTTAATTTGAGACAACAGCTATCTTTGCGATAAAAACAAGCAATTATGTTTCCGTAGGTACATAATGCATACAAATACAACATAGGTATACACATCATTTGGCAAAATATGGAGTAGGTATAAAGACTTGAAAGGGCTAGTGCGCAATTGTATCAAATTTGTTGTGAAGATGCACAGTGGACTAGATTTCATTATAACTAAACGACAAAAATAGAAATATACAATACATAAAAAATATGTGTTGACTTTTCTATAACAAAAAAAACTTTTACCAAAAATATACATTTTTTTCTAATAAAAAATGCACATTCACATTATAACATTAACTTTACCAATCTTATATACTCTTAGCTTAAGGGTATACTCGTGTTCGTCTAGCTTGCTCGTGTTCGCTGTGTTTTTCTCGTGTAGGGGCTGAATCGCTCGGTTTTGGAAAATAAATTAGATTTTGTCGTGTTCTTCAGCTTCGATGTTTGCCATGTTTTCGAGCAAACCTCACTTCTGCTGTGAACGTGTCGTCCACTTCGCTGATGAAACACAATGGCACCAATAAGATATTAGATTATACTAAAGCTGGCTGTACAAAGGCCTGGACCATTGTCTATAAGAACAGAACTATTTCCATGGAAAAACTTTTTATTTTTTTTGTGCGTAAGTATGTTGTTGGTGCCACGCTACCGACCAAGTTATAGATAAATGAAATAAGGTTTGCTTAGTGACTTTTTTTTAAACCAACAATGTAAAAACAAAAACAATTTTGTGTTAGATTTCGAATTTCTAATAGATGATTGAATCTTACTACTTAACATGCTGACCTTGTGTATTTATATCTACCTATACAAAAATAAACTATATACCTACATATACACCTATACCTATACATTAGGTTTCTCGAAAACGGACCTAAAGGTTTGGCTGAAATTTTACAGTTTAGTCCTGTGAATGAGAATAAAATATATGTAGTTAAATTCACCCACTGCCACGCCCACTTAAAAAAAACATTATTTATTTTATTTAAATTTTATTTAAATTTTATTTAAAATTTTTACCCATTTCTAACCGACTTGTATGTATAAAATATATTATAAATTCAAATTTACAATAAAAGAGTATGTACAAATCTCTACAAATATCTACTATACTCTGTACAATTTATATTTTCAGTACAAGGAAGATAGGATATTTGCCTTTCACTCATACTATTAAGGATTTCAACAAGCTTTCTCTCTTTCTATAAAGCTTTACATTTTCCATGTTTGCCGTAGTGCGCATTATAAATTGGCATATTTCTCTCATAAATGTCGGTAGGATTACCAATTTTTAACTTAGATTTCATGAACTGAAACATGTACATCGTAAACTCAATTTAAAAAAAATTAAACTAAACCTAAATAAATGTCTACAAATATTTACTATACTCTGTTCAATTTATATTTTCAGTACATGGAAGATAGGATATTTGCCTTTCACCCTTATTATTATGAATGTCAACAAGCTATCTCTATTTCTATAAAGCTTTTCCATTTTCCATTGTTGCCGTATTGAGCATTATAAATTGGCATATTTCTGTCACAAGTGTAGCTAGGGTTACCAATTGTTAATTTAGATTTCATGAACAGAAACGTGTACATCGTAAACTAAATCTAAAAAAAATTAAACTAAATCCCCATAAAAATAATTCTATCATTCTCCACACCACCAAGAAGTAAGATAGTAGCCGCGTTTTTTAAGAGCTCCCCAGAAGGCCTAATCTATGTTTACGTGAAAATAAATCACAAAAAAACGTATAAATAAGGTACAACAAGGAACTTGTGTCCTTGGAAGTACTTGAAGCCATCTTAAATGTAAATAAACACAGCATAAGAATAAATATATATAAATACTATATTTATATACCCGAATCCATCTCCAAACTATTAACCGTCTCAAAAACTTTCTCAAATAGTAATTTTTCGTTAAAAAAATACCCAACAAATAATATATAGGTGCACTTTAACCGTTTTCCAAAAAAAAAAAAAAAAAAAACAAAAGACGTAAGCAGAAAAGAACACAGTGACAACACCTTTTTCCTTAAATTTGAAATATATGCTCTCAAAAGCTCTTAGAAAGCTTCGATTCTGGAAGCTCCATAGCGAAAACCAAAGAAATAGGTATTAGAATTTCTATCAACGGACCAATGGTAACTCTTAATTAATGTGTTTATTTCTTTAATAAACACTATAAGCGAGAGTCAAATTGGCGATCAGTCTCCTCTAAGCCGGGGAGCAGACAGGTTATGGTGGAATGTACGTCGGCTTATGGAATATTTCAGTAGCAATTTCTTAAGGTGTGCGCCATGCAAACACCAGCCGGCACCAGTGTGTTTGAAAAAGCTCTCCAATAAGGCCTGTACTGAAAATATAAATTAAACAGAGTATGGACTACAATCAACTTTTTCTATGGGAAGTTAATAACATTACATTGTCATCCCAAATTCGAAAGTTCCCTGGCAATAGCAAAGTTCGATCTCTCAATAAGGAGACAGCACAGCACCACAATTAAGAGAAATTAGCAATGAAAGTAAATAAAACAGTTTTTTGTTGCGATTACGAATTGAGACGATAACTTTAAATTTGACATTTATTAGCTGCGCATGAAAGCGCACATTTTGGCCGACTTTAGTTTTCAAAAATGTGTAACAGTTTATACATTGACAGGTAGGCAAAACACTATATTTTGACGTTTTGATAACATTTTTTCCAAATGTCACTTGAATGGCTTAAAGTCAAATTTTTCCGAAGCAAAATATAAAACCATAAGCCACCCTTCAATGGATTTTGACAGTTCATAGCTTACCGACCAAGCAACGAAATATCGAAAATTGTGTCGGGATAGGACAGGAAGGGTTTGAATACTTAGCGGATAGGGCGATGGCATGCTGGCGTTGCGCGGCTTAGCTCGCCGGATGTAGGGGGGGATTTTGCCCTCCCACTAAACCTCACCTCGCTACAAAAAAAAGAAACATCATGCCAAAACAAAATCTCACCGATCCCTTTTACCTGGTTGCCACCGTGGATGTCACCTGGGTCGGGTAGTGTACCGATGGGCCATGCCCTCGCCACTCCTGGAATATTTGGGCCTATATATTGTCAGTTTCCCCTTACGCTCTTACCTCAGCCGTCACATCATATCCCTCCGTTCTTTATCCGCTCTTCCTCCACACCCCCTGAAATTCTAAGCCCCTAAAATATCATTTTTTGACTCTCAAGAATACATTAAAATTCCAAATCGGCGTCGCTCACAAAACATCTATTCCTTTTATTTATCATGTGCAAGTCTCGTCTCGTTGATGAGACCGTTCCCACCTCTAGACTATACCTTAGATAGTTCACTGATTTTTTTTTATTTTAGACTGTAAGTCAATCTGCATACTGACAGCAGACGGAATTAAGGGACCCACTCTTTCGTGTTTTCTCTCATCAAAATGTCAAATACCTTCAAATGACCTTAGACACAAAGCTCAAATGGAAAGCGTAAATAAAAAAGGAAAGAAAAGAGAAGAACTAAGCTTGAAATACAGAAAAATATACTGGTTGTAGGGCTGGTCTCGTCTCGGTCTCGTCAAGGAGACGAGACTCCCTTAAAAGCAACCGAGACGAGACCAAGACGACAATGCGACCAAACCGTATGTTTGGTACCGAAATTTGACGAGAGTCTCGCTGGTCTCGGTGGTTTGGTTTCGGTTTTCGCTGGAATAATTTGTTTGTATTTAATTATTTTTTAGTACTCATCTTCAATTTTTATAATATTCAAGAAAAATTTGTATGCTAAATAATATATGCGCGCTAAAATATCAAACCATATGAATGTACATAGTTATAAAGAGATAGGCGCACTGCCAAGATCCAGAAAAGAATACGTACGATTTATGTATGCATGTCGTTGGAATAGCAATCGATTCGAAATTTTTCCGATTTTATTTTTGGCTCCGGAAAAACGTGATTCAATGCCTTTTGGGTGATATTTTATTTATTATCTAACAGTCAAAATATAGTATATTGCCTACCTGTCAAGTCATGAAATGTCAAACTCTATTGAAGGATGCCTTCGATTTAAATGGATTAAAAAACCTCTACTAAATTAAAATTTGATCTTGGAAAAACGGCTCTTCCAAGGTGTCTGCCTATTTTTTACGTTATCACACATCTTTGAAAACAAAATTCGCATAAAATGTGCGCATTCATACGCAGCTAATAAATGTCAAATTTTAAGTTATCGTCTACATTCGAAATCGTAACATAAAGTTGTTTTACTTTCCTTGCTGATTTCACTTAATTGTGTTTCCGTCTTCTTATTGGGAGACCGAGCTAAGCTATTGCTAGGGAGCTTTCGAATTTGGCATGCAAATGTTATGTTATTACTTTCCCGTAGAAAAAGTTGATTGTATTCCAATACCTAGTAGATATTTTTAGACATTTATATCTACATACAAGTCGGTTAGAAATACATAGGTAAGATTTTTAAATAAAATTTAAGTAAAATTAATTGGTGCCAGTACCAACAACATACCTACTTTAACCAAAAAAATAAAAAGCATTTCAATAGTGCACAGAATAACGGTGGTTACGCTCGAGTAATACAATTTGTTTCAAATGCAATAAACAACAACATTAACGGGCCCAAAGCAAATCAACAGAAGCGATGAAGACTACATTCAACATACTTTGAGGAATGATAGTTGGGACCGAGAAATAAGAATCTCCTTGAATACAACACACACATTTCGATCATCGGCACTTTTGTTCTGACTTGCACTGGGTCCGCTAAATGTTGTTGTTGCATATCAAATAATTCGTATTTCTCGGTCGCAACCACCACTATTCAGCTCACTTTGAAAAGAGGTGTGGCTATGTTTTTGTTTTCAGTTTGGGAAGGGTGTTCGTCGCTGGTGCCGGCGAAGATAATGCAGGTAAGGCAAAAACAAATGTTTGTTAGGATTCCAATTTATAATACCTAAGATGACTAAAATCTTATTATACATAACTAAATCTTGTATATTTATATGTAGGTATAAATAGATGTAGGCATATACATATATATACACATATAAAATCAACCTTTGCAGGAGCAAACAATTTCTAATATTTTGAGATAAACTTGGAACTTTGTAGAGGTTTCTTAATCCATTTAAATCGGAGCCACCCGTAAATGGATTCTGACTGTTCATAGCTTGGCAGGTAGGCAACATAATATATTTTCACATTTGGATAACATGTTCTTCCAAATGATCTAAAATCAACTTTTTCCGCAAATAATCAAATCGGAAAAATTTCGAATTTTCTGAGGTAGCATTTGAATTTTGTATATTTTTTTTAATACATTTAGATCGGAGCGACCCTTCAATGGATTTTGACAGTGCATGACTTGGCAGGCAGGCATTTAGGCAGCGATCTATATTTTTACGTTTTGATAATAAAGGGTGTTTTTTTAGACGTGTGGTTTTGAAAAAGAAATAAAACGCATATAATTTAATGTAATGGGCAAGAACTTAGCTTTATTATAAAGATGTTAGGTTAGGTATGTAGAAATGGTTTCGGGCAAGTGACCGCCGCGGCTGGCTCGATTAAATTCAAACCGAGAGGGCTTGAATTTAAGCGGTGTTAAATCGCAGGATCTCGGAGGCCACTCCACAGTCACACGACGCCGATGGTAGATAATGCGCTCACCAAAAGTTTCCTTCAATAAATTGATTGTTTCGTTGGTTGTATGGCATCTAGCGTTGGAAGCAAAGGTCGCCCACATCAACATCCTCCAATTCAGACACGAAAAAATCATTAATCATGGCTCTAAAGCATTCCCCATTAACTGTTACATTATCGCCGGCTTGATTTTTGAAGAAATATGGACCAATGATTCCCTCTGCCCATAGAGCACACCTAACAGTGACTTTTTGAAAATGTAACGGTGTCTCAACAATGGATTGTGGATAATGATCACTCCAAATACAATAATTTTGCATATTAATACACCCCCTTAACCAAAAGTGAGCATCATCGCTGAACAAAATTAATTTTCTTGTGACAATTTCGATCTGGTGCCATCTCGTTTTGCGAAGCGCCTGGCTTTAATTCTTGAAATGGCAAACCAAACTGAGCACACATCAAGTAGCAAGTGTTAAAAAGACCAACTCCGAAAACGATATTTCCAGATTGAAAACCACATGTCTAAATAAAACACCCGGTATTTATTTCCAAATATCACCCAAGAGGTTCAAAATCAACCGGAGCGATTTTTTGTAGGTAAAATTTGAATTGAATTTTGTAGTTTTCGTATTTCATTTGAATCGGAAACACCCTTTAATGGTTTTTGACAGTTCATGGCTTGACAAAACCAGTTGACTTATTTAAAAAAGCATGTACTCTTTTGTTTTTTAAGTATTTTATTTGTTTTTGTTATGAAACATATTAATTTAGAAACTCGTGAGTCTGAAACAAAATGTAATTTCAGACGAGTTTGTTTTATACATTTTCTTCGCAGAAGACTCCACACCCCGCATTTTTCTTACCAACAAACTGCTGAGATGCCGTACTCTATCTTTGCATTATCAATGCGTCTTATCTAACATCTTTTTACTGACTAAGAATGAGACCGAGGCCGAGACGAGACTGCACATTAAAATTTTCTCGAGAAAAAAGCGAGACTAATACTGAGACGAGATCCGGACCGAAACCGAGACGAGACTGAAATTTTTCGATTTTGACGAGACCTGAACGAGAGTGACAAACGTCTCGCCTGGTCTCGTCTCTTTGCCAGCCCTACTGGTTACTATAGGAAAGAACTCTGAATTAGCTATCCGAAACAATGTTCCGAGATTAAGAAGAACCATGAGCTGATGGTCAAAAGCTATGTGAAAGTATCACTGTAAAACTTTATGCTTTCCACAATGTGATTGTAAATTAATATTAAATCATTTGTTGATCTCTCATAGATTGGTCCTGGTCCACCGCTGGTTTTGTTGTGGTAAGAGTCCCACAGTTCTTAGTACCTATTACCATCAACTGTCTTTTGAATATTTCAACCGGATAAAGAAACAATATTAAAAAGTTTGATTAATATCTATAGTTGGATTTTTTTTGCAAACGGAAAACTTGCCCCGTAGTTCCTGCCTACATATATTGCAAGTAAAAAAATAAGTTGAAGATACACGGTATTTGTACTCCAATACTTTTTATTTACTTAATTTTTTGTATTTTATTTAATTTAATTTAATTTAATTTTATTTTATTTTGTTTTATTTTATTTTATTTTATTTTATTTTATTTTATTTTATTTTATTTTATTTTATTTTATTTTATTTTATTTTATTTTATTTTATTTTATTTTATTTTATTTTATTTTATTTTATTTTATTTTATTTTATTTTATTTTATTTTATCTAATTTAATTTAATTTAATTTAATTTAATTTAATTTAATTTAATTTTATATTATTTTATTTAATTTTATTTGATTTTAATTTATTTTATTTTATAAATAATTTAGCATCACAAAACCTTTAAGACCGCAAAAGATATAATAAAATAAAAAATATAGTTTATTTCTAAGTGTTTTTATATTTTATTGTAAGGTATGCATTTCGGTTACATCACAGAAACCATCATCAGCGAGCGTCGCGTCATTTGAGAACTGAGTCAAAAAAGTTTGGGTTTATTTTATTTTACCTATTTTATTTTATTTTATTATATTTAATTTTATTTTATTTTATTTTATTTTATTTTATTTTATTTTATTTTATTTTATTTTATTTTATTTTATTTTATATTATTTTATTTTATTTTATTTTATTTTATTTATTTTCGGAACTGGCAACTAACTGTATGTTTCCAAATCTTATAAGATAGTTATAATCTACAAAGTATCCAATTCTAATATTTCACACTTTTGTTTGCGAACAACTATTATAAAACAGTTATAAATTGGCATATCTCTTGCATCGTTCTTTTCATTTTTTTTAAAATGAAGTTAAAAATTTTAAAACAAGATTGATATTTTGTATGCAAAAAGTCGATCCACTATGAGACGCCTTTCTTGAATTTTTTTTGGTAAATTTAATTCCATGGCACATACCTACTCGTTTGGCGGCCAACATGTGTACTCGTTTGCCACACATAAATGTTGTGGCCACTCCATCGGTACCCCTAGCCAGATCTAATGCCTATATTTTTAATCAAGCTACTACAGAACAGCTTGATTCTTTTATTCAGGGCAGGATTCGTTCATTCCAAATTCCTTAAACTTTTTAAAATTATTATTTTTCCCTTAGAAGCATTTAAAACATTTTTATAAAAATGTTTCTGTCTACATTTGGTAGGGAACAAGGATTGTTTTTTTTTTCGACTTCCTTAACAAGAACTTGACCGATTTGAATGACAATCTTAATGAGTATTTGAGGCTTAATATATCAATAAAATCATTTTTTTTTTTGATTCAAGGAACGTTAAGATTAATTTTAAAAAATCGATTTCGAACGCGGCTTAACCGTATGACTTAACTGTATCAAAAAAAGTGGTAACAAATTTTGACTTAGACACATTTGTTCGTAGTGAAATAATATTTCGTAAAGATTCTGGTACGCTGATTAAAAAATTAGCATACAAAAATTAAATATGTAATTTTTTTGGTAATACAAAATAAATAATTTTTAACTTGAATAAAGTTCTGCAAAATAAAACAAAAATGTATTTTGAACTTTTATTATATCTTACTTCGAATACAATTTCAGAAGTATTAAGAATATTAACTTAATGTTAAAACATTTCTCTCAAATGTCAGGTTATGTTTCTTCACAAAAAGTGTTGCCTCCTAAAATGCCATTATTACATCTAAGATTACTGTTTGGAAGGTTTTTTATAACACAAATTCTATCTTTTAGAGAGGGAGAAATCCGAAAAGCGAGTTTATTCAAAATTCATGAACTGATTAGACCAAAATTGTAAATATTTAAGCCCTACTCTAAATGAGTTTTAAATGGGAATCGACTCTTAAAATATGTTTTAAAATTAGGGTCGACTTTTTGATAATTTTACGAAAGTATACTTTAACGTTAAAGAGATCGTTTAACTTTAAACAGAGCAAAACGCTTCTTTATCTTTCTTAAACTATACTTTTTCCAGCTGACGTTTGACATTTCGCAACAAAAAATGAGAGATAAATGTTTTCTGAAGGAGAAGATTATAATATTTTTGAAGATTTTGAGCTTTTTAGAAAACCAAAAATACATAAAGTTCGAGCAAATCCGTTCGAGGAACTTGATGACCTTGAATTTTATGCAAGATACCGATTTGAAAAAAACAACGGTTCGATTTTTAATTTAAAAATGTACGTGAAAACCGATTGGTAATACAGCCAACTCCTTGTGTTGCAGCATATGTTTCCTTATCTGAAACGAATTACACATATATGAAAATTTGGGTTCACAAAATAGAAATTTGATTTTTTTTCTTAGCTCATCCAGAACGGTTTGCTGAGAGGGCTGCCAACTAACGAGGCGTAACGACATGATGTAAATTTACTTATTTATGTTGAATATGTAATTAAATTTAATAATTTCAAAACATTCATATTTCTGTTGAGATCACCAAACCGGCTTTCGGGCATCATCATCATCATAGATTTTTTAATTCTTATCTTAAAAAGCTATTATAGCCTTCGTTAGTTTTACTTTATACAGGGTGTCCGAGGGGAAGGTATACTACTTTGTTTTGCCGCCATTTCGGTAAACATTAGTCTTGACAGTTTATATTTGGCAGTCGTGAAGTAGACACGTGGCAAATTTATTATGGAAAAAAATCGATAAACCAACATACTTTAATCGTTAAAACATTTTATCAAAATCAATTATCGATTACTGTGACGATGAGAAATTTAAGTTACATTTATGGGAGAAACAACGAGCCAACAAAACGCACCATTTTCCGCGTGGTGAACGATTTCGAAGAAAAGAGGTCTATAGTTGATAAGCCAAGCATTGACCACAACGTACTGCAAGATCGGCTGAAAGCATTACTGCTGCTCAAGGAAGTGGTCAAATTAATCCATCAACCTCAATTCGCCGCCATGCTCAGGAGCTTGGTCTTCAAAGAACAACTTTGGATACAATGTTGCATAAGGATTTGCATTCGTTTCCATTTAAGATTAGGTTGACACAAGAGCTTCTTCCACAAGACCATTTACGCCGCCGTACATTATGCCAATAGGATGTTACAGCTAGCCCATGACAACCCCGATTTACATGAAAAAATCATAATGAGTTACGAGGCACATTTTCATTGGAATGGATATATGAATAAACGGAATAGTCGGTTCTGGGCAATGGAAAACCCTCAAATTATTCAACAGTCACCTTTGCATCCATTAAAAGTTACAGTCTGGTGTGCAATTTGGTCAGAAGGAATCATTGGACCTTACTTCTTTGAAAATGAAAACGGCGTAACGTTAACTGTGAATAGGGAGTGATATCGTGATATGATTGAACAATTTTTAACGCCACAACTGCATGCTTTGGGCTTGATTAATATGTGGTACTAACAAGACAGTGCAACATCGCATACAGCCAGGATTACAATGGAATTACTGCGAGACCTCTTTCCACAACAAGTTATTTCAAGAAATGGTGATTATGATTGCCGTCCACGGTCGCCTGAGTTGACTGCTCCGGACTTCTTTTTGTGGGGGTATCTGAAAAGTAAGGTTTATGCAAACAAACCTCAAACGCTTGAGCAACTCAAACAAAATATTCGTGATGAAATTAATGAAATACCGCGTGAAATGTGTGAGAATGTAATAAAAAATGTTTTCAAAAGGCTCGTATTTGTGAGACTAACAGAGACGGACATTTACCTGATATTGTATTCCATACATAATTGCCGGCTTCCGACGAACACAACTTCGCTAAACAAAGTATTGAAGAACCTGACACATTTATAAACAATTGTGTACAGGAAAGGGGTGCAATAGTCCCACCTTACAAAACGAAAACACGTCAACTTTGTAGAAAAAGAAAATGCACACCACCTCCGATCATTCTTCGGGATATCCCAATCCAGCCACTTAGACAACTTAAAATACTGGCAGTTAATTTCGGTGGTAATTTAAAATGGGATTCGCATACTAAAAGCATCTTAAACAAACTAAAAACTAAAAATAACGCTCTGAAAATGATTTGCGCAGGAAGGAGGGGACGGCATCTAGAAACTGCATTCAAAATCGCAAAGGTTTTAGTGGAAGGCACCCTCCAACACGGCATGACGACATTCAGAGGACGACAAAAAAATGAAGGCTTTCGCACGGCAACTGGGACATCGAGAATCACACCGATTGTAGCACTCGGAATCGAAGGAAAATACACTTCCTTTGAATAGCTTGCAAAGAGATCAGTTAACTTAACTAGCAAAGGTTTTGCTGACATCATTCATCCGCTGCACAATGCACTAAAAGAAGAACTATTCAGCAAAAAGACAAAGCGAAATAACTCTACTTCTGTCTTGAACAACATTGTGGCTTTATTACCAGCAACACAAATCACTCTTTCCGATATAAGTCTAGGAAATAGGTTTAATCCACCGCCAAATTGGAAGAGGAACCTACTTTAAGTCGACATTAGCCTAGAAAAACAGATACCCCAGACGAAGAATATCATAAACTCCACAGAGATATGATCGCTTCTTCGAAATCAGACCATATCTTGTACTCGTATACCGATGGATCCTACCAGAATAGCAATTCATCATAGGCAGTGATTGAATTAGGAAAGAATGGGCATACAAAATTCATTGACAGAAGTCTTTTACTCGAACAAGCTGGGAGCTACACTTTAGAGTTAATAGCCATGGAAAAAGCAATAGCAACAGCTCAATGTCTCCAAAAAGAAACTATCATCTTTACAGATAATTTAAGTATCTCTATGGACTACGCAGTGTAGGTAAGAAAAATGTCTATCATTCGAGTACATCAGAAGCAGCCTCAATTTCAACACAAAAATAACTCTGCCGTGGGTACCCGCTCATATTGGGATAACATGAAATGAATTTGCAGACAAATCTGCTAAGGAAACCATCAACTTCCCATTGATAATATCAACCCCTGTATCAGATATAATCACCAGGAAAATTTTTGTTTCAATTCAAACGAAAAGGGGAATGGCAGAGTGGAGTATTTCAACATTTCTTCGTAAACACCATATAACCACAAATCATATCCCTTATAATACCAACTTCACGCGAAATGAGTGTATTAAACTGCTTGGAGTAAGAGTAGGAAAAACCCTTTTTCACGAGCCGACATCTGTATAACAGAGAAACACCAAAAGAAAGTGAGAATTGTCAAACGGCCCTTACAATTTGGAATATATTGGTAGTGTCCAACCTCTAAGCAAATCAGTGAACCAGAACTAGTAGAACAGCAACTAGCAGACATCCTGAATCTAGCAAATGTTCAATCACTTGAAAATATCAAACAAGCTACTATTAGGCAAAGCAAATTTAATGATATTTAAGCTAGTTTCCTTATATATTTTATTAAATAAATACAAAATAGCACATATTTAAAATTTCTTTCCTACACAAATGACACCCAATGGTCGTGTTACTAGCATGTCTTTAAAAAAATTATTTATATACTAAATTTTGTAAGTAATGTACCTATAAATAAATAAATAAAATAATTGTCGGCATTAAATAAAACATTTATCAATATAAAATCCATACTCTTCAATTTAATCAAAAATTATAAACAAACAAAGTAGTATTTCTTCCCAGCGGACATCTTGTATTAAGTCTCGCGGATTGGGACCATGTTTGCGGAAAAAAGAACTTCCTTTTAATACAATACTTCTTATATATACTCTGGCTCTGTATTCCCGAATAATGTGCGGACAGTTTTTTTAAACCCAAAAAAATGTACGCTGCGTTAGCGCACGAAATCCGGCAAGAATGGTAATATGTATATGTGGGCTTGATTGCAGCCAATGTTATTGCTGCGTCGCGTCGCCACCGTACATACTACGTGGATGAGTTTGATCTTGAATGTATATAAAAATAACAACAAAACAACATTGAAAACCAACATAACATTTAACCTTGACTTTGAAATTCCGTTTGCATCATCACCATGTCGTCTTTGCTGTCGGACGTATTTGGTGATTGCTTTGCCCGGTACGGCTGCCGAGGCGCGGCGTAATCGGTGTTATATTTTATTCTCCCTTACGTCGTCGCATCGTCGACGATGTTGCGGTATAGTGCTTCGTGTGTTTGTTCCATGAGTATCCTCTATTATGTTTGGTGTTTGGCCATTTGAATTTGAACGAGTATCCTCAGCCTGGGCATATTAGCCTACTGCCAACTTCAGTTTTATTTTTATTCTTATTTTTCACTGGCGAATTTTTTTTATGAAATTGTTTGCGTACATCTAGCGATTGCAATAAGCAAGCGCGATGGTGATGGGCTGTTGGCCATGGCGGTGTGGATGAGTTCTTGAGTTTAACTTCGTAGATTGTCTATATGTATGTATACATTCACATAATGTATGTTTGGAATGATCTTGTATATATAGGATCCCTCATTGCATTAGCACGACTCAGCTTGGCATATATTTGCGTCGGTATACTAGAAGAACGACTGAATCTACGTAGTTACAAAGTTCTAAAGCCATTTTCAAAGTGTGTAACTTGAATGGAGAATTGATGTGAAGCATGCGTGAGCCAGACAGAGTAGGTTCTCCAAAATTGCGTTTATGGTAAAGATGTTGTGAAATTGGGGCAACCAGTTGATTGTGAAAGATTTGAAGAAGACTTTCAGTTTCATTTGATTTTGCGTAGGTCGGTTGTAGGGAAAGTATTTTTTTTTTGTTTGGTATTACATACAATTAAAAACAGGGTTATTGATGGCAGTGGTTAAATGAGAGTAATTAGAAAATTGTTGCAAATAGTTTTATGGTTTAGGGCTTAGAGAAAATATAATAACATTGAGAGGCTAAAAATGTAGGAAGGTATATAAAAAAACACACTTTTGATATTGAATCCGAATAAGATACTTTCCGTGAATTTCTAGCAAAGAGACTCGCAAGAAATTTCTTATACTCATCAGAGATCACAGGCGAGTGTATTGAAATTTGAAATTCCAAAAAAGTGGTAAATGATATCACTCAATAGCAGTCGAAATGGTGACAGTGCGTCGGGTTTCTTCGGTTTTAAGTGTGACCGTATGGCACTTTCGAGTTAAAATTAATCAACGCATAATGCAAACTTAACTTAATAGTTATTTATGGAGTATAAGCCTCTTAGTCAATTTCTTATCAGGGTTTCGACCGAAACACCGTTGTATAAACGGGCTAATGAACGTCTTTGAAGATATAAGAAAAGAACATGATAATGATTGTGTTGGTTCTTCTCGATTTTTCGAAGGCGTTCGATATGGTTAACCATTCTGTTCTCCTACATCATCTGCCTCATAGTTTCAACTTTTCTCACGAGCCACGAAGCAATTAAACAGATGTCCTCCTACTTAACCAATAGGATGCAAGGCGTTTGTGTTGATAATCAGCTTTCCGATTTCCTTCCCATAGTACGAGGTGTGTGGCAAAGATTGATACTGGCTGCTTTTTTGTTATATATATTATCTACGTATAGCCTCAATAACTATTCACTATTCAAGTATACCGAAGTTGTCCCTTAGGCCTTATAGAAAACTGTGTTTTCAATATTAACAAGGATGTTGAGCGAAGATCTAATTGGACAGAAAGTAATGCTTTCAATCTTAATCCAAGCAAATGGAAATGTCTTCTAATCTCTAAAAAAGTGATAGATGTATCCTACTTTCCATAGGAATTCTAGAAATTGTAAAATTTAGTAATGGTTTTTAACAGAACATTGACGTGGAATAACCATATTAATTAAATAACAAATAATACGAACTTACGGAATTCTCCTGAGCTTGTGGTCGTTCCAAAAGCTTACACATTTATTTTTTTTTATAATGAGCGCACACTCAAGGGGATTTTTGTTACACTTTTTATGCCAAGACACAGTACGAGCATTAGGAAAGGGAGAGAGGTTTTGATACGAGGTGTCGGTGCACATTGGTTTTAATTCCTGAAAATTGCAATGACCGGAAAAGACAGAGTGTGGTAAAGCATTCGCGTAGTCCGGCTAACAAACGAATCTCTGAGCTTGACAGTAGGACCGAAATTGGGCTTGAGAGTATACTGATCACCATTCCGGGAGGCGTATTTCGGTTGAATTGTTTGAGAGGAGGAATGCAACTGGCTATTTCGGTAGAGCATAATCCGTTAAAATAACGTAAGAAGCGGGTGCCACAATACACTTTAAGACGGTGTTCAAGTGAAATAAACGATTCAATGATGGTATTATCACCAATCAATTAAAATACTTTGCATTCAATATTGTCCACGAGACTTAACTATGTTATAGGAGCACCAGCCCAGAGATGGAAATCATACTCTAACTATAGCTTTGGGCCTATAGAAGTCTTGTAGATAACAGCCAGATCAGAGGAAGAGATAAGCTTCTTGCATAGTCTCAGGACACCAAAACAACTAGCGGCATTTTTGGTCTACCCTTTCGGGTAGGGGAACAAAAAATAATGTACCCGAGGTAAAGCATGCAAGTCGTAAGAGGCGACTAAAAAAGGGTTGTCCGATCACCTTCATACAAATCGAGTGACAACGGTAAGAAGAGTTCGGCGTTAACGCCAGAAGCGCGAGTAAAAAAGGACTCAGTGAAAACAGAAGTTCTTGAGAAAGATAATAAAGAACTTCGTCAAAAACTCGATGAAGTAGTAAAACTTTATCAGGAGTTAAAGAAAGAAGTTGATCTTCTTCGTAAAGAAAATGAGGTGTTAAAGAATAAACATCGTAAGCGAAAAATTTCATTTATTAGACTGATGAAGAAGAGCTAGCTCGCAAAACAAATAAGTCCTCAAAGAAAAGGACGAGTACAAAACGCAAGGTTGGATCCTCACCTGATGGGGCCTGTTTTTCTGGAAAAATGGCATCACCAAAATTAATGTTGTCGGTACTGCAGATTATAGCCGACTACAAACTATCTTAAAGACGTTAACGCCATCAGACTTTAAAGTTATTTCGCCTTATAACAAAGAATGGAAAGTTTGCATGAAAGATCCTGAAAGCTATCACCTCCTGTCGCGAAATCTAAACGAAGACAAAGTAGAATGGTACACGTATGGCAATAAGTCGGAAACACCTTTACGTATTGTAGCGAGGGGCTTGCACCTATCATGTCCAAAAGTCGATATTATTAACGGTCTAAAGAGGAACATTCAAGATCTTAGATGCTGTGAACATTGTCAAAAGATAGCAAGACAAATGTGGTACAGCGTAGTCTTCCACTATTTTTTCTTACTTTTGATAAGATAGAGAAAATAGACGACATTTACAAAATTAAACCAATCCTCAATATTGTTTTTAAGATCGACTTCAAGACTGATTCCGCAGTTTAAACACTGTCAAGAATTCAATCACACGCAAACCTATTGCAAAAAAGAACCTAGATGTCTAAAGTGCGCCGGAAATCACCTTACTAAAGCCTGCACCTCAGATAGCAAAAGTGCAGCAACGTGCATCAATTGTAATAAAAATCATCCGGCCAACTATAGAGGCTGCAAAGTAGCAAACGAATTATAAAACCGCAATCAAAATTGACAGTGACAAAGAAAACCACCAAGCCAAGTAGAAAAGAAAATTCTAAACACCCCTAAGGGGTTAAATGCTCAAATACCCAAAGGAAAAAAGACTCAAGTGCAGTGAATACAACCAGAGCAAACAGCAAGGAAAGGTAGTGTAAATACATATGCCCAAATAACGGCTTAAAACATACCTTTAAAAAAAGATACTGCTGGTGACCTACTCACGAACGTATTAAACATAATCCTTTCGAAAATTGAGGCGCAGTGTGGTACAAATACACTTATATTTGATAGTCTAGATAAGCTCGAAAACAGTTTTTGGCCAAAACGTCCTCCAAAAAGAAAAACATGATGGAAAACCTTAAAATAATTACTTGGAATGCCAATGGCAAAAACTGGAAGAACTAGAAATGCTTATGCATGAGAAAGATATTACTATTTGTTTGATATCGGAAACGCATGTCAAGAAACAATCAAATAGAAAGATTAATGGATTTTTAGAATACCACGCAACTCATCCGTCGAACAAAGCAAGAGGTGGGGCATCTTTATTTATAAAAGAATGCATCGAACTGAATCATTGCAATTAATCGGTTTACAGGTTAGAACTCAGAATGTTGTACTGAATGTATTTTCCAAGAATGAATTTATATAAAGTAACTTAAACTAAATGTTATCCTTGGTGGTGACTTTAATGCAAAGAACAGCTTTTGGGGACCTAGAGGTATGCTTCCAATGCTCTACGAAGTGGGAATGGAAAATAATTGCGAATTTCATTCGACTGGCAACCCGACTTACTGGCCGACTGATCCATCGAAAATACTACACCTTATTGATTTTTTTTGCGGTCAAAGGAATACCCTCAAATAAAATAAGTATAACAGAAAGCTTTGATCTTTTTTCAGATCATTCCACTGTTATTCTCACTATGAACGAAAGTCTTGTTAAAAATGAAAAACCATCCACGCTTACCAATGGGAAATCCAACTGGGAATGTTTTAGTAAAGATATAGAGGATAACGTTGAATTAAGGGTATCACTACAAACGCCTTTCGAACTTGAAGACGCAGTAGATAACTTCGTCGGTATCGTACAACAAGCCGCATGGAACAAGACCCCGTACAAAAGAGAAATGCCACGCTTCAAAAATCTGAAATATCCGCAGGAAATAAAAGATTTGGTAAGAGAGAAACGAAAAGCACGTAAGAAATGGCAACAAACTCGAGCTACTCAACACAAGTCAAATTTAAATCGCTTGTGTAAATTACTAAAAAATACGATAGAAGAATTCAAAAATTCTGAAGTTTGAAATTACCTTAAAAGCTTGAGAGGTGGATCCATCCATCATAAGACATTTTATAGACACATTTCACTTCTGCCCGGAATATCTAAGGTCTTTGAGAGAATATTACTTCTGCGCCTACAGCCAATAATAGAAAAAAGCGCCTAATACCTGAATATCAGTTCGGATTTAGAAGCCAGCATTCGAAAATTGACCAAGTGCAAAGGATCACGGACGTCATTGAGAAAACTCTTGAAGAAGAGGAAATTTGTTCGGCGGTCTTCCTAGACATGTCGCAAGCTTTTGATAAGATGTGGCACGAAGGCCTAGATTTTAAATTAAGAAAAATTCTGCCTGAAGCATTTTATACGCTTGTAAAAGCATAATAGACTTTTCAGAGTAAGATATTGAAACGATTGCTCGAATCATAAGGAAATAGTGGCTGGGGTACCACAAGGAAGTGGCTTAGGTCCAGTATTGTACCTATTATTTACACGTTATATACCTCAAACAGAAGACACTACCGTAGTCAGGGTTGCTGACGACACTGCAATACTAGCAGTGGGCCAAGCGATAAATGATGCTACGACTAAATTACAAAAAGCTCTGCATAGTGTAAATGAATGGACAAAAACATGGCGGATATCGCTAAGGAAGTAAAATCAGTCCATTAAGATTTTACATATTAAAAAATTAATAGATTACCTGTATTTGTTATTACGGTTCAACTTCTATTTGATAATGAAGCAAAATATCTCGAAATTACTCTAGACGCGAAATTTAAATAGAAACCGCATGTTAAAAACGGAATGCGAAGAGTTAAATAATAAACTCAGAGATATGTACTGGTTGCTTGGGAAACACTCTAAGTATCGAAAACAAGCTAATTTTGTACAGGCAGGTGATTAACCCTGTCTGGTCTTACGGCATACAACTCTGGGGTTGCACGTCAGATTCTAAATTAAATACCTTACAAACATTTGAAAATAAACTGCTAAGATCATTTATAAACGCAACGTGGTACATTAGAAACGAAGATCTCCACAGATATCTTGGGATTCCCACGGTTTGCGATGAAATAAATTTTTTTTCCCGAAATCATAGAAAACGGCTATTCCAAAACTACAATAATACTATGATCGAAACTATCGATGAAACGATGATAATCCGCTTTAAAATCGCGGTATAAGCAGAAACTATCACCGGCTAGTTACCTGCAACACGTTAATTAAATTCGTTAAAAATAAATTGCTATAGTTTAAATTTAGTTGCAATCGGGAGGAGGTGTTTTTAGTGCAGTAAGAATCTCACACTCTTATGAGCACGCGTTTTTCGGTCCTCATAGAGCCGTTTGAAGGACACCTACCCACGGAAAAACCAAATTTAGGCGACATCGCACTTTAGGATGCACATTATTATTTTGGATTGACATGGGCCTACTGCGAGCATAGGCGCCCGCAGAGTGGGCCCACCCCACCTTATTAACTAGGAAATTTTCATAAAAACGACTGTTTAAATGAACCTTTTTTGTCGGAGTCAATGGTTTGCTCCCCTGGCTCTGAGCCAAGCCGTTAAAGCCGCTTTCATTTGACGCTTTGTTTTGTTCGGAAATGTGATTATATTCTTGGTAGCTTTGTTTACAGACCCATGGTTTGCCAGGGGATTTTATCATTGGAATCATTGATTCCACCAATTGTGTTGATTGTCGATTCGAAGATAGCTGTCTTTATCACAGCTGTAGGCAAAGATAGAGGGAGCAATCATCAAAACGACAATTAACACATATTAAAAATTATTCAAAAATTGAATAAATAAAAAAAATTTAATAAAACCCAAAACCGAATAGATTAAATTTGTATATTTCCGTGTATACGTTATGCCATTTCTTATAGGATGCAAGAGTTCGGAAAGTTTTTCGGATAGCTTGAGATTTATTATTTGATAGCAGCTGTTTTGGCAGCGGCTGTATTTTTAGACGGGATTAAAACAACACCAACCTATCCGGACAGCTATTTATCGATTTCTGAATTCCGGCATAATTTTGGCAGAACTATGCATTATAAATGTAAAATAGTATGCACATGTGTTTCGGGTGCAGCGTTGTGTGCAGCGTTGCATGAAGACATGCTGCACATCCGTTTTAGTCGCAACTCGTTACAATCATTATGAGAAAAAAGTCTTTATATGTACTGTGAGCGATTTCCCCTTGAGCATTATTTTTATACTAGAAATACACTTGGTTTCCAATGTTTGAATGATAACAACGATTGACTTGAATTTTTCATTGTCTTAAACTAGAATATTTAAAATTTTATTTACATCATGGTTACCCTACCTAATCTTTTACATTTTTCTAACCTTTACCATTTTTTTCTTGTTCTAAAGTGAGAACTCTTATGGCCTTGACATATTATAATATGGTTAGTGTGCGGAATGCTTAAATGATAACAAAAAATCTTCGATTTGCCATTGTTTTAACCTTGAACATTTTTTACTTTTAGTTATTTCATGGCTCCCTCAACTTTCATCATCTTCACCTTAATTTCATTGTTCAACCTTGAAGACAATCTTGTTTTAAAAGGAGAAATTTTATGACTTTGGCTATATTTTCCATTAATTTTATAGCTTGTTAACAAGCTAACTTGATTGAATATTTACCCATTAATAACGTCATTTCCTGTTTGTAGCCCTATAGGTATTCTACTTCTACTTTTTTACTTTTTATAAAAAATAATAGAACAGGAGTAACACTGTTGTGCCCTGCATTTAGGTCGCTAAGCATAACCGGAGTTGAACTCACTCAGACCATCGCACTGTGAAGTAACATTATTGCTGAGTACTAGAGATGCCGCAAATATTCGGCCTTTGTTCGGCATTCGGCCTATATTTTTGATATTCGGTTTTTTTTTTTTTTTTTGTAAATTCATTTTTATTTTATATTCACTTATAACTATCTTAAAGCTAGACAAAAAGGTTTAAAACTAGCCTACTTATCAATAACTTACAACTAATTAACTGGCCCTTTACGGGCGCTCTAAACTAAACAATAACTCTTAGAACTAATGTCTTTCGACCTAAAAACTATTTTAATTAAATCTAATTATTTTATTTTATTTTATTTTTCCAAGGAAACTTTTAAGAAAAAAAACTTGGTATCTGATCATTTTTTTTTTTTTTTTTTTTTTTTTTTCCTTATAAACTAAACCTAAATATAGATTAGAAATAATTAAAACTAAATAAGACTAACTTATACTGCCTAAAAATAACTTAAACTACTTAAAAATACCTAATAATACTTAAAACTACTTAAAAACTAGAACGGCCACATCAGCATTTTTTTCGTTTTTTAATTTTTTTTTTTTTTTGTTTATTTTTTATATGCATGCAGCCACACAGCAGCATGCAACCCACCCATACATGTACATACGCACATACATATACGTACGCACATACATGTACAGGCACGCAGTTACATGCACGTATGCCCCGCATACATACATATTTTTAATTTTTTTTTTGGTGCCACCCCGACTGTTCCCTATACCTAATTGCCTAAATCTATGTAAGTCGGCCAAGATATAATATCTTCATCGACTTTCAATATCACGATGCTGTTCAGAGAGCCACCAGAACTGGTTCTCCTGTTTCGCCCTATCCCTCCGGTCCCGATCGGACACAGTCCTACTGAACCGAAGGCGCTCTTCTCCACCTTGAGCGATGACGTCTCGACCATACAGGAGTCGCCTATCCACAGTTTTCCGGCTGACGTGGTAGATGAGCGGAACCGCCCCTCCATCCTGTATCAGCCCTCGACTGTCTAAATAGAGGAATGCCTCGGGAGGGATGTAACCACTTAACCGCGCACTCTCAAAATATTCGTTATTGGGGTAATAAGCCCCAAAAATTAAGCTGTTAGTTGAGGACATCGCTCTTGCAACGTGACCCCGAATCAGCTTGAACAAAAAATTATCTATTCTGTTTATGTTGGCTCCGTTGTATAGAACCTGGTTGGAATAATATCTTGTGTACTCCGACTCTGGTGTTCTGTGTAATCCAAGGCAACGTCTAAGACATTGCCTCTCAAACACCCGAATCTTTTCCATTTGAGATGGGGCAACGTTGAACCACACCGGGCATCCGTAGGCAATCATCGGCCTGATGAGGGCCATGTAGCAAATCACCTTCACCCTGCTGTTAAGACGGCTGCTATAAAACAGTCGTTTTGTCAAGGCAAAGGCTCCCCTAGCCCTGGCCAAGGCAGCACCTATATGTCTGTCGAAATACAGGTACTGATCCAACCAGATGCCAAGGTACTTTACTACACTTTTACTCGCCAGTGGATGTCCATGTGGCCCTACGATCACCAGCTTGCGCCAGTTCTTTCTCGTATCCCTTGAGGCGCTAGACAACGGAGTCCTAAACAAAATAGTTTCTGATTTCTGGAAGTTGATTTTCAACTTCCAGTCATCACAATATCGCTGAATCTTGTCGAAGTCACTCTGCAAGAGACTTTTGATGACCTCAACTGTATTAGCTGTTCTGTACGCAATTAGATCGTCGGCGTACGCAATTGCCTGAGTTAGACTACCTATCAGATCGCTGGTGTAAATGCTGAATAGAATCGGCGAGTTAACCGCTCCCTGCTGAAGACCATTATTAATATTAAAAATTGCGGTAGAAGTTACATTGCCACTCTTGACAACAAACTTTCTACCATTTAGCATGTCATAAAGCATATACAATAGAGGTTTACTTATACCTAGTCTGGTTAGCTTTAGATAGAGACCTTTTAACCATACGGTTTCGAAGGCCTTCTCCAAATCAACCAGACAGGCACCCGTACACTGCTTTTTAGTTTTGTTCCATTGGATATCAGAAACAAGTTTAGACGCGGCATGAATTGTATCATGTCCCGCCTTAAAACCGAACTGATTATCCGGGATGATATTTTTGTCCTCCGCCCACTTGAACAGGGCTCTATTAATAACCTTTTCAAATACTTTGCTGATACTCGGAAGAAGACTTATCGACCGGAGATTCGCCGGATTGGAGTTGTCCTTTCCCTTTTTTGGGAGAGGGTGCACCACAGCTGTCTTCCACCGCATTGGATAATATGCATTATTCAGCGCGTTGTTAAACAGTGTGGTATAAATGTCAACTGCTTCTTGAGGCAAATGTCGTAGTACAACGTTGGATATACCATCGACTCCTGCAGACTTCTTTTTCTTTAATGAATCGAAGATGAGCTGGAGCTCATTCTTCGAAATTAACAGGGGACTGGGCCCATTTCGGTCGGCGATTATGGCATTTGCCAAATCTTCATCATTAAACCCGGTAAAACCACGGTTCTCAGATCGCCATTCGCTTATATCGTTTCGGAGCCATAAGTGATGAAGCAGAGCTCTGTTCTCCAGGTCATGATTCGGGCGAATGCTAGCATTCACCTTGTACACTTGCTGGAAAGCAGCCCCCACAGCCTCCACCTTCTCCTGCGGATCTTCGATTATGAAGAGGTCATCGTCCAAGACGGCATCATCTGGGTCTATGCCTGCTGTCAGAAGTACGTCTCTGTTTTGTGTCGTCCTCTGGAGCTTAAGACACGGAAGGTCGTTTTGATCGTTTCTTCTGAATATCTTATTAATTTGTGGGAACATACTCGGGTCGGTAGCGTTCACGGCCCGAATTTTGTTGTCCCAAAACAAATTAATGGACAACCTATAATTTTCTTTGATCAATTGGTTGATGTTTTTGATGGACGACTTCAGTGTCCTTATCTCCAGATCTCGTGTGTCAGTAAACCGTCTGTACAAGCGTTTTAGTCTTGTCAGTAAGCCACTTTTTTGTCTGTGTAGTGCATCAATTGTCGCGTTACGGTACATGTCAGTTGCGTTACGTTCTTTGTATTTCGGTATTGTCCTGTTCATTGTTCGTTGAATTGTTTCGTCCATTTGTTCTAAGTATCTGTCAATTTCAGTATTTGTCATGTTCCTGTCATTTGGTGGGGATATACCATTTGATCGTAATTCGCTCAATAAGACGTTCGAGAAGCGTGGCCAGCGCACCTTACTGTAATTGTAAGTATGCACCGGTACATACTCCTCCAACTCTATAAGCGAGTTCGGAAGTTGTATTACGGTGGCGAGTCCGCAGTGGTCACTGTCGTACTCGATCGTTCTTAAACAATTTTTAGGCCGATGGCCCACAGTATCAGTAATTGTTAGTCTTGCGTCTTTCAACAATAGATCCAGATAGGCACCGCTTCTTGGAAACGATGGCCTGTCTGTAGCGAGAAGTTCAATGCGATACTCCAGGTTGTATCGACCCATCCAATTATACAGATGGTTACCACAAGGATTTTGTATTTGATTTCCCCAATCTATATGTTTGGCATTCAAATCACCAGCCAATATGTAGTAGTTTTCTTCCGAGCTCAATCTTAAGCATTCAAAAAGCTTTTCAAGCTCTGTTATAAACTGTGTGGGCTGAGGTGTTTCCGGTGCATAGGCAGCGATCACATACATTCGCTTCCCCTGTTGGAGATGAATGCATATGATGCATGCCTCTAACGTCCGAAATTTACGCACATCACTATTATATATTACCTTATGACTAATGCCTTTACGTATAAAGATTGCCACGCCCCCTCCTTGAGTGGAGTTGGGTCGGTCTCTCCTTACGATATTGTAATTGTTGTTAGTCAATTTATGTTTATGGTTAAGCTTAGTTTCGCTAGCCATAAACACATCTGGACTTATGTCTTTAAGCAATTGGAATAAATTCGCTCTACGTTCGGTCCTAATCAGTGAATTTACATTCACAGCTAGGATCTTAAAGGGCCTCTCCGGCAGCGCGCCCTTAACCTCTAAGTTGCGTTAAGCTCGGCAAAACAGAGTAGAGATAATCCACCCTAGTCGCCTGCTCCCTGATCTGGTTTTGGAGGCCGTTCAACTGGCCCTGGATGGCCAGTAGAACGCCCATAATATCCGCCTGTGCCGCCGGCGCCTTAGGCACGGGGGCCTGTTGGGCGACCTTTGGTGTAGGCTGTACCGTGCTTCCCCTTCCTGACGCCATTTGGGCGTAAGAAATTTGGGGGTTGACGGACGTTGTTGTAGGAGGGCGCACTGTTGGACGCTTTTCTACCACTGTTTGCTTTGCTGCTTTATTGTTTTTTATAAGCTGAAACGTCGGGCATCCCCGATAATTAGCGGGGTGTCCGGTGCCTCGGCAGAGTACACATTTAAGCTGGGTCCTATCTTCGACCCGTTCTTTTCCTAACTTGCATTCATCTGCATTGTGGTTCTCTCCACACTTAACGCAGCGTGACTGCATTTCGCAGTTTGCTGCGGCGTGGCCGAACCTTTGGCAGCGCATGCATTGAAGCATGTCGCCGCGCCTTTTTAATTTGTCCCAAGTTACAACCTGGCAGTTGAGGACGGATATACTCCTCAAACTATCCAGTTTGCTGCTGGGTGAAAGTTGAACGAGGAAGAAGGGAAGACTCCGCTTCTCCCGCCTAGCTCTAACTGTAGCGAACGGCTTGACCCCGATAAAGTCGAGATCGTCATTCGCTTTTTGGCGGAGTTCATTTAAGAGCACCTGTGGTTCCGTGTAGGAATCTATGCCCTTCAAAAGGACCGTTTGAAATTTTTCGGTTTTAGGGGTGAAACTAAAGAATTCGGTAGTAGTTTCTTTCAGCAACTCTTTAATTTTTTTGTGCTGTTCCAGTGTGAAGCACTGGATAGCATGCCTATCGTTATTTAATCTTTTAATAGTAAAATTTTGACCTATGGTCAACTTACATAGATTTATGGTATCCTGTAACTACATTTTATAAGTATTAATGGGTGGCACCTTTTCTTTTTTCATAATCGGCGGCTGTGGCTGCTGCTGCTGAGACTGACTTTTCTGCGGCTGTTGATTCTGCTGCTTTTGAATCTGCTGCTGTTGTTTTTCTTGTGGTTGTTTCTGTCTTGTGTCTGCTGCTGTTGCTGTTGTTGTTGTTGTTTTTGCCGTTGTTGTTTTGGCTGCTACTGTGGCTGTTGTTTTTGTAATTGTTCTTTTTTCTGTTGTTGTTCCTTTTCTTCGAGTTCTTTTAGTTGCCTCGCTCGGCGCGCTTCTTGGCTGGCCTTAACTTTGCTTTTTATCTTTTCGATTTCTGCCTCCAAAGCTTCAATTTGGGCGACCATTCTCTGTTCCTCGTCCTCCTCAGCTGACGACTCTGATGTGGAGAGGTTCACGAAGGCAGTACTTTCGCCCGTCGTGAAGTGCCCTTCTCCTTCTTCAGACATATATGCTATACCCTCTTCGGGTGAAGTATCTAGCTCGGTTTGTCTTGCTGCCTCTGACGTCTCGTCTATATCGGACGTATGCACCCCAGCTGGCAGCTTTGCTGAGGTGGCCGTGGATCTCCTTTTTACCAAATTTGGTGCGCACTTGATCCTCTTTCTGCGCTTTTGATTAGCATCAGATGATGTTGCCGTTGTTGTTATTGCTGTTGATGTTGTTGCTGCAGAATCACTGCTTGTAGTTGGAACATCTTTCGATGTTCCCTCAGCTGATGCCATCGCTGGCCTCATTGGCCCTAGGACACCTTTCGATGCCCCGGTGCTTGAGCTCCTCCTCCTTTGCTCGTTTTCCCAACCAATAAAGTTTTCCACTTCACGGTTGTGAAAAAAAGCTTGCAAAGTTCTGATGCCCGGCTGGGAATCGAACTGGCGACCCTCGGATTCTCGGTCGGCCACTCTACCTTTGTGCTACTGCACCACTTAAGAAATCTTGATTTAATGTTATACTTAAACGCACACACGAAATTTATTTGGAAAAAACTGGGAAGCCGAAAACGTGTTAACACCTCCACAGTACGAGATCGACTGATATTCGGTATTCGGCCGAAAGTTCACAACATTATTATGTTACAATAAATGGTTTCTCTTATAGCAACGATTACGACACGATCTACTCGTAAATGGAAACAAATACTTCCAAACTTTCGGCCCACATGCAATATGTAATACAATGGCCTCGATCGATGCTAGACAGATAGGCTATCTAAGATGCCTTAGTAGCGGGTTTGCTTTCGAACGATCCAGGTAGCTTTCTCGTTATGTCAGTAGTATTGCATAAACATTTGAAGTTTTGACTCAGATGTTCCTCACATTTCCAAACGAATCTCATCAAATCCAATAATTTTTGGGAGATTTGTGTTTGACAATATTATGTTTAGGTCATCAGCTGTTTTATTTTTCCGGATTGGTTTGGTTGAGCCACCGAACGAAGCCAATGAGACAGGTCATAACACGTCAAAAGTCACGAAGTAGGAAGATAGATGCACAAATACAAACACATCGTTGGCCGAATGAAATGCAATCAAATAAGACATGTTACAACATGTAAAAAGTCACGTAGGAGATAGATACACATCGTTGGCCGAATGTTCGGCTGCCGAATATTCGGTATTCGGCCGACGAGTGTGGCCGAATATTCGGTACTCGGTATTCGGCCGATTCAATATTCGCGGCATCTCTGCTGAGTACCTATGTATAAGCTCGATAATGTTTCATCTTCGTTATTGGCGTAGCCTGTTCGCGAACCTAGTTTTTACAAAAAAAAAAAAATAATACTAAAAATAATATTATTCAAAAATGAAAAAGTATCTTATTGTTTTTGGTCTAAGAATTTTTGTTTTGAATTCGAAAATAAAACAACAACAAAAAATATATGTGACAAGAGAAAGTATACATATATCTCACTAGTGCTAATACACAAGAAGTGTAAAATAAAAGTGAAAATAAAACAACAACAAAAAATATCTGTGACAAGAGAAAGTATACATATATCACTCTAGTGCTAATACACAAGAAGTTTCAGTTTACAATTTTTTTTTTGAATTAGAAAAATGTTTTATTCATTCATATACAATTTAAAACTAGTTAAAATTACATTATATAATAATAGAATAAGTAATCGTTATCATCCTTTAGCTTAAAATCTAGTGTTGGATGATACATTAGCAATTACAATTTTACATGAATAAGAACTGATGTGGGGTGACAATCAGGAAGGCAAAAATTATTAAGTGATTAATTAATCAATAACATATAAAAAATAGAAAATAAATTTAATAAAATAATACAGATTTAGGAAAAAAGAATAACAATTAGAATAATATTCAGTATCAGAATAGTAACAATATTTCAATAATAATTATCTATACAATTTAAGTCAATTGTGAAAAGCCAGTCTTAACTTTTTTCAAAAAGGAGTTAAAATTTTGAGTAGTTCTAATAGACATTGGTAATTTATTAAATGCCTTGGGTGCTGCGGCAGTAAAAAAGTTAGAGAAATGAGTTGTGAGCAGTGGGTACAGTGACAAGATGCATATTATTTATACGTAGATTGTAAAACTGCGAGTTTCTACTTGGAATATTACCACTTTGCCTGAAAAATGCTTTTAATACTTTAAAAACGTAAAGGTGTCTCATAGGCAGAATTATCAATTCCTTGTATAAGGGCCAACTTGCAGTTAAACGATTTTTGTTGCAAATGATTCTAATAAGATGTTTTTGAGCAACCATCAAAAGTCTTAAAGTCTTACTAGCATAAGAACCACCCCAGCTTACCACCATATTGTATTTTTGAGTGAGCAAGTCCATAATAAATTGAAGTTAAAACTCGTATAGAACAGAATGGTTTTAAAGGATACATTTTCCGAGTAACAAGCATCAAATAATTTTTAATATTACAAATATGTTCTTTCCAGTTAACATTAGAATCAATTGTGCCTCCTAGGTATTTAAAATTGTATACTGAGTCAATTATGAAACAAGAATCAGGACAAGAAATAATTGGTTTATAATTAGGTTTACCACAATAATGTATTGGAAGGGTGAATTGTCTACAATTTGACCATTGAAAATAAAGTTGTGGTTACAAAGCTGATGACTAGATGTTTTGAAAGACATAATTTTAGTTTTTTCACTAAGTACTAACTTATGGACAGAAAACTATGTTCTTAGAATCTCGAGATCTTCTTCAATTTGAATGACATAATTAAGTTCAAGATTTGACTGGAAGGTAAATGATATATCATCCGCAAAAGCCGTGGAAATGCCATCAATATCAATAGAGAGTAAATATAAATAAGGAAAAACAAGGGAACAAGTACGGATCCCTGAGGAACTCCAGGCTTTAGAAATCGAGCCTCACTCACTTCCCCATTAACTATTACTTTTTGAACTCTATCCTTTAAGTAAGGATTCAACCATTTAAAAATAACTCCTCTAAGTCCCGTATTATATAACTTACTTAGTAGTAAATCTTGATCAACCATATCAAATGCTTTAGTCATATCAATAAAGAGGGCCATGGTAGGTTTATTATGATTCAAGCTGCTATAGAGTTGACTGCAAAGTCGTAGAATTGCATCTTCGGTTGACTTCCCAGACTGGAATCCAAATTGATTTTCGCTAAAAAACTGTTTCTATCTAAAGAAGAAGTGGGAAGAAGAGAAATAGGTCTGTACCTAGACATATTTGTTTTATCTTTTTTTTATAAAGAGGGATCACCTCGGCACATCTAAATTGTTGAGGAAAACAACCCTGTTCAACACTTAAGTTACATATATAAGCTACGACATCAGCAACATAGAAAGCTATTTTTTTAAGTATGTTACTAGAAATTCCATCTGAGCTACAAGAGTTTTTATTTTCAAAGGATAAAATAATTTTCTAAATCTCATTGAAAACAAAGCTATTAGGTTGTAAATATTCACGATCTAGACTGCGTTGATTAGAACAGTTGCAATCAGCATAAGATTCAGTAGATAGCTTCAATTTTTCCGAAATTTCAGTAAAATATTCATTGAATTTATTCGAAGTACATTTAAAATCGGTTACTTGTATACCATTCACTGATATTGTTCCTATTGAATTAGACTTCCTCTTCTTTCCTAAAACACTGCCAATAATTTTCCATTCTTCTTTCATAGTACCTTTCGATCTTTCAAATAAATTAGCATAATAGATTTGTCGCGTTAATTCTACATTATTTTAACAGCTTTACATAGTGAAAGGTAATATTTTTGAAGATTTTTATTATTTGGATATTTTTTTTTAGCTTAGTACTAACTTTGTTTTTATTTTGTATCTGTTTAAACAGATACTGATTCATCCAAGGCTTCAGAAACTTCATTTTGCTCTTTATAATCGACAGAGAAGAGCATTCATTGATATGCCTTTGCAAAATTGAGTTGAAAACAATAATCGAAGTAGGCGGATCTTTTTCAGAATAAACTTGTTCCCAAAATTCATGTTTCAATATGTATTGTAGTAACGTGTAATCTATTATATGATGATCTTTATCTCTCAATGTATTGGAATTTAAAATATTTGCAATGTTATTTACTTCTAGAACGATCATTCTGTGATCAGTAATATTACAATCTAGAACACTTCCACAAAAATGTAACTTATAACTTCTGCCAAAACGCGAGAATATGTGGTCAATACAAGTACTAGAAGGTGTTGTAACGCGGGTTGGCTCATTAATATAACATTTGAGACCATTTGAAGCCTTTAAAATATCAATATTGATATCACCAATTAAAATTAAGTCACAATTTTTTAATTTACAAGGAATTTGACTGATTTCATCCATGTACACACTTTTACTATTTTTTTAGTTGTCAGGCACACTGCTCGGCCAACCTGACTGAATCATGTTTAAAACGCTTCTGATTTTCCAATCCTTCTCTGACTCCATGGCTATATCTGAAAATTTTACATTGAGGTAGCTATTACATTCAACCGACCTTACACTATAATTTCTATATCAGTTGGATAAGTTAAGGGAAACCGCGAGAAGGCATCAGCATTTGACATATGAGAACCTTTTTAATAAACAATTTTATAATCATACATACTCAAAATCACGGCTCAACGATTAAGCCTTGCTAAATTTCTTTTTGAAAAAAATGACATTTTTCATATTTGACCCTAACATTATACTTATTAAGCCTTTCTAAAACCTCTATTAAATTCTTTTTGCATTCGTTTTCATCCGACCCTCCGATTATAATATCGTCAATGTTACACTTTACCTTGGGAATATCTCGTAAGATATCATCCATAATCGCCTGGAACGTGGCAGGAGCTGACTTTAAACCTAAAATTAAACGTCGAAAACGGAAAAGACCAAGGTGGGTATTAATTGTGAGAAACTCCTGACAATTTTCATCTACTTCGCCCTGTTGGTAGGCTCCTTCTAAATCTAAAACGCAAGAACACGTCGAACCATGCAAACTCACGAAAATGTCTTCAGATAGTGGCATAGGAGAATAATCTGTGCGAACCCAAGGATTAATAGTCATCTTACAATCGACACACAGCCGAATATCGCCCTTTGGTTTCACTACAACCACTACTGGAGATGCCCAATCACTATAACGCACAGGATAAATAATTCCCTCGGAAACCATTTTCTTAAGCTCTTCTTCCACCTTGTCTCTTACACCAAAAGGAACCGAGTACGGTTTGAAAAACACTGGAACACTATCTTGCTTTAAAAGAATTTTAGCTTCAAAATGACGAACGCAATCTTTTTTATTACCATGAAACAAGTTTTTATAACTTTCCACTTATTCAGAAACATAACCTGAACCATTTAAACTGTCACACCTAATTTCACTAAGGAACGTATTTCTCCAGGTAGGTAGCAACTTATCAAGCCATGTCCTTCCAAGAAGGGGTACAAACACCTTCGGGCCTTCCAGTATGACCAATTCCAAACTAAACGACACACTTTCACATGTTAAACTGACCAAAGCCTCAACACAACCAACAATCTTAACTTTGTCGCCTGAAATCACATTTAAAGACCGATTACTTTTTAAAATCTCAACATTCGGAAACAAAGATTAAAATGTGCCAATATGCATGACCGAAGTACAGGCCCCTGAATCCAGTTCCATCTTTATACATAAGCCATTACAAATTAAATTGAAAAATAAAGGATTATTTTCTGTTCTTAAATTATTAACATAACCTAAATCATTTGGCTCATAATTTTCGACTCCTGAATTTTTATTAATACAACTCACTATATTACCTTTGCTTCCGTCATAACTGTGATAGCTGTTTTTCACTCTCGATCTGCTCTTCGATCTGCCTCTACTGTTACTGTTATTCTCCAAAAAAGAGTACTTTTGTACGTGGCCCCACTTTTTGCAAAAATGACACTGGACATCCGCCAAATTTGACCACTTAGACCTTGACACATGGCCTCCAGCCTGCCCTAGTTTCCTTAAATTCTTCTGACTCTTTGACTGACCTCCTGCTGCCTCATTCGAATCTCTAGCTTTCATGGAATGCAAAGCCCCTGATGCTGATGTTCCACTCATGTGAACCATTTCAAGTTCAATCATATCCAAATTTAATGCAGACTCACACGCCTTGTCGAACGTCAAGTCCCCAATGTCGATAAGTTTAGTTTGCATCTTTTTGTTTTTTATGCCCATTAGCAACCTGTCCTTTAGTGCATCCTCTAAAAAATCCTCATACTTGCAGTTATCTGCCAACTGCTTGATCGCCACAATGTAATCTGACAGATTTTCATCCATATTCTGATTACGGTTTAAAAACGTAAAGCGCTCTGCCGTCGTATTTCTTTTGGGTTGGAAATGTACTTTAAGCTTTGCCACCAACTCCACATACTTCAGCTCATCTGGTTTTTTTGGCGCAACCGACGTCTTAGAGATACTGTACAAATCTGAACCTCCAACTCCAATCAGAAAAGACACCTTGTCTTCATCTGTCGTGATTTTGTTCAGCTTCAATAAATGGTTTAATCGCTCAATATAGCTATTGAAATCATCACCTGCATTGAAATATTCAATGCGACCGATGAAATTCGACATTTTAACGGTGCCGCTTATATTTTCGGTTTTAATTTCTCCTTCTTTGACTTTACTTATTTCTTCTCTTTCGACTGTCATTAAAATACCGAAATACTTCTTATCTTAAAAAAAATCCAATTATCCTCGTCGCCAATTTAGTGTATGCGATTATATGCGGAGTGGAGATAAATGATACCACGACGATCAGTTGAAGAGTAACTTTATTGTTACACAACTTATACTAATTAGGTACATGCTTACTTACTAGTGTTATGATAAGAGATAAGAGATAATATAAAGAGAAGCATAATAGTTGATGCTGAGAGATGCCGATATGAGTATTACTTTGCATATTGAAATGTACTAAAATACAGTATTGTTACAAAGTAATATTACATATATATCAGATAGCAAAACGTAAACTTTACTATATCAGCACTACAAATTTTTATTTCTGAACATTTATAAGCAAAATTCTCATCAATATATATTGCAACACCACCCGACGAATAAGCTTCGTTGCAGCAACTAAAAAGCGCGTAACCCGGTATGTTATAAAGACACATTTCATTCTCAAAAACCTAAATCTCTGTTAAAACAATTACAACTGGCAATTTTTTAAGTGACTCAATGTGTGCTAACAAATTTAAAAGTTTTTTTCTCATACTACGGATATTTTGCTGAATACAAAAACAATTATCGGGAATACTTTTGGGTGAACCAGTCTGGCTCATCTGATATGTGGTGGGTTTCATCGATATGGGCACATCCACGTGCCACCCAGCCAGCAGGATACTATGTGTGCTGGTATGTTGTCTATATGTACCCACCGGGCTTAGTTTCAAACAAATGAGACGATTACAATCTTTATTTTATAGGAGTTAACGTTATGGCAAAATTGATTAACTACAACAAAAAAGCTAGAGCTATATCGATTACAAACGATTTGACTTTTTTTTTATTTTCTATATGGTAGAGAATTGGAATGAAGTGTCGTGGTCGAATGAAGAAAAAGGAATGGCCGCCACAAGACCAGACACAAGCCAACGAACCATGAGTACCAACATATATTCATATTTTTTAGGTTGGTACTACTGGTTGGGTCTGTTCGATGTTGGGTAAGTGGATGCGTTCGGCTTTTGATTTGGTGTGCGTTCACAATAGCCGATAGTGTCCGCCACATCACTTCCCCGCCAGTTAAGTGCAGGGATCTGCGCTTAACGAAATCTGCTGGGACGAAGAATTGTTCGCCCTGTCCGCGTTTTTTGATCAGATGTTAAGGAAGTGTGGCTCTCCGCAAAAGTTAATTTCTTTATCAAGATGGGTTTCGATTTTGTGGGTCGTGAGCAATCTTCGGTGCCCGCTTCCGAAAAACAGGGTTTAAGGCGGTCGATGCCGATAACCGATTCTTTACCGTTGACGGGGACTTTATAAGTTTTTTCGGCACGTTCGAGAACTGTGAAAGGTCCTTCAAAGGGTTGCTGAAGGGGTTTACGTACTGCGTCGACCCTGACGAAAACGCGAGCGCAATTTTTTAGTTCCTTGAAGACGAAAGGCTTATGATGGCAGTGACGCGAAGGCGCGGCTGGTCGAACGGAATCGAAATGCTTGTGTAGTTCTTTGACGAACTCCGCTTGAGGAACGACCGAGTTGTTATTTAAAAAGAAATCCGAAGGTAATCGAATATTTTCTCCAAAAACTAGCTCAGACGCGCTGGCTTCGAGATCTTCGCGATAAATGGCTCTGAGACCCATTAGAACGTGTGGCAATTTTCTAGTCCACTGCACGTCATTATGACATTTGAGCGATGCCTTGAGCGTTCGATGCCACCGTTCGATAAATCCGTTCGCTTTTGGATTGTAGGCGGTGGTGTGACGGTGTTCTATACCGAGACGTTTACAAAGTTCATTATATAAACCGGATTCGAACTGCGAGCCTTGATCGGTTACTATGACAGACGGCATACCGTATCGCGAAAACCAATTTGTGAACAATGCGTTTGAGACTGTTTCGGCTGAAATATCAGAGATTGGGACTGCCTCTGGCCAACGCGTATACCTGTCTATAACAGTGAGCAGGTATCGAAATCCTTCCGATGGTGGAAGAGGCCCTACTAAAGCGTCTGGAAACCGGAGGAAATTGTCCGAGTGGACTTTTGACGTGTTTCGAAATTTTGGATTTCTGGCAAGCCATACAGGATTTTGCCCAATTTCGACACTCTTTGTTTATGCCTGGCCAAATGTACTTTTTAGTTACTGATTTGACGGAGGATCGCACTCCTTGATGAGCTAACCCGTGAACCGAGTCGAAAATTAGTTTTCGAAAATCCTTTGGTATATACGGACGAGGTGTACCGGTTGAAGTTTCGCATAGAATTGATTTGTTCGAGTTCAGAATGTTGAATTTTTCAAATCGCAAAGACGTTTCGGAGGAGTGCAAATCGCGTAACTCCTGATCGCTTAGTTGTGCATCGGCGATTTTATGAAAGTCTATTTGAGCTGGCAAAGTTATCTCGTCTAACCTTGACAGAGCATCTGCTACCACGTTTTATTTGCCGAGAATGTATTGGATGTCGGTAGAAAATTGACAGATAAAATCCAGATACCGAAGTTGTCGAGGTGAAGCCTTGGATGCCTTTTGCCGGAAGGCGAAGGTGATAGGCTTGTGGTCCGTGAAGATAGTGAACGGTTGAGCCTCGAGGAAATATCGAAAATCTTTAATTGCAAGATATACGGCTAAAAGCTCACTGTCGTAAGTACTATATTTACGTTGAGCCTGGTTAAGTTTGACAGAAAAGAATGAAATAGGTTGCCAACTATCACGATGATATTGCTGTAGCACGCCTCCGATTGCACAGTCTGACGCATCGACACATAAAGAATATTTCGCGTCGGGCATTGGAAAAGACAAGAGTGTGGCTCGACATAGTTCAGCCTTGCATCGCTCGAAGGAGGAGAGCGCGTCCGCCGATAACTCGATAATCGTTTTGTCGCTTTTCTTTTTCTTGCCTTTGAGAAGTTCCGTCAACGGAAACTGTATCTCGGCAGCTTTAGGTATAAAGCGCCGGTAAAAATTTAACATTCCCAAAAATCGCCTCAGTTCGGAGATGTTCTTAGGAGGTTTGACATTTGCGATCGCTTCGACTTTGCTAGGCGGAGGTCTGATTCCTTCTGCCGATATAAGATGACCGAGGAAGGTGACGTTAGCTTTAGCGAAGTTACATTTTTCCGTGTTAATTACCAATCCGAATTTCTCCAAACGTTGAAATAAGGCTTTGAGATGAAGTAAATGTTCGGCTAAACCAGAATGTCGTCGATGTAAACAAAACAGAAAGGAAGCTCCCGAAAAATCGAATGCAAAAACGTTGAAACGTTTGGGAAGCATTCCTTAAACCAAACGTCAAGTGAACTGAAAAAGTCCGAACGGAGTGGTAATTGCCGTTTTCGGAATGTCGACTTCCTCGATGGGTATCTGGTGATAAGCGCGTACCAAATCTATGGTAGAAAAAACCGTCTGGCCATATAATTGATGACCGAAATCCTGAGTGTGCGATACCGGGTAGTTGTCGGGTTGAGTAACCGCGTTTAGCAAACGGTAGTCGCCGCAAGGTATCCATTCTCCGTTTTTCTTTCGATGCAAAGGTGTGGCCCAAGGACTGCTACTTGGTCTACAAACACCTTGTTGCAACAGAAATTCGAACTCTTTCTTTGCTACTTTCAGCTTGTCTGGAGGCAGACGACGCGGTTTGCTGACGATAGGTCGTGTAAACCCGGTCAAGATGGCGTGTTTGATATCATGCTGAATAGGACGTTCTCTGTTGAAACTATAGTAAACTTTTTTATTAATCGGCGAACATTGTCATCGATCGAGCATTGATTTAAAACCGAAAGTCTTTGCGTTGAATCTTGTTTCAGTTCGCCTAACGATAGTGAATTGGATTGCGGATCCACAAGACGACTGTTCTTCAAATCAACTAGAAGTCCGAAATTTCGAAGGAAATCTGCGCCTAGAATGGGTTTGCTTACGTTTGCATATATAAAAACCCACGAAAATTTTCGACGCAGACCTAAATCTAGTGAAAGACGTGTGCGACCGTAAGTCGAAACTGAAGAGCCGTTTGCTGCAAAAAGTTGATTTGATCTCGGGTGACGTTTTTTAATTGCCGCGGTCGCGGGTAAAACTGAAACGTCTGCCCCTGAGTCGATCAATAACGTTAACTTGTTCGTTGAATCCTTAACGAAAAGGCGGCGGTTTTTAAAGAGAGTGCCCGAGTCGCAAGCTGCTATCGACTGGGCCTTTCGTTTCCTGAAAAATTCCGATTACTACTTCTGAAACAGCAAGGCGGATCGCACCTACGAGCTTCGTTTCCAAAACGACGATGATACCAGCACATACGCCGACTGAATTGCTCACAAGAACTTGAAGACGGTCGTGGAGACGCAGATCTATCTCGGCTAGAGCGTTGACTGAGCTGTCGGCGTAAGGCCGCCATTTCTGTCTGCAAATTCTTCAGCGTTGAAGTATTATTACCTTCTTGCTGGAAGGATTGACCGACTTCGCGAATACTGTTGTTAGTTATCGCGAGAACTTCGTTCGAATTAGGTACCAAATTTAAAATCCGATCGGCCGTTTTGGCTAAGCTATCTAAATCATCATTAGAGCACGTTAAAATTGCTTGAGCGGTTTGCGGTAAACGCTGAAGCCACAAACTCTTAAGCACCGATTCTTGAAATTGGTTCCCGGCCAACGTTCGCATTTGTCTCAAAAGCTTACTCGGTTTTTTATCGCCTAGAACCGTTTCATGTAATAGCCTTTGAAAACGAATATCCTCGGGCTCGATGAGGCGCGAAAGAACGGTCGACTTGAGATGCTCGTATAAACCGCTTCCGGGCGGATCCATTATAACGTCCCTGCACAAATTTATCGTACGCGAGTCAAGAAAACCGAGTGCCGTAAAATACTTGGTACTATCTGACCTAATTTGGGCTACCGCGAACTGCCCTTCTAAAATGCGGAACCACACGTCCGGATTGTCTGGCCAAAAAGTCAAATTTTTAAATGCCAAAGCACTTACTTGGTTTCCCGAAGACTCAGTCTGACTCCCTGCAGGACTGGCGGGGTCTGAAGTGCTTTGATTCTTCATAACCCCCTGTTGATTTGTGCCTGGTCCAGTACGGTCGGGCATTTTGCTCGGTTTTCCACAGAAAAACTTTTATCTGTATGAAAAAAAATAACAAAAATGAATTACTCGACTTATCTTAGTTAAAAACTGAATAAATTAGCGAGTTTATGAATAGTTAGTAACAAAACTAAACTGTGAACAAAATCAAGTATATTTTAAAGAGGTTAATAGCGAGAGGCGCTGCCAGAAAATGTATTACAAAATATGAACATGAAAAAAAAATAATATATTGATGAATGCGGCCAATGTTGCTTGATGATGTAATACAGGCAATTGGGTCGTGCCGTTGTATTGTCTGCCGATACAGCTGCTCGATGATGTCGCACCGTAATTTGACGAAACTGTAGTACGGTTTGTGAAACGGGACTTCTTGAACCGTGGCGGTGAAAGAATGCCGTTGTACGAAATGGAAAATGCCGTTGTGGTTGTGCTGTTTGCGGCACGGAACTTCCGGGTGTGGCGACGCAGCAGCGAAATCTGTCGCTGTATTAATGCCACCGACCGAGCTCTCAGGAGGTTTTGTGTAGCTGAGATGGTGCCGACGGGTCCACTGCTCCTTGTTCATAACGCGATCACGTCGGGGTCACCAGCTTTAGGTGAACCAGTCTGGCTCATTTGATGTGTGGGTTTCTTCGATATGGGCACATCCACGTGCCACCCAGACAGCAGGACACTATGTGTGCTGGTATGTTGTCTATATGTACCCACCGGGCACGTACGCACCCTTGATATTTTCCACGAATAAAAAACAATTAGTTTCAAACAAATGAGACGATTACAATCTTTATTTTATAGGAGTTAACGTTATAGCAAAATTGATTATCTACAAAAAAAAAGCTAGAGCTATATTTATTACAAACGATTTTACTTTTTTTTTATTTTATATATGGTAGAGAATTGGAATGAAGTGTCGTGGTCGAATGAAGAAAAAGGAATGGCCGCCACAAGACCAGACACAAGCCAACGAACCATGAGTACCAACATATATTCATAGTTTTTAGGTTGGTACTACTGGTTTGGTCTGTTCGATGTTGGGTAAGTGGTTTGCGTTCGGCTTTTGATTTGGTGTGCGTTCACAATAGCCGATAGTGTCCGCCACATACTACGAAAAGCTGGAGTTTCACAAATGTTTGGGACGGAAGAAGGAATAGGATTAACAATATTCAAAATTTATCAAAATCTTAACTAGAATTAATTCTTACTAAATTGTCACCCTTATTCTTCCTCATAAAAATATTCCCATTTCTAGTCCAAACGTACTTGACTCCCTTCGTAGTTTTCAATGATAACGCAGCATTAAGAAGTTGACGTCTCTGATGAGTCAAACAATCGTTGATATATCCATTCTCCTGTTTACCTCATACACCAAACAAATTTGTTGTTAGCTCTTCTTTTTTTCTCGTTTTCTTTTTATAATCTTCTCTTTCAAATGGTGGGAGACAAATTTAACATGCAGAATATTGGTTGTGGCCAATGAATAAGCTGATTTTCCTTTTTTTATTTTTTTTAACAAAGCATTTATCGATGTCATTCTCATTTATGTTTACATACAATGCTTCACGGAAGATGTTCAGTGCGACATCGATTTGGTTGGTTTTATCGTTGATTGGAACATTATACGCTTCTATGCTATTAGAGAGAAGTTCTTGTTCTAGGTGGTCTACTTTTAGTTCGAAAAAATGAATTTTCTCTTCGTTTTCATTATTTTTTGCAACTATTTCATCGATCTGAATTTTATGGTAATTCTTGAGTCGAACAATTTCAGCGTAAATCATCTGCAAAGTAACGGCTAGGGGCAATTTTTCATTCAGTAGAGTGTTGACGGAAAAATCATTAGTTTAAAATAACAAAAAAGGGCAATGACATATTTTCCCATTAAATATCACGTGCGTCTATAATTCTTGTGCATTGACATCTTTTATACACGTTAGATCACAGGTAAGTATCAAGTATAATTTTTGTTTAATAATTTGAAGGGTTGACATTCATTTATATTTTTATCCGTGTCTTATGAACATTTATATAAAAAGTACTCGTAGTTGAGTTATTTTTGTATGAAAATTGATGGATGAAATTGTTTCTGACGCCAAATTTAGTAAACTCCTCGAGGCATTAAAAATTCTTAAAATAGAAAAAAAAGACAATCAGCGTCAAATTGAGGAATTAAACGAAACCTTCCTCTCAGAACTCAAGGACATTTTAAATTCTGAGGGACTTGGTCCTGTGCCAGACCAGCTTCGTTCTCAGTAGGGTCGATTTAAGCGCGTTGAAACAACAGCCGCTATTCTGACGAAATATTGAAGAGACGTTCAGAATTTAAGAAATCGACAGACGAAAGAGATACAAAAGCTTGCTTAAAAGCTGGAATAAAGCGAATTCTAGCGCAAGGAGTTTGAAAAACAACTCCAGCAAGCGGCAGAAGAAGCTGACGATTAAGTAGACCAGCTGACTTGGGAGCTTAATAAAAGCTTGTCAGCACAGAAAGTTTGAGAGAAAAACTTGAACACTATACTACACCGATTTGTCAAAAAAGTCGTTCGACGTTGTTTCCAGCGTCTTCACCAAGTCAAACTTCAACACCTGTTTCTACAGGATTGGTTAGTAAGGAGTGCAAACCACAAATACTCTGATAACTAATTTGAACTTAGGTGATGAACTAGAAAACGTAAAAATATTAGAAGTACCCACAATATAACCAAAGGCTTCCAATATAAAAGACAATGCCGTACGAAGGTGTTTTGAAAGTTGTAGCTCGCGTTGTTCCTCATTTCTCAGGCCTACGAACGCCTGAATTATCTACGAGAATTTATGAGTTTTTTAACGCGTGTCAGTTGGGTTTCAAGTGCCTGAAAGACACAAACGAAGAATTTTATGTTCTTTGTTAACAACCAGACTGACAGGTGACGGGCTTGAACTTATTCGAAACAATACGAGTACTCCGAAGACTCTTAAAAATCTATAAGAGGTTACTAAAAGTGCATACTTCCCAATTACGACATTAGATGTCGTATTGATGTAGATGAAACAGTTCTATTAACTCTCAACAGAAGACATTCAGTCTCTTGCCTGGCGTCTTTTGTGTTTGCAAACGAAAGCAAAAGAAATAATCAATTCCAGATATTCCTTCACGGAATCTGAGGATCTGACAAAAGAATTGATGAGCTCAGTGGAGTTGGCGTTTAAAAGAGGTCTCAGTGATCCTTGCTTTCCCCAACACATGCTAACAACATCGGAAACTGAGATCACGAAACTAGCTGAAGAGGCACAAAAAACATATCTTTTAATAACGCCTTTTCCTGCTGTAATGTATACAACATAAGCACAACAACCTCAAGCGATACCAAATACGCCACTACAGGCACACATACTTGCACCGTTTTTCACACCCTATTTACAAGACTACCCCACCCCAGCAATAGACAGCCCACTAGGACAACAAATCCAATTGCAACATGTGGATTCTGTGGAAAGCAAAACCACAGAGATCTTTTTGAATTGTTCACATTGCTTTCAAAATTAAACATGAATATGAATTCCCTCTTAACTGTTGGCCTTCGAGTCTGGCTAACATGTCTTTACTAAATTAAAAGTTTCACATCACCGCCTATCACCCGCAAGCTAATGGTTCACTTGAGCGCAGTCACAGACACTTAGCGGAATATCGAAGGAGTTTCGTTGACAATGACGATAGGTGCTGGGACCAATGGTTGAGACAGGCGATACATGTCCACAATAACACCGTGCATACAGCTACTAAGCTGGCACTTAATTTCTTAAAATTCGTACCCATGATTTAAGAACCGATAATATGTTTTTTACTATTTTGTTCAATTAATAACATTTAGTTTTCTCTTTCCAGAAAGTCCAGTACTAGATCCATATTGTATTCTATTATATTACCTATATTTATATTGTAAAATAAAAAAAGGAAATTGCACTGCCTAAGTACATTACATTACTAAATTATCGATAAACATACATATTTTATTTATAGACTAAAAAAGGGGGACAAATTGTATTTTTAATGAATTTCCTTCACAAATATACAATAATAATTATAATAATATTAATGAAAATATCTGTGCTATGTGCAGCAACGTGGAAACTCACCCCATTAACTGAAATAAGGTTATTACCGTTTAAAATCAAGGATCTAGAAGAAACCTCACCGTTCTGCTGGAACATGTGAGAGCAGTAGTGTTTTACAAGGATACCTGGACGATCCTAACAAAGTTCACACCTTTAAATTATATGATAGTGCTGACGATCTCTATAAACTGCGAGGAAAAACCAAAATGTTTTTGTGACGGGCTCACTGCAGAAAGCTTACGGTTATTTTGCAACCAAATAACCCGTGAGTCCGCAGCAAATATTGTAATCTTAAAGCAAAACGCGCAACGCCTGAACGCCGTTTTTCAGAGACAAAAACATCCAAACGACAAAAGAGAGCGCTGGGCACATGTTCTATAGCTTTCGAATCGATAAATGTAGTCGAGAAACAATAAGAAATGTTGTTTGTTTTGTTGTTAAGATGCCAAAATGACTTTTTCAATTTACCTCCTTCCATTGGAAAATCCCAGTTAAAAAATTTTAAATTTAAGGTAATACCTCAACTTACAGAAAGCCATTTTTTCTGAGGCGTTAATTGAGGAAAAGTTATCGCCTGAGTAACTGAACATGGGTCCTGGATTTCGTTGGACAATTTCCTAAATGGGCATTCGCACAATGGATAGCAAGGATTCAAGGTGTATAGTCAACTCAACACTCTTAAATTGGACGATGATGGAACTTTCCACCTCTTGCAACACGAAGTTTCAGTCATTTCTTCGAATTACGAAAGGCTGAGTAAGAAAATAGTGGAGCCGACAGACGAAATGAAAAATGTGACAAAAGGATTGGAAATGTTTAGCCAGGCCATTACAAAAACTTTCAACAAAGTTACCAATGAAATGGTCATTTTGCAGGGTAAGGCGGACATTAATGAGATCGTGACTCTGCTGATGTCGAAGATAATGTAGCTGCAACACCGGCAGGCAATCGAACTATCTATCTTGGATGGCCTATACCATGCGTATAATATGTTCAATTTATTTTTGTAAATAAAAGATCCCCTGAAGAAGACGGCAACCGCCGCCGAAGAGTCGGGAAAGGAAATGAAATTGTTTCATTAAAAAACATTACGACCAAAACAGCCGAAAGAGATATATTTTAAATCACGAACACCAATAATAATTGTTTAGTACTACAAGAAAGACTTTATTTGCTAAATATTAAACCAATATTACTTGCTGAAAATATATGTCTATAACTGTTATAAGTTATATAATTATATTAAATGAACTTTGATAAATTGAAAAAAATTTGTACAAAGAGATAAAAAATAAACCTAGAGTTAAGAACCATTAATATGAAATAAAGTATATAATACAATGTTTGCGTTTCCTTTCTTACCTTAGGGGGGAGGAATGTTATGCCCTGCATTAAGGGCGCTAAGCATAACCGGTGTTCAACTCACTCAGGCCAACGAAATGGGGAGTAACATTATTGCTGAGTGAGCTTATACTCATCGATAAAGTTTCACCTTCGCAATGCTTCGTGGACTATTTGGTCAGCGGTGCTGTGGTGAACAGAGTTTCAATTCGCAACATGAGCGGAGTGTTAATTTGTAAATCAAAGGTGAAGGTTGTTTTAATAAAACTAAAAGATATAAAATAACAACACGTAAAGGGTCCTCTTATAACCAGGGGCCTATTTCATAAACATATACAGGCGCGACAGAGTGACAGGTGACAATTTGTAAATGCGAACTTGACAATTATTGTCTAAATTCTGACCAATTAAAAAATTGACAATTTTGTAGAATTGTCGGGGAATTTGTGATAACCGGTGAGCAATATTTTGAACATTTTCAGAAATTTCACGACAAATTTGCAGTTATAATTTTCTATGGAACTGAAAAAAAGGACAAATTGCAAACTTGTCAGATAGTAAGTGACATGCAATTGAATCTCGGACGAGAATTGACAATATCGTTAAGAAAATTCTAATATTGATTGGAGTGATGGAAAATTTGATGCGCTATGATGAGAGCATGCCAGCCACTGCTACCATTCGAAAACAAGGTAGATTTTCTCTGAAGCGACAACATAAAGACGTGCTTTATTCTTCGACATCAGTTGAAGTTGAAGAATCAATACCATTGCCTTTGGAAATGAATCTGCCACCTCTCATGCAGCATGCGGAGGATGGTTGTCAGCTATCAAATTGGTCAATCGATGAAATGCGATTGTCATTGTAAAAATGAAATGCCAGAAATCAGCGTGGGTAGTACTGAAAAACACTAAAAAGCTTAAGGTTACATATATAAGCATTCATAAAGATCTGTCCTTCAATATTCGAGAACGACGAACGAAAATGATTCCGAATATGAAGAAGCCCCGGAATAAGGACCCAAATATAAGAATATTTTTAAAGGATTATAAACTTCTTGTTGCTGGAAAAGTCTTTACCTGGGACTTTGCGTAAGATTTGCGATGTGGTGAAAAAAACGGTGGTGAAATTATCCGATCACTTTTTGGAGATATTTCGTTAAATCTAAAATTATTTATAAATGAAAGTGCAACCACAACACCTGCAATAAAAAACACATTTCACAAAACTTCAAATTTGACAACAAATGTCAAATGTATTAGTGATGCCAAGGCGAAAACAAAATCATCTCAAGTAATTCCTTTGGTTGTACCCAAAAGCTATAATACGGTTTTACACGATTCTTGATGAATTGGTTGCAATCTTTTAGTAAATAAGAAAATAAAAATATAAAGTTACAATAGGTGCGTTTTTTTGCAATCCCCGGGGGAATTGGTTGAAGAAAAACGACCAAGGCGCTTAGTGAAAAACTTGGCAGCACTATTAATTTTCAAGATGACATTTGAAGAACAGCTGTAATACAAGAAAAAAACAAACATCACTGCTTTATCCTCGTCCTTCTAAAAATCATCGGGTAGATTTGTTTCGTGTAATTTCGATGTATTTATTGAATTCAAACTACTTTTCTTTTAAAATAACATAAAAAGAACCAAGTTAATTATTATTTATACAAGAAAATGTGAATCAAGTAATTTGAAAATTGAAGTCAACTATTTTGGAAATTGTTTTTAGCCGATGTGATTTTCTTTTAATTTAATTTTCACAAATACAGTGGTACATAGAATTCAACCTCTTGAAAAGTACCCCATTCGTGCTCTCCATTCCTCGGTCACTGATGGTGACATGATATTAATGTACGCGAGTTGCTTATTCGGACGGGACGCTCATTTCCTATGTCATTAGGAATATAGGTCTGAACAAGAGCGGACGACGATCAAGAAGATTGAAGTATGCCAAGGATGTAGCAGAGAATCTGTTAATAATTTCACAGTCAAGTTTTAATATAACTATAATAAAAATAAACGCAAAATTGAAAATCGCGGTAGAAGCTTTTGCTCATGGCGAGCTGGAATAAATCTACGAAACCATAGAGGCAATACAAAAGCGGAAAATGTTAAAATTTATTTGTTGTTGTGTTGCGGAATGCATATTAAAAGGTAGGTTAGGTTAGGTTGACATGGTCGTCAGGAAAACAACTTAGACACACTTAGACCAAATGCTCAACCAAACCAAACAAAATTGATAATTGTCTGACATGTCAAAATGTTAGTTTTGAAGTTTTTATACATTTTATTGATAACTTAGAGAAAAAGTTTTTGGTAGCACAGTTTTTATCCTCTCCAATAGCTAAGCCCCGAGAATTCTCTAGTTTTAAGCTAAGCACCCCCGGGGATTAGTTGTTGTTGGATTTAACATGCAAATTGTTAATCCTACTCATCGTTTTTTTCGTCGAATTTCCCCGGGGCTTAGAATAAAACACGCCTAATGTATCAGGATTAAAAAATAAATTAAATGTTGTGATTTTTTTAATTTATGTTAAGAATTTTGATATCTTTGTAATTTTTGAAACTCATCTTTTAGAAATGGATGAAAATAGATTTAAACATATATTTTTTATAAGCCTCAATATTTGGAAGAGCAAGCGGTGGATCTTTATACGGCTACCGAAAAAATCTTGATTTTATTCAAATTAGTTTTAATAGAAATGGAGAGCCGCACACCTTAAATATTAAATTAAACAGTTATGAAGTCGTGTTATTACCCATTTATTTAAATTGCAACAACTGGCGACGTGATTACGAAATAAAATGCGGGATTATTATCAACATAACTTAAATACGAAACCTGCAAATTTGGAAGAACATCTCGTCGCTAGAATCGAAACCTTAAAGGAAATTATAAAGGCAGCTGTTCCATCAAGTAAAAATACAAAAGCTAACAATGCTAATATTTTAAAGTCCTCTATAGTGAAGCAAACAAGGAATTTATACGGACTTGTTTAATAAAAAAGTTTACTTATGAACAACAAAAAATTGCTGTAATTAATAATACAGGATCTGCAGCTGAGTTTTGGAAAGCAGTTATATACATAAATGGTCGCACCAACAACATAGCAATGACATTAAAAGCTCCTCAACTGAGATCTCATTTTGAAAGAGTACTCAACGCCCCACTGATCTGGTCTTTATTTCAATATGCAGCCCCTCTGGTCATTGATGATGAGTTGGACACCCCTTTTACATTGCAAGAAGTTCAGCTAGCAATAAACGATGCAAGACCAAACAAAGCCCCGGGATATGACCGTATTGAATTCTATAAAAATGATACAGATAAGTTCACTAGCTCATTAACAATGGAGTTTTACCGAATCTTCAAAACTGCTGATGTACCTGACAATTTCAAAAAATCCATTATATTTCCTCGCCATAAAAAAGGTGACTACAAGGACCCAACAAATTATAGAGAAATTTCCTTTTTGAATACATCAGCGAAGTTGTTTGCTGCGCTTATATATAAAAGACTTATTCAATGGAGGGTATGCAGCTATGATAAATAGGCTAAGCCTGTATTGTAAATGTTGGAACTTATCAATTAACTTAGACAAATCAAAAGTGATGGTGTTTATAGATGGTGGTGGCCGCTTTTCTCGCTTGGAAAAGTGGAAGTTATGCGGAGAAGAAATAGAGATAGAATAGAGTACTCAAATATAAATATCTTGGTATTCTGATATCGGCAAATCTTAATGTAAACATTAATCTAGACGAAAAATTATCTGATTCCAAAAGAGCCATCGCATCGTTTTGGGAGCGCTGTATACAAAACAAGTACATATCACATAGCGCGAAACAAACACTGTTTAACTCAACCGCATTGGCAGTCATATTATATGGAGCCCAGGTATGGGGATATAAGACCTATGATTACGTTGAAAAATTTCTACGTTATTTCCTAAAACGAATATTCCGATTACCAAAAAATACGCCAAACTATATGATGTATATTGAAACCGGAAATCCACTTATGTTTTTACGTACACTTGAAATGCACTTCAATTATGTTCTCAATGTTTACGTGATGGAAAATAGTGCTCAAAAATATAATTAGAACTGACGGGAGTATTTGCAGTGCATGGCGAGAAATAGCATCAGATTGTGGAATAGACCTGGTAATTAGGATGGACGAACAGCCTTCCTTAGGCATCAATTCAACCTAATATTAAGGAATTTAAACAGAGTCTTGTACGACAGATACGTTGAAGAGGCCGAATCGTCACTATTTAGAAGTTACTATTGCAAACTAAACCACTTTTTAAACGAAAGAACGTATTTTCTGAATTGTTACTCTGTCGAGAAAATCAGCACAATATTTAAAATGAGAGGTGAATTAGTTAGGCTCAACTTCATACCCCACAGACCGGAGTACCCACACTATGCGATGTTTGTAACATGAAAATAAGATAAGATATTTTGCATTTTCCTGCGATCCATCCAATCCTAAAGGATTTCCGCGTTATGTTTTTTGGAAAAAAATTCTTGGATGAAGCTGAATCATTATGAATTTAAAACGGAGAAATAGGTTGGGATATTTTATACAACTATACCTTAGGTGCATTTTGTTACAGAAAATGTATTGTTGAGGGAGAGTTTTAAAATCTATAACTATAATAAGTTCAATACAATAAATTTGTATTACATATATTGTCAACCTGGTAGACGGCCTAAGGCCAAACCAATTAGGCTTAGATTATTCAATCACTGTTAATTATTTATGAAAAAATAAAAATCAATTAAGACTAAACTAAAACTAAACTAATGTTCGTTTAAAGGGCTTCAATAACACAACAGCAGGAGTCTACGTACTCGCAAAATAGTATGAAGGCTGTTAGATCGATTTAGGAACAAACCACTAGCGACCATAGAATTAATTACTGTGCCTCAAATAACTGACATGTGGTTACCGCAGTCAAAAACGGAGTTGAAAAGGATGAGCAATATAAACAAAACTATTTGGATGCAATCCGAGAGTTACTATCTGCAGATCATATGCGCTTAGCCATGCTGTACTTAAGAAATTTCGGATAGTCCACGATGCTTCATGTCCGACTGGTCGTGGTTTATCACTGAATGGAGCTCAACTCATTGGTAAGAAAATTGCAAGAATACGGTACAGAATGGCGATTTATCACACCAACAGCACCGCATCAAGGAAGAATTGTTCGTCCACATAAATTAACAAGCAGTGCATTCAGAGTGATTCTAGCTCAAACGAGTGCAGTAATGAACTCACGACCATTCGCGCAGTCAGTTGATCCAGAAGATTGGTCGTTTCTAATGCCAGCGCATTTTCTCATTGGCGAGCCCATCAATCAGCCATTTGGCGCAAATGCTCAAGAAATCCCAGACAATAAATTGAAATTAGCAGCAAAAATTCAAAAGACGATACAGTCTCTTTGGAAAGTTTGGTTCAGAGATTATTTGCACGAACTGCAACAATGACCAAAATGGCGAAGAGCTCATCCAAATTTTAGGATAGGTGACCTGGTTCTTATTCGCGAAGATAACATACCTCCAACATTATGGAAAACCGCGCCTGTCGTGAAAGTGTTCCCCGGCTCGGATGGCCGGGTTGGAAACCTGAACTTAAGAGTAGCTACTTCAGATTGGGAATTTGGCAAAAAGAGGAAAAATAAAGAACTACTAGAGCGCCCAGTTAAAAAATTATGTGGGTTCCGGTAGATATTGAAGCGGATAGTTCAAGGGCGCAGTATGTTGAAACCAATACACTTGTGAGAGCCAACGGATCATACAGTAAGTATAATGCGCATGCACAACATTTTTTATAACAACAAAGATATATATATGTACTTATATGTAAAGCACTCAATTATTAGTTATTTTGAAAAACCTTAATGTTTTGTTTTTATAGTTTTATTGAGCAAAACAGAAAAACAGAAAAATATTATTATTGTTTTGATTTGTGAAAAGGAAACACGAATATTTTATTTAAATTCAAATAAGTTATAATAATCAGGATATTTTTGTTTGCACATTTGCTAAAATAATCTAATAAAAGGTAAGGAAAATACAAAAAAATACAGTCTATATATGCAGAGAAACCTGAGCTTTCGAACGCAGATTATAATAAAAAAAGGGAAGAATTTTTCTACACATATTTAAGAGACTATCGAAAAAACATAAAAAATGGACGGTTTTCAGGGTTTTGTGCAATTTATTAAAAATTTTGTCTTGGTTTACGAATAACTGATATCAAATTGGGATTCAGAGCATAAAAACACTTAAACAAAGATGTTATTGATAGTAAAACCTACAAATTGTTTATTTTAATTTCCTTCTTAAAGTCTTAAATAATTGAGTTCGTCAGAACCTCTACTTTTTCGAAACCTTGTTCGAAAGAGAGGGAGTTAGTAAATCATACACATCTCTAAGTAAAATTTAGTTTAATTTTTAATATAATTTTCTCTCTTTTATTACGTCTCAAACTCAAACCGTTAGAATGTTTATCCAAAGTTTATTCTTTGTTTAACATGCTATTTAAAGTTGATTTAAATCAACTGTTATCTTTCTAATCAATGATGATGATGATGATGATTCTAAGTTTCGGTAAAATTCTGGGTGAACATTATTTATAAAAATGTCTGTTTTGTTTTCAATTTCGCGATCAGTTTTAGCTGAATTATTCGTTAAAAAAGAAGAAGCGTTTGAATTGTTTTAAAAACACATTATTCGAATATAGTTGAAACCGAAAGTAAGAAAATTATTGTAACAAATATTATTATATATACGGTTCCGTAGTTGTTCATATAATAAAAGTTTTTCCTATCGAAGAAATAGTGCTTGGTTAGATGGTTTCTTTGAAGTGAAAGTGATACTCTGGAACCGTGTGTGAGACATGGTGGAAGGCCCCCTAAGAATTTTGAGGAATGCTGCGATCACAGTAAAAAAAAAATAAAATAAGAAATTTCAAGAAAATGTCCCTCAAATCTTAATAGATGTGGCAGCAACGACATCCTCATCTACCATCAGCTTTTAATTCCGATTCTGCTCTTGCCTTGAGCGTTCAAGCTAAATTAACCAAAGAGCAGTATAAGACCATTCGAAAAGCTACGAAAGAAATCGGACATGATATTTTCCCTTCGTATAAAAAAATAACAGAAGCAAGAAAGAAATGTTACCCAAACAATTCTGTTGCAATTGAAACTTCTGCATATGTCCCTTTGCAGGACCTTCTAGACCATACGAGTGAAGGAATTTTAGAACTTTGAATGAAGCGAACATCGTCCTTCAAGAACCTTATCTTACTCTAGGCACCTAATGGGGATGTGATGGAGCAAGTGGGCAAGCCAATATATGTAAAAGTTTGCAGTGCCAGAGGAAGGTGTTTCCGATGAACATTTGTTTTTAACTTCACTTGTGCCCTTAAAACTCGTTGGATAAGAAAACGATGAAAACATTTGAACAAATCCGCGACCATCATCAACTCGCTATTGTTGTGGTCTTATGTTTTCATTTTCGAAAGAAACTCCGCAAGAGGTTCTAAGGGAACAAAATCCCGTGTAAAATGAAATTCAGCATTTTCGAAAGACAGAAATTGAGCACAATGGATATATCGTCAAAATAAAGCACGAAATGCATTTTACAATGACCGACGACAAAACGGCACAGATCGTAACAAATACGTCGTCAAGCAGTTATTGTACAATCTGTGGAGCCAGGCCATCCAAAATGAATAACATTTCTAAAATACAGTGCAAACAAACAAATTTAAGTTCGTGCAATGTGGGAATGTCATTCTTGCACGCAAGTATACGGTTCATGGAATATATCTTATACTTAGGATATAACTTATTTTTAAAGTCCTGGTTAACAACCCTACTGACTGCAGACATAAAAAAGGAAACACATATTCATATACAAAACCAGTTTAGAGAGGAATTGGGTCTTCTTGTTGACATCGTTAAGCCAGGAAATGGAACAACAAACAGTGACTACACCTAAAGACATTTCTTTGAAAATCCCCTGTGACTTCAGAAATAACGAAAATTGACGAAAATTTAATAATGCGTCTATCAATTATCTTAGAACTTATCTGCTGTAATCATTACATCGATCCAGAAAAGTTCCATGATTATGCCCTTCAGACTGCAGCAATGGCTATTTAATTGTACCTTTATTAATATTTACCAGCAAGTGTTGGCAAGGACTATACTTTATGTAGTTTAGTTTAAATTGTAATTTTATTCAAATACATATTTTTCTGTTTTTTACAATTTCATACAATTTATTACCAATGACTTATAGCCGTCTGCCTGAGTGAGTAATATTTTAATATGATTAAAGAAAAATATATGCATTTTTTGGAAACAAAAATACGAAGCATCTCCTTACAAAATTCGAACAGTTCCATCCAGCTTTCCCGTTTAAAAGCTCCAGCACCCTGTTGAGTTAATTGACTCTCCAGTATACTCTTCCTATTTTTCTTATTATCGCGCATTGTCCTAGGAAATGAGTTCAATTTTCTTTCACTCCTGCATTGCAGGGATTGCGCATGAGTGGCATGTCCACTCTATGGGGCACAAAGTTGAATCGCATCAGCTCACCCCTTGCTTGAAAAATAGTTAAGATGATCTCTGTATTGAACTGATGGTTACTAAAATATGATTTTTCTCCGAGTAAATAGTTTAAAGTGGAATAAATTTTTCTGTACACTGATTCCCTCGCCTTTTCAACATATCTTTGCATCGGGTGCTGCAATGATATCATAGAAAATCTCTCTGCATTCCTCGACGTTTCGAATATTGAGATCTAAGGTTTTCCCACACTCCACCGCCAGCTCATTCCAATTACTAAGCCACAGTTTTTCTTTTGTAATTGCGATTTTCGTGATTCTTTTAGGCATTCTATCATCTTCCTTCTTCCATCCCTATTGTTTTACATATATAATCTGCATGCAGTTTTAAAGTTTGTATGTACAGCGGTGATAGCCCAGTCTCCAAGTGAAGCATATACGAGGGTGTGGTTATCGGAAGCTTAAAGGTTCTTTTAAGTTAATACGCTAGGAGTCTTTCATCGGTATCACTTTCCTTATGGCCCCAGTATTGCGCTCCATAGAATAAGATGGATTTTGACGTTGCGTCGAAAATCCTGTGCTCGACAGCGTTTGATGCTGAATTGTTATTAAAGCAATTTTTGCAAGTCATGTTCATAGCTACCTTGGCCTGCATTAATTTTTGTGCTAGGTACTTCTCTAAGCTAAGTAATGGCGTTATAGTAAAACCCAGATTTGAAAAGTGCTTCACGATTTTTTTTTAATCTAACTATATGCCTGGAAGACCTAAGATCTTTTAAATGCAACCTGAATTGCGCGGCACTAGTTAGAGGAAAGGGAATCATAAGAAAGAATTTTTTGTTGGCACAGTGGATTTGAGAACCAGGTATTGACTATCTCATTTTAACCCATGGACGGCATCTAATTAAAGAGGTATAGGAAAGAATGCGCCTAGCGTGGGTATCGAACACACACGTCAAAGTTGGCAATCAAGCACTTTCTCCACTGCGCCATTTCCACCCTATATATTTAAGATACACGTATTCTTTTACAACTTCCATGCCTTCTCCTCCATAATGCCAACACTCATTCCTTGCACGCATTCCCCTTTCTTTTTGGAATATCATCACCTTGGATTATCATGACCTTAGATTTAACTAGGTTTACTGACAGGTTCCAAAGCACACAATAGTCGTAAAGTCGGTTAATCATTAGTTGTAGGGTCTCTGGAGATTCTGCTGGTAGCACTACATCGTCTGTGTACATCAAAACTTTTTAGTTCCATTCGTTGAAGTGAAAACCACCAGGTAAAGGGTCAGGCAGGTCATCTATGTAGAGTGAAAACAAAGTGGGACTTAACGCGCAAAATTGTTTTAATCCGAGTTCAGTTCTGAAGTAGGCTGAGAACATTTCTCCATTCCATACCGCTGCACTACTTACCGTATACATGGCTTCAATAAATGTGAACAACTTGTACGAAAGTCATTTGTTTGCTTACTTGTATAGAAGAGATCCAATTTCAATTGAATCAAACGCTGCTTTAAGGTCAACAAAATAAACATACACCTTTTTACGCGTATCCATATAAAGCTCAACAGTATTTGGCAGCACATAAATATGATCCACGGTGGAAAAATCGTTCCGGAAGCCGGCTTGAACTTCCGACAAGATTGAATTCTCTGATGTATAACGCTTGTGAGAATTTTTAAGCCAGATTTCAGAAAAGAGATTTTTTAAAGGTTGGAAAAATAATAGATGTTAGATATTCCATAGGTATTTTCCCAGTAATGTAAATATGGTTCAGTGCCTTTGCAAGAAGAGTTTGGAAATTTTATCTCTACATGTTTTTTCTCAAGCAATATTTTGAAGGTGTCGAGATAAACATTCCATTCAAATGAGAACAAAAGCGTATCTTAGGAATGTTTAGTAGGGGAAAATGTGAACATAGTCACTGATGATATTAATATTGGTGACTGTTTTTAGAGAAATAATGTACATTGTTTAATTTGATTTGCTCTTAATTTCATGTTGAGTGATGTGTTTAAAAAAAAACGACTTATAATGTAGACAATATGATATATTATAATATGATGTAATGATATGAAATAGTATATAAGTTAATAACAATTACATTAGGTATTCATATATGAACATAATTAATTTCCCATTCCCACACTCACATTCCTATACCCAGCACCTTACACTTTATTTCCTGCCCACTTCTATATTAGTCAGCACAATATTATTAAGTTAATAATTTGCAAGCTATTTTAAATGCAAGCAAATCAATTATTTGCTTTGCAAATTTGTAAATTATTCAATAAAGATTCAGTTATAAACTCAACACACAAGAATAAACATCTTTTTTATTCACTTATATCCATTTCAATGAATGAGAAAAATAAGGCTAAAGATTAAACAACATTTAACAAAAAGAACGCAAGTTCGTTTGAGTGTTTCTAAGCGTTTTCAATATATATTATACATACATTATGTAAGGTCAATGAAATATATATATGTATACATATGCAAAAATATTACTTTTCCCGTTTCGATACTAATTTTTTTAACTGATTTATCGATTTTTTCAGCTTCAATCTTTTAGTTTTAAAGCTCATTCAAATTTATACAAACACATACTTGCATAAGAAAACACCAAATAAATCTCAGAAATATTTTATTCAAAGTACGTCCTATGAGTACCTACTAATTCTCATTATAGCTACGCTACTGCCTAACTGAAATCAGCTGTTGAATTGATTTAAATCTAGCAACTAATTTACCTATACACTTTTTCCAATAATTTTTTCTGGTTATATACCTACTTCTTAATATCTTTTAATATTGCAAAGGCTATGGGATACGATATGAGGTGATAAAAGGCACGATTTACATAAAACATCACAATTTATCTAGCAAAATAATGATTCGGACATTGTTCGCCTTGGAAAAATTAAGTGGAGATATCTGTATGTACAGTTCGAAAAAAAGATTTTTATTTTGCATTGAACAGAGTACTGGGTCGGGAAAAATTAGAGACAAAATTTGTTCTGGGAAAAAAATGTATGAGAAAAAATATTTTTCCCGAACTGAGTACTGGGCTTTTACCACACAAAAACCAAAAGAATTACATAGATCGAGTAATGCTTTTCTATTAGTATTGGTGACGTTATCTTCTGCGACCCGTGTCATTTCCGAAATTTGTTTGGGTGTGTCTTCTTGCCCTATTCGCGCATTGAAATCTCCAATCAACATAATATTTTCATAACTAAGATTTAGCAGAAAGTCGAGCAACTTGGTACAATCCTCCTTCCAATGAGAGCAATTCAAGTAAATAGTATGAAAAATCCTGATACAATGTTATATTGTTATTTTCAACATCCTCCCGAAATATTAATTTCCAGGGGATACAAGAGCTGGATTGCACGTCTCATCTTTGTGCCATCTGCAAAACGAACTTCAGCTGCTCGCACCTTGTTGTCTCTTCCGGGAAAAATACATTCCACCACAGCCATCTTCCAATGCAATCGGGACTTTGCGTTATCATGAACAAGAACGACGTCTCTCACTTTTACTTGATGGCGCCGCGTTCGTATGATGAGCCGATCTCAAAAGGCAAAGATATTCGTTATTCCATCTTTTATACAAAAAGGATATATGCTGGGTTCTAGAAGTCCACTTTCATCGAAGCTCGATGTCGTCAACTAGTTTATCCCTTGTAGATTCACCATAATAGCCTGCAAGAAAATTATTTGGTGTAAGAGGGGTTAAGTCCAAAGGATCGTCACTAATATAAGTTAAGGGGCGGCTATTAATGACAAACTCTGCTAAAAGAGTTAGTTCCTCGTTGTTGATTTTTGCACGCCAAATGGTGACCTTCAAGACGTCCTTAACGCTCTTTACAAGACGCTCCCAAAAGCCACCCCACCAGGGTGCTCTATCCACGCTAAAACGCCATAAAATTGCACGATTGCTCAGGAAACCGTAAAATATCTCGCTGTCCAAAATGTTTCCTAAACAAGCTAGATCTTTCGAAGCTCTTTTAAAAGTGTTCGCGTTATCTGAATATATAACCCTTGGAGCGCCTCTTCTGACAATAAGCCGGCGAATAGAAAGAAGACAGCTCTCTGTTGTTAAATTTAATACTAGTTCTAAGTGCACAGCACGAATAACAGCACAGGTAAAAATCATTATGTAAACCTTACCAGAAATATCGTTTTCCTTGCTGTAGAGAGGACCAGCAAAATCTACTCCTACCGTTTCGAAAGGTCGAAATGCCATCATTCTTTCTCTTGGCAACGGAGCGAAAGGGTTGGAACCGGGTTTACCTTTGAGTTTTTGACACAGCTTGCAACTTCGTATTACTTTCTTGATAACTTGTCGTCCTCCAACCAACCAGAAATTTTCTTGTAGTCTCACCATGACAGCATTTACTCCCCCATGAAATGTAATTTCATGAATGTAACAAACTAGTAGCTTGGTAATGTAGCTGGACCTCGGGATTATGATAGGGTTGATGACATCAAATGATTGCTTAAGACGGCTTCCAACTCGCAGTAGACCTTCTTTATCTAGGAAAGGATTAAGCGATAAAAGAGAAGAAGATTTTTTAATAGTTTTGTTTCGTTTAAAGGTTTTAATTTCATCGCTAAAACAAATATTTTGTGAATATTTAAGCCAGTACTTTGCTGCATCTTCCAGTTCTGGTGCAGTCAAAAATGTATGTGGAATTGGTATAGAATGCATACATTTAACAGCTCTAAGAATTAAAGCTGTAACACGTAATAGTTTTTTCCATGAACTGAAAGATTCAATCGCAAATAATGGTTCCTGAAGAACAACAACAGCAAGATTATCGTCTTCGTTTTGCATTCCAACAGCCAGAAGGGTAACACTCTGTTTGACAATTGGGCATTCAGGCAAGGTGTTCTCGGATTTTTTAAGCCAGTCGGGTCCACATCGCCAATCACAAGCATCTTCAAATTTGTCTACAGATATCCCCCCTCTCAAAAAGTCCGCCGGATTTCGTTTGCCTGGACAATGTCTCCATTCCTTCGGCTCTGTGTGCTCCTTAATCCCTCTAACTCGGTTAGCAACGTAGGGCACCCATTTTTTTAAATAACCGCTTATCCAGTGGAGAGTTATCTGAGAATCAGCCCACAAAACAAATCTATCTACTGGAAAATTTATCTTCTTGAAGTAAGACTTAAGCCTAGAAGCCAGTAAAGTCGCTGTTAGTTCTAGTTTTGGCAAACATAGATCATTAGACTTGGGTTCTTTTAAGGGTGCTATTCATGATTTTGCACATACAAACTGAACATCTACCACACCTAAGTCATCCTCTGTCCTAATAAAAGCCACTACTCCATAGGCCTTTTGGCTGGCATCAGCAAAAATATGTACTACTACTGAACGAGATTTAGGACTTATTCCTAACCAACGAGGCAAAGACAATTCTCCAACTTCAGCTAACCTCTTCAAACAAATATTCCATTCAGTAGACAGTTCAACGGGAAGTGCTTCATCCCAGCCTAACTTAAGACGCAATAATCATTGAAATAAGATTTTTAAACGAATAACGATAGGAGCTAAACCTAATGGATCGAAGATACTTCCAATTATCCTTAAAACATTTCGTTTTGTTGGCGACTTAATTTCTAGGAACACTTCTTTTTGCATATTAATGGAAAGCTCATCAGAAAAAACATTCCATCTAAGTCCAAGAACCAGCTGATCAGTATCTATTTCAGCAGTTGACAACTCATGTTTCATATCAGCAGCGTTACAAACCCATTTTCGCAAATTCATATGCGCCCTTTTCATAATTCCAATTTCCTCCTTATAAAATTTTTGAACCTGCGATTCATAATCAAAGCTACACACCAAATCGTCTACGTAGAAAGATTTCATCAAAACATAACACGTTTCTGGATATTCTTGCATCACCGATCTGATATGCTTCTGTATTGTAGCCGAGAGCAAAAAGGGGCTACAAGTCACTCCAAAGGTAACCCTTGTCATGCGATACTCAACTAAAGCTGGCAAACTACCTGTAGCATTTAATTTTTCTCTAAACCATAAAAATCTGTGACTGTCGCGATCCTCCCTAGCTAGAGATATCTGAAGGAACACCTTTTCAATATCAGCTATAACTGCAATATTAACCAGTCTAAATCGTAATAGAATTTTAAAAATTTCTGGAAGAAGATTCGATCCCGTCCAGATGCAGTTGTTAAGTGACAGGTTTCCTGCAGAATGCGACGAGGCATCGAAAACAATGCGCAGTTTCGTAGTAGATTTATCTGGACGGTATACAGGTCGGTGTGGAAGGTAATAAATTCTCTTACCAGAATTATCTGGAACCCGATCAGCGAATCCAGCAGCAACAAACTCGTTCACAGCGTCATCATATTCAAGCAACTTCGTTGGATTTCTAGAAAGCCGTTTAGCGAGTGCTTCTACTCTCTGGATGGCGACATCTTTGTTGTTGGCTAGATGTTCATTGGTAAACCACGGTATGTGGGCTTCATATCTCTCTGATTATAGGTTCCTGCGGATACATGGCTCCTCGTATTTGGTAATTTCATCCTTCACTGGTTGAATCCCTATGGATTCTAGGTCCCACATCTTTTCCACTGCGACGTTCACAAAAGCAGAAGAAAATTGTAATTCAGTATTAGTTGAACTTACCGAGCCTTGGCCATGAATGGTCCAGCCGAAAATAGTGGAAAGGAAAAAACATCATCTTCACTATGCCGAAAGAGCATATTGATCCACAGGTGAAAATACAATCTCTCAGTCAACTTTTGCTTGGCGAATCGCATCGAATGCCAGAAGCAACAAGACTAACCGAAAACGAAAACATCATCAAACTGAAACTTAACACCGGCTCGAATGAAAATGCAACAAAAATGCTCCAAAACTCCTCCAAGCTCAAAGGCACAGGTGTTTTTATACAACGAGACCTAACGAAACAATCACAACATAAGCGTCGGATCCTTCTTGGCTACAGAAAAATAATTAAAACAAAAAAACCAACAGAAGCAGTAGTAATGAAAAACAACAATTCGTTGGTAGTTTCGGATAAAAAATTCTTTTTAAATAATGTCAATTCACTTAAATATAAAAACGAAGATGGAGAAAACAAACTACGCGAAATGTTTGGTGAACTTAATTTCGAAGCTGTCAAAGCCATATCAGCAATTAGACGTCGTAGTGAATGGTCTAGACCAGTTAATGTAATTACACCAGGGATGCCACTTTACTCAAATTTGCCGAGTTCTAATACTTTAGTACAAAATTGAAATTGTGATGTCGTCAGCTCAGCACCATTATATTCTTTTAAAATTTTATCATATAATGTGTCAGGGCTAAATAATAAACTTTTATTTATAGATTTTTTTAACTATGTTAATGATTTTGATATATTTTTTCTTTACGAAACACATGTTACAAGTGAAAATCTAAGTAAATTTTTAAAATATTTTAATGGATTTAAATTAGTTTCAAATGCGGCAGTTAAAACATATACAAAAGGACGTGCAAGCGGCGGAGCACTGTATGGTATAAAAACATCTTTACTACAAATGTACACTTTTGACCAATTGGATGATGTTACTGTTGTAAAACTTTTACACAAAAATGATATGTACATTCTTCCATTTTACATCAATTGTAATAAGTGGACAGCAGACTACGAGCGGTTTAACAACATCATGTTACATTTGTCAAACAAAATTGTTCTTATAATAGGTGATTTCAACGCAAGAACCAACAACTTTCAGGTAACTACAATCCACAACTCAAATAACCCTTTAATAAACCGCAACAACAGAAATTCCAAGGACAATGTATGCAATCAAAATGGTACCAACCTTCTTGAAGTCTTGCAGATGTATGACTGTATAATTTTGAACGGTTGTACTAACGGAGACACTGAAGGTCAGTATACGTTTATAGGAGGTCAAGGCAAATCTGTGATTGATTATTGCGCTGCAAATAGTGAATGGATTGAGCTTATAACAAAAATCGAAGTACAAAGTAAGAACTACTCAGACCACATGCTAATTGTTGTTGAATGGTCAGAAGAAATAACACCATTTCAAAGAAATCTTCGGCTGATTCCGAGGCTCAAATGGAAACAGGATGACTTATTGGCATATCAAAACAGGCTTGATATACATCTTGAGAGACTGAATGAGAGGACTAATTCAGCGGATGAACGTGCAAATCAATTTGTTTCTTGTATAAGAAACTCTGTAACAAGAGTACCCTCAAAATTTCGTAAGGCTTTTAAACAAAAATGGTTTGACAAAGAGTGTATGAAAGCTAGAAAGAAGTCCTTTGTATTTCTAAATGCACTCCGGAACTCAAACTGTCAAAACTTGAAAAATTGGTACAACATAGCAAATAAAAGATACAAAAATCTGTGTTTCAGGAAGAAAACTGAATTCGAAAACCATCTAGCCGATAAACTTGGTAAAACAAAAGATTCAAGAGAATTTTGGAAGGTGACAAAAGAAATAATTGGATCGAATTTTAAAATAGGACCAGGAGTATCTGCTAACGAACTTTCAACTCACTTCAAAAATATTTTAAAAAATAAAGCAGACCTTGTATTTTCTTATGCAGAACCTTTTTTCGTTGACAATATTTTGGATATTGAAATCACTGTAGCTGAAGTACAGCTTGTTGTCGTCAAGGCAAAAGATGGAAAAGCTCCAGGAGAAAATGGGATTCCATACGAATATTTCAAGAACGCCACACCAACCTTAATATGTCAACTTACATCCTTTTTCAATGAAGTGTTTTCAAAAGAAGAAATTCCTACATCATTTAAAAAGTCTGTTATATTCCCTATTCACAAAAAAGGAGACATCAACAATGTAGACAATTATAGAGGCATATCGTTTATGAACGTCATCGCAAAATTGTTCTGTGGAGTACTTGTTAACAGATTGGAGACTTGGGTGGAATATAACGATACATTGACCCAATTCCAAGCTGGCTTCAGGAAAAATTTTTCAACCATTGACCATATCTTCGTACTAACCTCCATCGTAAAAGCATTTCAAGCGAGGAACAAGAAAGTCTATGCATTTTTCGTAGACTTTTAGTCTGCTTTTGATCTTGTGAATCGAAATGCACTCTTCTACAAGCTCTCACAACTAGGCATATCCTCCAAGTTCATCCGTGTAGTAAAGAAGATGTATGTAGAATCAAAAGCTGCTGTGTGGGATGGATCAATTTATTCAGAATGGTTTGAAACAGATTCTGGTGTTAAGCAAGGATGCCTATTAAGTGCACTTCTATTCGCCCTTTTTATAAATGATGTTGAATCTTACCTACCTGGAGGTATTCGGATTGCTGATTTGACCATAAATGTCCTTTTATATGCTGATGACTTAGTGATACTTTCCAAGACTCCAGTCAATCTCCAGCTAATGATTAATCGTCTCGCGGATTACTGCAGAAAATGGGGACTTACCATTAACGCAGATAAATCAAAAGTAATGGTATTCTCAAGATCTGCCCGGTATCAATCAACATATAATTGGTACTACAATGGAAATCTTTTAAAGGTAGCTTCTGAGTATAAGTACCTTGGAGTAATTCTTAATAAAACTATAGATTTCAACAATCATATAACCATCAAAGCTAAAACTACACAAAGTCTGTTAAATCTATCTTGGAGAAATATCTTTTCGAATCAACAGCGAAATACAGGATATTTGATGCTGCTGTTAGGAGTTCACTTTGCTATGATGCCCAAGTATGGGGAATTAACGAATACGAGTCGATAAAAAAATTTCACAGATGCTTTTTGAAGAAACTTTTTAATTTACCTTTAAACACACCGAATTATGCTTTATATCTGGAAACTGGGCTACCCAAAATTTTTACTGGCACTCTGAAATCACAGGCAGACTACATTGTCAAGGTGTTGTCTCATCGTGATGACCGACTGACTAAACGAATGGCACTATATGAGCTAAGAAACGAGGACTGGTAGGTGTCAAAATGGAAACATCTGGGAAACAATTGTGTTGAAGTAGTATCGTTAAATTCACAAAATTTGAGTCATGTAAAAGAACAGCTTTACAAAATAATACAAGCGCACGAAAATTCTGAACGCGATGGGTTTATAATACAAGCTCGAGAATCAGATAGCAGACTACTTTACTCACAACTGGAACTTAACCTTATGCAATCAAACTACTTTAATGATTTACTTAATTACAGGGAAATATCTTTAATATTTAAAACAAGATGTGAAGTTCTTCCGCTAAACGGATCTCCTTACAACAACAGTTTAAACCGATTTTGCACGTTATGTAATTTGAAAGCCAAAGAGGACTGTTTTCACATCATAGGTATATGCCCCATTTTTGCTTCCCACAGAAAAACATTCGTTGGAAAGGAAACTATGACGCTCCACGAAACTATTTCAGTGCTAAATGATTCCGATTGGAAAAGACTCTATTCTTTTTTGAAAGTTATTTATAAATATAGGATGTTACTTCTTACCGAATTTGTTTAAATATTTATAAAAAAAAAAGAAAAAAATCAGTATTAATGTTTGTACTTAATTTGCTAACCGAGCTGACGGCAATGCCATAGCTATAAAATTCATCAAAAATTATAAACATTATATCAAAAACGAAAACGAAACAATAAATGAATTCCTTACTCCTACTCCTTACTAGTGGAAACCGCTGCCAATATGCTGCTCAGCTTTTTGGTTTTGTTGTCGTGAACAGCCCAGTAGTAATCTGCCCCTATCGTCAAGCCGATGCCATCTTCTTGTAAAAAATTATTAGCATTAGAGTGCGCTAAATTAAACTGAAAATTATTCGGTTCGGGGGCCATTACACAATCGAAGCAAATTTCGGGTACAACAACCGCACGTATTTTAATGTTTTTAGCACCGAATTGGCTTTGAATGTTAAGATTCACTAACTTAAAGTTTTTTGGAGTTGGACAGTCAGAATTACCGAATGGAATAATTGAAAGTTTTATATTGCCCGTGAAAGCTAAATTTAATTTGTCAACGACACTCTGAGTAACATAAGATCATTGAGATCCACCGTCGATTATTACTCGGACAAATAGTTTTTTATCATTCGATGGAGAAGGCAAAATAACTCGCGCAGTCTGCAGATAAATATTGAATGACTTTGATTCACTGGTAACAAATAAATTAACCGCTTGTTTTTTGTCGTTCTTATCGGTTAGTTCTTTTTGTGTATTTGCGTTATTATTGCAAGCGACGGTCGCGTGATTCTTTTTACATAGGTTGCACATAATTTTAACTCGACAAAATTTTACCGTATGTCCTTTACGTGTACATCTAAAGCATCTACCTTCTTTTTTCAGCAAATTATTTTTCTCAACCATCGGACGATCACACATACATTCTTCCGTGGTATGTGCTGTTGATTTACATAGGGTGGAAGTACGGTAGTGAGCAAGCCAGCTGCTGTAGACATTTGGTTTTATTTATATACTTGTGGTTTTGTTGCTTTTCCTACAGCGGATCTTTCAATGGATTCTACTTCTTGTTTGAGAAAGAGCAATATATTTTTGACTTGCTTATCACCAGCAAATGAAAGAGTAGAGTCACCTTCGGATTCAGATTCACAGTTTTCTGCTCCTCTTGATTTTTGTAGACGGTGGTACAGTATGCGAAGTTCGTTTGGCATATACATCTTAGCAAAAGTGACTTGAGCATTATATAATAATGCGAAGATGGAATGCCCAATGCCGTTAGCGAACGGCTTGATGAGATGACAGCATTATAGAGTTGACGAAGTGCGGCAGAATCAGTTTTATTATGCACTGGTGTAAGAGTCATTAACTGTTGCATCAGGCGATCTACAAGTTTTTCATTATCTTCATATTCCTCTTGTAACGGTGATATGGCACCATCATAGCAGGAATTCGAAGGGGTAAAGCCCGCAATTGATTTTGCAGCTTCTCCTTTCAGAATAGATTGAAGGTAGTTAAACTTTTCGCTCCCAGTTAATGAATTGTTGTCATGTATTATTGATTTGCAGTTCTCCCAGAAGGGTATCCATTCTTGGAACTCACCAGAAAAGGTTTTTAATTGCAGCTTTGGTAGCTTAAAATGGTGATTTGGCTTCGCTGTACGTAAGCTTTCACTAAGCTCACCCGCAGCAGTCCTTTCACTAGGGTTATTTCGCTCTCTTACCTTACCAAATCTTACCTCCAGACGAGACATTATTCCCACTGACGTATCTTCGTATTCCACTATTTTTTCTGGATTCTTATCTTCGAGTTCTCTTTCGAGAATTATTTTATTGACGGCACAAAGATTATCATGTGCGTTACGCAATCTTTGTAGAAAGGAAGCTAGTTCTTCCTCTTAATTTTCCATTTTTAATGGATCATCACTTACTCGCGATTCCGGTTTGAGTAAAAATTATTTGGCTTCTTTAACAATTTAAGTTATTTGGCTACGATAGCCCGCACGCACTTGTAAATCCATTTTTCCAAAAACACGTTAGTCCCGGGTTTCGGCACCAATATGAAAAATCCTGATACAATGCGTTAATCTTAATTAAGCCTGTCCGTCCGATTCAAAAATAAAAGAACTACGACTTTGAATTTTAATTAATTTTTATTCAGCAACCGAACAACTACTGCTCGGGTCAAGAGTACTTTTATAAATCCAATGCATTATGATTTTTAGCCTCCTTATATAGGCCACATACATACACATACATAGTTATTTATTCTGAAGTTATATTGTTATTTTCAACAAATAGGCACTATGAAATGTTTCTTACTGTCTATAACCATTTCTAGAACTATCAAATATTTCTTTAGAAAAACATTTTTTCATATTAAAGTTATTTTTAAACGCCAGCACCATTCCCCTTCTTGCCCGGCCTATTGCACTTATTTTTACTGCTATCACCCCCAATCCGTTTTGAGTCCCTCGAATAATTTTTTTAAAAAATCAGGAGTTTGGTTGTCTAAAACATGCGTTTCTATAAATATTATAATATCGTAATTACTGAGAAAACTATTATTTATATCTAAATTATTTTTTAATCCGCAAATGTTATAAGCTAATATTTTATAAATTATTATTAATAAAGATAGTTTCAGGATAGACGGCTAGTTCCTAATTCAAATCATTAATTTTTCCCCTAGCTAAAGATAAACCCGAGCTGCACGCACCCATTTCTCCTGCTGCTCTTTGTGTGCTGCACTCCGCAATCCCATTTCACGTTTGACCCGCATGATATTGACAGTTTGAGATCGATTGTTTACGTTTGCTTTCTCCTATGTAAATTCAAATTTTTTACATATCCCTTCGATTCTGTAATTTTTAAAATGTGCCGTATATCATCGTCACCGCAGATAAAGCCCGTTGTTTCATTCCAGGTTATGATCATATCGTCCACTTGCAGTTTGTCCTCACGTAGCACTACTTTTGCTTTCGGTGCTTTCAACTTGATTTCCCTGCGAATTCTCAGAAGTTGCTGGCGTATCGCTCGGACCGCTGGATGGTACTGACGAGACACAAACACACGTGTTCCTAAGAAATCCGCAAGATTTTAACACTACTGCTGTTTTACCTGCGTCTGCAAATTTCACCGCGTAGGAACAGGTTTTCGAAGCACCATTTGTATAAAGCTTGTGCATAACTGACCTTTCCATAATAGACTCATCTTTGGTAATTTGCATGCAAATGTTTTTTATTTCGTTCTCCTCATCGCCAGTTCCATCGTTGATACGGAATATGAGATTCTTTTCGGTACTCCGTCTGTACAAAAGCTCAATCTCGCTCTCAAGCCGATATTTTCCCTGAAGATCCTCGAATTAAGAACTCAGCACAGACAGATCATCCTTAGTGGCAAGGTCTTTAAACATATTCTGCATTTGATATTTCCATTCGCAACACAATAGTGTTGCAGCCAAATCTTACTAGGTGTTGACGATTCTGGAGAAATTTGGGACAGTGTACGTTGTCCATTAAACAATACTGGGTGTTGATTTTATAATATAAAAACTAATTTGTGAATATAATTTCTTTTGCGGTACTTTGTGATTATTTATCAGTGACCGTTAGTAAGACCAAGACTCTTAAGATTTTTTAGCTTAAAATACCTTACAACAGCTAATCCAAACCTGTGTTTTTTTTTTAAGCGTATTTTTAATACAATACGTACACTCGCTTATTTTTTCGCAAAGATTTTCAATTTTTACTTTATATTTCGTATTTCTCTTAAGAGCCGATTCTTATTCACAACCTTTCGAGCTAACGTTTTTTAATGTAATTAATGTAATATAGTATGTATCGGTCTAAAAATAGTAGGAAAACTTCACGCACTGCAACCAACGAAGATGTCTTGCACATGTTTTTAATTTCATGTGATCTTTTTATATTCTATTTACGCCCCGAACCAAAGTCCAAACTTTTTAATGAGTGAAGAAGCTAAACACTTGTTGATGTAATGATGAACAAAGCAGTCAGTACAAAAACTCCAAGTATCTGAGAAAGATTTCTTCAAAAATTGTCCTATTGAGGGCCTCAAGCCCCTTAGGGCTTGGCGTTCGCGGTTTTTTTGGAGTCCTCTTCCAGGACATCCTTAGCTGGCGCCCGAGCAGAGACAGGTACAAAATCGCGTCCTTTTCGCCTAAGGATACGTGCCAAGTGAACGTCTCTGTACCCATGACAACACAGTTGACTATTTTCTCACCTTAAGTACAAAATTTAACTCGACGGTGAAGTTGTGTGTGCTGTTAGTAGGTTTATTAAGTTAGACTAAACGGGACAACCACGGCAACCCCCGAGAATACCAGTCCCTATAATTAATTTCATTATATTTTCTATTCGGTACTGTAACTTTTATATCTGTCATTTCAGAACGCATCGGAACCCGGAAATACAAAAATATATATATAAAAAAAACAACTAAAATCTCTTAGAAGAAAACAATCAAATAATGAATGTAGAATTATTGTAAGTGACAGTGAACAGAAATATAGTAACGTAAAGATAAAAATTGTGTTTTGAAGCAAGAGTGTTTGTGCTTGCAATATAAAATTATAATTATTAAATCCTTAGTGTAAGTGCTTGTGCAGGAAATAAAATTATTTGTGAAAAGTCAGAATATAAGATAATTTGTGAAAAGTCAGAAAATAAAATAATTTGTGAAAAAGTAGTTGTACATCAGTACATAAATTTCGTTAGATACAAAAAAAATTACTGGTAAGTCTTGTGCATGTATTGTCTTATATATTAATGGAATACAAATTTACTACAAAAATTTAAATTAAATTGACCAAAAGATTAAAATTCAAAAATTGTAAAGGAGCAAATTGCCCACAGGTTCTGTTGTTATCTTCCTTTGTTTGTCTATCAGTTTTGCTCTTGATTTTCCTTGTTCTCCCATAAGTTCGGTTATTAGTTCTCTTATTTGAATATAAATGGAAAAATTATCAGAATCTGTGACTCAGCTCACTGGAGCTTTAAAAATATGCTGGTCCAGATGAGAGACCTGGATACGCGCATTAGTGGCATAGAGCGGAGATCAACTAATGAAAGATGACTTAGGGAATGGCAATCACGATTAACCCTGTTGGAGAGCACACCTCCCAACATTTCAAATAATGAAAGGAGGCAAACTCTAACCATAATACAACTCTGAACCCCACAGAACGAGGCAGATTTGAAAGAAATTTCACGTCTACCTGATAATGTTAAGGACCTTCAGGTATTTGACGGTAACCCGATCCAATGCGTGTCTTGGGTACACGCGGTCGAGAATGTCCTTAAGAACTTTGAGATTGTCAGGGGAAGCCCATTTATCGGGCAATATTACAACATGTGCGGGGTAAGGCTCGGGGAGCTGCCCATGCATCTCTAGTATCTTATAACATATTGAGTAGCGATTGGTCGGAAATTATGTAGTGTCTCTTTGCATTATGCCGACAAGAGGGACATGCGATCATTGGAGCACCAACTGAATCAGCTTTGTCAGAGAGGTAGTAGATTAGACGCGTTCTACGCTGCCATCAATTACCAGTTATATTTGATGATAAGTAAGCTGAAAACGGAATCCTTTAGCGAGGAAACCGTAAAGGCACTAGTGGAGACATACAGAAACAGAGCTCTGGATGTCTTTGTTAGGGGCCTAAATGGCGACATATCTAGGGTGTTGATAGTACAGCGACCGAAAACGCTACATAAAGCATATTCTGCATGCCTACAAATGCAGAGCACCAAACTCAATAACGGCCCCCATAAACCAAACTTTCAGAAGTTTGGACGTCAGACGTTCCCTGCCACCTAGGAAACAATTTCACCAATATCCGAAGTTTAAGCAATCTTGGGACGCACCTCCGCGTATCGATGGTGAAGCTATGCGCCCTAAGGTTGGACCTAAGCCATACGTAAAACCAGATGCCGAGTGAAGTATTCAAACTCGGCAGGTAAATTACATGAATCGTTCAAACCCTTTCAAACGTAAGGCAAGGGCCGATAGTTTTTCAGAACAAAAAAACATCAAAGATTATACCATGTTGAGATTCAGAGGGAGGAAGAAACCGATGAGCAAGAGCAGTGTTATCCTGATACCGCAGATGATACTGTTTGCGATGAAATACATTTTATGACGGACGGCCATCCACCGTACCATATATAGAATATGTCATGGGGAATGGGTCGGTCTTAAAGTTTCTTGTTGATACAGGGGCAAACAAGAATTTTGTGAGTCCGAATATCGAACAACTGACCAGGCGCGTTAAAAACCCTTCGTCGTACGATCAGCTATTGGTGATATAAATATTTCGGAGTCTATCGAGGGACGTTTTTTTGAAAAATTAAGAAATAAAACTGTTTTAAAATTCTATGTACTGCCATGTCTTACATCCTTTGATGGTATCATCGGGGATGATACATTAAAGGAACCCAAGGCCATTATTGATAGGAGGATTAATATGTTAAAGTTGCAAAATAACATCGAAATCCCATTCAAAGAAAAAGTCTCTAGGGAAGTTAATTTCGTTCTAGATCTCCAATTACCCGAAAGCGTGGAAGATGAGTTGAGTAAACTCATAACAAAATATAAACACCTTTTCGTATCAATTGACGCTAAGAATGTGGTTACTTCCATCCTCGCCGAAATAAAGACTAACACAAATGATCCTATATACCTAAAGAGTTATCCTGCATGTCTAAGGGGGATGGTAGAAATGGAAATAGATAACCTCCTGTCAGAAGGGACAATTAGACCATCTAGAAGTCCGTATAACTCGCCTATCTGGGTTGTACGCAAGAAACCAAACCAAATGGCGAGAAACCATATCGAGTGGTCGTTGATTATAAAAGGCTCAACAGTGTCACAATTTGGGACGCCTACCCTATCCCAGACATTAATTCAACGTTGGCTAGTCTTGGGGAAGCTAAGTACTTTACTACTCTTGACTTGACTTCGGGCTTCCATCAAATATCGATGAAACCATCTGATATCCCGAAAACTGCATTTTCTACAATGACCGGGAAATTTGAATTTCTTAGATTACCCTTTGGACTAAAATATGCGCCTGCAATTTTTCAGAGGATGATTGACGATGTGCTGAAACCTTTCATTGGGAAGAAATGTTACGTCTATATAGACGACATAATAGTCTTCGGTAAAGGACAAGACGATCATTTTAAGAAACTGTACGCAGTGTTAGCTCGACTCAGTGAGGCAGGTTTAAAGGTTAATCGCGAAAAAACCCACTTCATGCAGCAATAAGTAGATTTTCTAGGATATGTGGTCCCACCTGAGGGTATACGACTGATTCGAAAAAAGGAGCTGCAATCCAGGATATGAACCCGCGCAATCTGAAAGAACTCAAACCGTTCCTTGGCTTGACTTCATATTACCAAAAATTTATTCGCGATTACGCGAAGGTCACTAAACCCTTAACGAATCTTACAAGAAGAGAGAATACGCAAATTAGAGCCAACCAATCCAAGCGCGTTCCTATTGAATTGGGTGATGTGAAACTCAAACTCTTCAATGACTTGAAATTCATACTGACATCCTCTGAGGTTCTGGATTTTCCCGATTTCGAAGAGCCTTTCATTCTTGCAACGGATGCATCGAATTATGCGATGTTTATTATGCCGTGTTTATCCCAAAGTGAAGACGGAAAAGATAGACTAATCGCATTCATCTCAAGATCCTTAAACAAAAGTGATTAAGGTTTCGCCATAAAGGCAAAGAAAATGTTGGCAATCGTTTGGGCTCTCGATAACCCCGTTCATACCTTAACGGTGCTAAACAGATCCGCACCCTGACAGAACATCAGCCTCTTACCTTTGCGTTGGGTAATAGGAACTATAACGCGGAGCTAAGGAGGTGGGAAGCAAGGATTGAAGAGTATAATTACGAATTGGTTTACAAATCTTGTAAATCAAATTATCTAGCCGATGCTCTTTCAAGACTTGGAACCCTAGCTAAACATTTGCAGGATTCAGTAAATGAATCTGTGACAAACAATAACATGGGACGCGAGAAACTACAGTCTCATCTTGCAAATGATGGTTCTACGACCGAAACCGAACCATCAAAATGCGGATAAACCACGGAAATGGCGCAAACTGTTAATAGGGCACAACAAGATGCATCGGACCTTATACCTCATGTGTCCGCTCCGATCAACGTGTTTCGCAATAAAATTTGCTTCAAAGCTGGGAAAGGTTTGGAGATTTGTAAGAAAACACATCCGGTTTATAAGCGTCATTATGTTGCACTTAAGGAACCTGACAAAAACACTTTTAGTCAACTGCTTAAATCTTAGCTAAGATCAGAGACAAGATCATAAAGTACTCCCTAAATTTCTAGTTACTGACAATGAGAGTAGTTTCGTCAGCCCTATTATTGCTAATTTCATTGAACTAATTGGTATAAAATTATATAGAACCCCCGTATATCGGTCGGAGGTTAATGGTCAGGTTGAACGATTTCACTCAACGATCCTTGAAATGTATGGTTTCCGAAAGGTAGAGTATAAGGATTTGCGGTTGAAAGAACTACTGAGCACTGCTGTAGACAGGTATAACAATAGTATCCATTCAATAACCAAACTCAAACCCACAGATGTATTCTTTGACAGATCTCCAAGAATTAACTATCAGAACCTCACACACTTTAGCCGAAAGATATACCATGATCTCAAAGCCGAGATCAGAAGGAAACAGAGAGACACAACCAACTACCATAACAGGCATAGAACTTCTCCTAAAAATTATAAAAAGGGTGATGTAATTTACACGACGACATCTAATGGTATTAAAGCAAAAACCAAATCCTTATTTCAAAAAAATATTGTGGCCAAGAACAACCGTGTAACAGTTACAATCAACACGGGAAAAAAGATCCACAAATCCCACATTAAAAATTTAAGCCAACATCAAAACATAAATGCTCCTCGGTAGTATAGCGGTTAGTACACCTGCTCCTTGTGGGAGACTGGGGTTGAACTCCCCATCAGCGAAAAAAAGGATGATGGCAGCTTTTGCACCTTTAAATATTTGCATAAAGTGCTAATATGTTGCACACACACATACAAACATGCACAAGCACGACATTTAAAGCAAACATTTTTAAGCAAAATTATAAGCACAAAATTTTAAGCACAAAATTTTAAGCACAAAATTTTGAACACAAAATCACTTAGCACACAGCTCTTCGCACAAACAAACAAAATATTTAATTTGACTTGAAAATCGTATCTTAAACAAATTAAGATTATATGAATGTAAAGCTTAATTAAGACTTCTTAAGATTATATGAATGTCATTCATAAATGTATCATATTGTAATATAATTTCCAATTTTTTTCGTAACCTTGCTACTGGTAATCAGACTATATTACTTATGTCTTAAATTCCATGCCAATAATTGGATGTAAGGTTTTACCGTTAGTATTTAAGGGATGCAATTAATGAAATAAATCATACATAGCTGTTAAGATTATAAAAATATGCAAACTAGAAAGTTATCATAAACAAAATACATTTACATATACATGTGGCATGGGGCATATCGGAAGAGCTTTCTTCGGCGCCCATACTAACTGACGAGAACATGCACAATTCGCGTACAAACACACTTGACGCCCCTCTCCATTATTTCATTTTCTTGATTCTTCCGTTCTGCAGTTCTCATCGTGACGCTGTGGGGTACACTCACGTCGAGAGTTTTCTACAAGTATTTTCTTATTTTTATACAAGTCAATCGTAAACAATAATTTCAACCTATCATACAATGTCGTGCAGAGTTTGTCGAAAAAAATCCACTGGTTCGGAATTGAAAGTGGAGTGCAGTGACTGCAATAAGTTTTTTCATGCTAAATGCATAAAATTAACAATAAATGAAATCGATTTCATGAAAAAAGAAAATAAAGCATATAGGTGCAATTCCTGTTACACTCAGCGTAGTCCCTCTATGTCTGGTAATTTACCATTGCCTTGTACACAACACTCTCCATCGTCCGCCACACCACCACCAAACTCTTTAGCACCGACCTCACAATCTGCCCCACCTTCTACCGTCACCACATATGCACCCACTGCCACTACCACTACCAGCAGCCCAACATCAATATCCATAGTCCAAAACTCAGATATACATTCCAAACTCACAACACCCAATATTAATTCAGCTCTTACTTTGGAAATGGTTCATGCAGATATTCTAGTGATTCAACAGATTTTAAAAACACAAATTGATGCTCTTACTGCAAAAAATGTAGAATATGAGAAAAAAATCATTTCACTAGAGAGAAAGGTCTACAACCTAGAACAGCAGCTACTAGGCAACAGCATTGATGTATTCAACGTTCCAATCACCATTCCAACTATGAACAACACCGATCTCGCACTTAAAATTCTTTGTGATGGCTTGAAGGTAAATGTCACAGAGAGAGACTTAGACCAGTGCTATGTAAAAAAAATTAAACTGGCCAAACAACCAGCTGATGGCAATGCAACAAAAAATGTTTTGCATATAAAATTTGCATCACGCATCGTAAAAGAAGAGGTAATAAGAGCGAGTTACAAAAACAAAGTGCAGCTTAAAACATCAATGATCACCGCTGGACCAGAAGAGAAGATGTTCATAAACGAAAGCCTGACATATGGCTCGCGTCAATTATTGAAGGCAGCAGCAGCAATCAAAGATTCAAAGAAATACAAATTCTTATGGGTAAGAAATGGGATTGTTTACATGAGGAAAAAAGAGGGTGATAATTTTATAAAAATAACTTGCACTTCTGACTTAAATAAACTATGAGTACAATTAACATTGTAAACAGCCATCTAAACAATCCTTTATGCCCTAATGAAAATGAACTTAATAATGTAAATGAATTTTATTTCGATTATGATAGTGATATGAATGAAATTTTTTTAGAAGAATCTTTTTGTGTTCATCAGAATATTCGTAGTCTTAGGAAAAATTTTGATAATTTTTTAGTGCACATTGAGTCATTAGTGAAATTGCCGCTAGTTATAATTTTAAGTGAAGTTTGGTTATATGAGAATGAATTGAGTAATTATAATATAAATGGTTACACCTTGTATGGCAATTGTAATGAATCATATTCTGCCGGCGGTATAGCAGTTTTTGTGAAAAGTGATCTTTTGTGTGATTGCAACAAAATTGAATCTACGAGTGCAGATATTTTAAGTATACATTAACTCTTAAATAATAATTGGTATACTTTAATTTGCATTTACCGATTGCAATTTATAACTAAAAATATTTTTCTCGATGAACTTGAAAACATACTGAAAGTAAAAAAAGATAAAAACCTTATAGTACTAGGAGATATTAATATTGATCTTTTGGATAAAAGTGATAAGTATGCGGAAAATTATTCACTCTTAATGGCGTCATTTGGTCTCAAAAGTGTTATAAATGAACCTACCCGTATAACAGATAATAGTGCTAGTAGTATTGACCATATGTTTCTGCGTTTCCATAAAAATAATAAATCTGTTTTTAAATGTTATGTATTCGATTACAAAATAACGGACCACCATTTTTGTGCTTTATATATGTGCAAACATAGCTCTGATAATCAAATCCTTATAACAAGGAAAGAAAAAGTTCAGACGGACTTTTGTATACTTCGGGAAAAGTTAAGGTATGAATTTTGGGAAGAAGTTTACATTGAATGTGATCCTATTAAAGCTTTTTATTTATTTAACTCAGTTTTAGATAAACACATCAAAGATTCTTCTCAAATTGTTTCTTTTAGACACACAAAAAAAATGTTAAAAGTCTGGATGACACCTCATTTATTAAAATTAATAGATAAGAAGAAAAAACTTGCTATCAAATGTAGTAAGCATCCACAAAATATAGGCTTAAAAAAGTATTATAAAAAACTATGCAAACACACTAAAAGAATGGTAGATGAAGTCCGTAATTCCTTTTTTACTTACCGTTTTAATCGTTTCAAGGGTAATGTCAAGATGGAATGGGAAGTTGTCAATATCTTACTAAGTAAACAGCCAAAAAGCAATGAAATTAACAATGTTTTAATAAACAACAATATATTTAATGATTCCAGCGAAATAGCTAATAGTTTTAACGATTTTTTTGTTAATATTTCGGATAGCTTAAAACCATAGTTTCCAATTAATAACAGTTGCAATTGTAATATTTTATCAAACTTAAAAGAAGATAGAATGCCTAGTGCAAATCAATAATGTTAAAAATTCAATTGGAAGAACGCTCGACTTAGTTTTTGTAGATCATATAGTTAATGCAGAGCTCGGCGAAGTTGATATTCCTATATTAGAAAATAGTATTCACCATAAAGCTCTTCAGTTCACTCTTGATTTATTGTCATGTAAAATTTCTAAATTTGAGAATGATGAATATATGTAGGTTTGATTTTGCTAAAGCTGATTACATTGCGATTAATATATTTTTATCTCAAATAGAATGGAATATTGTTTTTAATAGCAACTTACTTGGAAACTTTAATTTTCTCTTAAATACAATTAACACTGTATTTGTCAACTATGTGCCGATAAAAAAGACAAAGAGAAACAATAGACCGATTTGGTTCAATAGGCGCCTACTTAACTTAAAGAATGCTATGAATAAAAAATTTAAGAAGAGTAAATCCAATCCATCTTTCCGTTCGGAATATTTGCGGATAAAAAAAGAATATGAATTCTTAAAAAAATTCTTATACAAACAGTATCTTTTCTCTGTTGAGTCAAATATAAGATCGAACCCCAAAGCATTCTGGTCGTTCCTTAATAGTAAAAGAAAAACTATAGGTTATCCAAAAAATATGTTTTATGAAGGAGCTGTGTCGAAAAGTGAGGATGATATTTGTGATATGTTCAGTTCTTTCTTTCAGTCAAATTTTGTAGAAGACTTAGACGCTTCAAGCCTTAATGGTAATATTTATAGGGGAAATAATATAACAAATCTTGGTTATGTGATTCTAACTGTGGATGAAGTAAGGGCTGAGTTGTTGAGTTTGGATTCAAATCTTGCTTGTAGTCCTGACAATATTCCACCCATATTTTTTAAAAATTGTTCTGAGTTTATGGCAATAGCACTTACTTCAATCTTCAACTTATCTTTGCAAACTGGGGAATTTCTGGATTCATGGAAAGTATCCTTAATAACCCCAATATTCAAATCAGGTTCAAGACAAAACATTTCTAACTATCGTCCTATATCTAAATTGCCACTGATCCCGAAAATTTTCGAAGCAATTGTAAAACGACGTATTTTTAATGAAGTAAAAAACTATATTTGCGAACCCCAACATGGGTTTTTTACCGGTCGATCTACCACTACCAATTTAACTTTATTTTCTAATTCCTTAAGAACTGAATTAGAGGATGGTTGTCAGGTAGATGTTATATTTACTGACTTTGCAAAGGCCTTTGACAGGGTTCAAAATCAAATACTTATAAGAAAATTGCAGTTAATGGGGTTTCACTCTTCTTTGCTCATTTGGTTGTCCAGTTATTTGACTGGACGAAGGCAATATGTACGTATTGGGAACAAAATGTCAAAGGTTATCTTTAACCGATCTGGAGTTCCTCAGGGAAGTCACTTGGGACCTATACTTTTTCTGCTTTTCATAAATGATTTGCCTTTGTATATTATGAATTCAAAATGTCTGCTTTATGCTGATGACCTCAAGATTTTTAAGTCTTTAAAAAGAATAGAGGACTGCAGTCTTCTTCAAGAGGATCTTAATAATGTTGTTAATTGGTGTGCTATTAATAGATTGCACTTTAATATTTCTAAATGTAATGTTCTCTCGTTTTTCTGTTTCGTCATCCTTTTTTATTCAACTATTCTATCTCAAACACAGATCTAGTTAGAGTCAATTTTAAAAAGGACTTAGGCGTAATTTTTGATCAGAAACTTAGCTTTGTACCGCATTATGATTATTTAATCTCGAAAGCCAATGCCATGCTGGGATTCCTAAGAAGAAACTCTCAAGATTTTTCTGATCCTCACGCTTTGAAATCTATGTATACATCGTTAGTAAGATCTGTTTTGGAGTATTGCTCTGTTATATGGGATCCATATTATGTTTGTCATAGTAATAGAATTGAAAACATTCAGAAAAGATTTACGCGTTATGCTATCGGAAAGCTGAATTGGGATTTTGCTCCTTCTTATAAAGACAGATGTAATCTTCTTGGGCTAATGAATCTTCAATCTAGAAGAAAATATTTTTTAATAATGTTTGCTAGAGATGTTCTTATGAACCATATTGTATGTCCTCCTATTCTTTCTCTTTTTAATATTTATGCACCTGAAAGATCTATAAGATCTAGAGATTTTTTTTATATTGATTATCATAGAACAAACTATGCCCGTAATGATACCATAGTCAAATCTTGTACTGCGTTCAACTCCATTTCCAATGTAATCGACTTTAGTCAAGTGAGATCAATTTTTAAACAAAATGTTCTTTACATTATATATATTGGTGCCTTGCATCTTGGAAACTAAGTTTTAATTTAAGTTGTACATATTATTACATTATATAATTTATTTTAACATTATTTTAATATTTATTGTTAATATTAGTCTGATAGATGTAAGTCGACAGATGAAATAAATAAATAAATAAATAAGTTAATAGCTTCTGTTTCCAAGCTATTACGCCCGCAGAGGTCTTTAAAATGATAAGTAGCCTGAAAAATACAAATTCTTGCACCAGTGATCGTATTTCTGGAAAAATTTTAAAAGAAATTGCATGGGAAATTGTGGATATTTTAAGTTTTATTTTTAATATTAGCCTTGAGAGTGGTATATTTCCGAAATTGTTAAAATGTGCTGAAGTAATTCCACTATTTAAAAAAGGTAATAGAAAAAATATTAGTGACTAAAGGCCAATTTCGTTACTTCCTACCTTTTCAAAGCTTTTTGAAAAATTAATAAAAGTGCGAATGCTTTCATTTTTAGAAAAAAATTGCCATTTTTCATCCGACCAGTTTGGATTTAGATCCGGTAAATCGACTGAAGATGCTATTCTAAAAGTATGCTGTAACTTATACAATGGTGTTAAACAAAATCAATCAAATATGGCACTTTTCATTGATATGACAAAAGGGTTCGACATGGTAGACCATGATTTGCTATTAGTCAAACTTTATAATGCGGGGTTCCACTTATGAGTGGTTTAAATCTTATTTGGTTGGCAGAGAGCAAAAGGTTAGTGTAAATGGAGTTTTTAGTACATCGGTTCGTATAAAGAATGGAGTTACACAGGGATCTGTTCTTGGGCCATTATTATTTCTTATTTATATGAACTCCCTATTTCAACAAAGGTTTAACGGTAATCAAATAGCTTTTGCTGATGATATCGCTTTCACTTATGCGGAAAAAACACCTTTCGAATACATAGTTAGGATGAATGAGGACCTTCAAATGCTCAGAATCTGGTTTTCAGCTCACAAACTAATAATGAGTGAAAAAACTAAAATGATGCATTTTGAGACATCAGGATACACTTCTGATGACTACGAAGTTTTCTATCATTCATATGATTGTAAAAAATTTAGTTTACCGCTACATATTTGTGGAAGAGACAATTTCAAAGGTTCTAAACTTTGCTCGAAAACCTGTTTTAAAATTAATTCTGTTGATTCTTTTAAATATTTAGGGGTACACATCGACAAAAAACTGAGCTGGAAGTGTCATATTGAAACAGTAAGAACCTACTTGAATTTAGTAACTCGGACGATGTATCTTTTAAAACCTTACCGTTCACGTAGTGTTTTGTCAATGATTTATTACGGACTTGTTAACTCAAAACTGCAATACGGTATAGTTAATTGGGGAGGCGTTTACATGAACACTTTTGAGTCCCTCTTGGTTGCTCAAAAACATATCGTACGAATCATATGCGGTAGAAATCGATTCACTCATAGCTGGACTCTTTTTTGTGATCTGCGCATCCTGCCTCTTAGACATCTTTATGTTTTCAAAGTTTTGAGAGAATTCTTTATACAAAGCGGCAATGTACCATCTAGAAATTCGTCCGTATTTAACTTACGAGTAAATAATTTAGCACTTTTCAATGTTCCGTTTGCACGTAGATCACTTTTCACAAACTTTTATCTAACCACCTCCGCCAAACTGTTCAATAAGCTTCCTTTATTTATCAGAACTAATAGCAATTTTAACCAATTTCTTAAAAAAGTCAGATCATGGCTTTTTACTATTGACCTTAATGATGTTGAGTTACTGTTTAGAGTTACTTCCTAGAACCTAATAATATACATATACATATAAATAAATAAAACATACAAACACAACAAAGATTCTTCTCTGTTCCTACAAAATACTAAATTATAATAAAATACTAAATTATTTTTCATTACTGAATAAAAATAAAAAAAAACTTATGAAAAGCTGATAGTACCCCATGTCAGTTATTCTCAGTTAAAAATTATATGTTAGATCAATCAACACTAACTTTATAGTTATAGATTGATTTTATTGTATTCTTTTTCCATCTTTTAATTATATAATAATATATTTGTTAATTAGATTTAAGTGAAATGAATGCTAAATAAATTGAAATTGAAATTGAAAAATTGAATTCCATACCATTTTGAAAGGAGTTAGTTTAGTTAGCGCCATTTAATAAATCTATACTGTCTACCTACTTAAATTAAACAAAATAAAGAAAATTTGAGCCATTATATTTAAAAGAATCACAACTGTTTTTTTATTGAGAAGATCGTGACGTGGATTGAAGTTAAAGATCCTACATACATATATATTTCATTTTACTCATTTAATACATTTAATAGCTTTCTAATCATTTCAACCGTGCAAGGGTTCAGTATATTTTAATACAATTCTCCAATGGTCACGATTAAAGAAGAGCAATGGTGGATCATCGACGGGCAATTCAAATTAATACACATCATCCGCTTGGAAAAATTCGAAGTATTGCTGAATAAAATGACAGAAGCTGTGGAAACGGAAATTACTCAGTTCGAGAGGAAAATCGTTGTGCGTCACCATCTCACCCAACTTCATGAACGTCTTGACTTATTGAAAGGAAAAGATAGAAGGCGAAGAGCAATCAACTGGATCGGGTGTGCATGGAAGTATCTAGCAGAGAATCCGGACGCACCAGATTGGGACGAGGTGCTTAGGAACGAAGAAGATATAGTCAATAATAACAACCAGCAATATAAAATAAATGAGAGAGTTTTTAAGATAACGGAGGACATCTCAGAAAAGGTAAACTGGGTTATCAACAATATAGTCAATCAACTAGCTGCATCTAACAGGGCTAGACATGAGCAGATAACCTTAGACGAACTTTTGGTCATCAAAGAGGAAGTCAACGTGATCGTTCGCGCATGTCAAATGGCGAGACGCGGAATAGTAAATCCTAAACTCCTTGATCACATAGAAATCAACAGGGTCATCACCCAAGTTGAGACATTACCATATGCAAATGTGGTAGAAGCTTTACAATTCGGCACACCGTTAGTCTTCACCAACAATTTCGTCTTGCTATATGTCCTCTCAATGCCTAAGGTTAGTGGGACAGAGTACAACGTACTACTTACCAGAGCTTTAATTATTGACGAAAAACAAGTGGACTTACCTTTTTCCAAAATGGCCAACCATGAGGAAACCTATGGAATATCATAAAATTGTTTAAATATGGCTAATATGACAGTTTGTGACGAAAGCTCCTTGAAAAAACTAAACGAGGATGGGTGTATTCTTCGGCTACTGAAATGTGGACATGCTAATTGTTTAGTACGATCTAATTCAGCAGTGGTAGTGGAATTCATCAAAGAGGACACCATATTCGTGACGAATTTCAACGGGAATTTAACTAGTAATAATAGGACATTTGCTAGCCTGACGAAAACTTCGTTTCAAGTATTGCCGCCAGTTCAAACATACACCACTGCAATAGAGCATACAATTGACATCGAATATGTTAATAAGGTGAGCATGAACAACACAAAGATCCTAAAAAATTTAACGAGTAAGCTTAGCGCAAATACAGCCACTGGTGTGACCTTCCTCATAATGTTCGTTGCTATAATCCTGATAATATGGTGCAAGATACACACAAAAGTTGACCTACCTAAGATACAGCTACCATCACCGGCGATGTCTTCTCCCAGCATCCAGTCCTAGAGTATTTATCTACGGGACGTATATTTTTAAGGTAGAGGGTAGTTAACAGACTGCATTTTCCACGACTATATCTGTAAAGTAGTGACAGTGCAATCAGTCAAAAGGTAAACGCACTTGAATATTCGAAGGTCAGCAACGAATATGATCGCCATCCGCTATTCCCACGAAATATATGCTGAATAGACATTCCATTCACCCTTCTACGATGCATTGGCTATAATGAGTTTAGTTGGATAAATTAGTCTTAAGTTGGACTTAATAGAGTGCAGATTATATTTTGGAATTAATTTGATATTGGTAATTTAACTGTCGGTGTTATTATATTGAACTACTGTAAGTCGAACAGTTAGGCCAACCCCTTAGGGGTTGGTGTTCGCGTTTTTTTGGAGTGCCCTTCCAGGACATCCTTAACTTATATACAAAAATTGTCAAAAACTTACAATTCCTGATTTCGCCTTTGTTAGTTCAGCCAGTTCTTTGACATAAACTTTTTGCGTTTGTTCAATACACATGGAGTGAAAATTCGTTTTTGAGTTGCGTAAAAAATTAAAACGATTTCTAAATAATACGTTTACACTGATTCGGATCTAACCTCGGATGACGCGCCCGTTTTGCAATAACTAACCAGGATGTTCGTGATAATCAAACGCAAGAGGTACGTGCAGAGGAAATAAATGGCGACGTGTCCATATTGCACAGACAATGACCAAGAATTCGGCGACAGCGAAGTTGATGCGATAATGCAAAATCATAATGTGGGATGAATGCACGATGGCGCATGTTCACGACTTAAAAATATATACACACAAATTCACACAATTCAATGTATAAATTCAAATGCTCATACTGAATCTATTCGCATCAGTAAAATAAATCTTGACCTACTTCAAGATAAGTGCATTCCTGTATTACAAACACCATGCGAATATATTCAGTATGCAAAAGCAAAAATAAACGACAAGAATTCCGGATACCCGAAATGTGATGCCTAGGCAACAAAAACTTAACTTTGATCTGTTACTGCAGGTTTATAAACTGCCAGGAGCCTGCTACAAATATTTTATCAATTAATAAACTGCAGGTGCAGCAGAATGGCAACTCCAACTTGTTTTGCGTATAATTCGACCCTTTAAAATTTTTGTTCTTTTTTGTTTTTGCATTATGTTCAGTGCTGTCGACACTGCAACAATTACTTTATTTTATTTTGAATTATTGGTAAATATTTATTGTTTAGTTAAGCAAGTATTATGTATAAATATTCCCGATTTTGGGACAGTAATGGATTCAATTTAAATCGCCAGACTGAATTGTTTCATTTATTAATATTAGCTGTCCCCCCACCCGAGGTAGGGTGGCTAATATACTATTCTAGTGAATTGGTACATGAACCAAATTCATAATCAACTACACAGTCACCAGAGGTAAGGGGCAATTCATGCAATTAAAAAAAATTTACTACAAAATTTTAAATATCTAGAGCGTTACCAGGGCATAACACTGGTTGTCGGCTATATAACCAAGTTCCTGACCAGCCTTCAAATTCCTGATCGGCTATCAAGTTCCTAACTAACAAGTTCCTGACTACCAAGTTCCTGACCATCAAGTTCCTGACTATCATGTTCCTGACCATCGAGTTCTTCACCATCGGATTCCTGACCATCAAGTTCCTGACTATCAAGTTCCAGCCATCAAGTTCCTGATTAATCTAAAATGGAGGAACAAGATCTAGCCAAGACTAAGCCAACGCCAACCTCCAGAAGTTCCTCAGTCCCCATCATCAGGCAGTAATATGCTGCAATAGCAGGGCTGCAGAGAGCATTAGAAGGAGCGTCAAATCAATTAGCAAATCGCACTTTGGAATTCTACAAAATAAAAATAAGGACAATTGAGCGGTAGTGGGAGGAAGTTCTACACATCCACAATTTAGTGCACGGACAATATGAGAATCCCTCTCTGGAGGGATATAATGTTCAAGATTTTATTAAAATTGAAGAACAAACTGAAGAAAAGCTAATTGACGTAAACGAATTAGCAACTCAAAGTCAGCTAGGACCCACAGTTCACAGCTGAAATTCTTCAAGTAATTTAAAATTACCTAGAATTACATTGCAAATATTTGACGGCGCTTATTTAAAATGGCGGCAATTTCATGACTTGTTCGTTCAGATGGTACATAATCAACCAGTGGATAATTGTCAAAAATTATGGTAACTTAAAACAAACTTATCAGGTGAAGCTGAAAGGCTGATCCGATACTTTACAACGTCAGACATTAATTATGATGCTGCGTGGAAGACTAAAACTGATCGCTACGACTACACATGACTATTGGTATCGGCGTTGATCAATAAATTAATGAATCAACAAGGTGGGTCATCCAACAGAGAAACAGCAAGTTCGGTAAAGGCTATCCATGACACGACACAAGAGTGTCTGATATTAACAAATATTGGAATTAGCATTGATAATTGGGATCCACTTATAACACACATTGTGCTAAAGAAACTGGACAGAGACACTCATACATTTTATGAGCAGTCAGTTGAAAATCCCAGAACCGTCCAAAACATAAGCGGCCTACTTGACTTCCTGGAAAGGCGATTCTAATCTCTTGAAGCGTTGGGCAGTAAGGGGAAGTTACCAGGGGAACAAAGACGGGTACACATGACGAAGAAGATAGCAGCAGCGTCAGCTCCAACAACTTCGTCATGTATAAGTTGTAATGATTCACATCCACTATACGCTTGTCATGAGTTCCTGCGTATGACTCCTTGACATCGACTGAGCCTGCTCAAGAAACATCCAAATCGCGTTCACTGCTTTAGGACAGCTCATCAGGCTTCTAAAGGCAAAAAAGAGACTGTACCCAATGTTTCAAAAAACATAGCATTTTAGTACATCTTGACACGGTGATGCCAATCAACCACAACAAGCCTTAGCAAACTCCAGATCACGGTCGCGACGAGACACCTGCAGTGACCGCAATAACTAAGCAGAATACAGAAAAGGGCCGTGATCAAACACTCGCACTAAGCGCAGTTAGCCAACACTGCCAAGCATATATATTGTTGGGGACTGCTAGAATCAGCTTAGAATAAAAAAATGGAGAGTTAATAGAATGCAGAGCACTCGTAGATTCAGGATCAAAAGTACGCTTCATAACAGAGAAGCTAGTTGGAAAGCTAGGACTCTCTGCAACACACGGCACTATGCGGATCCAGGGTATTGGCCATGCCACATACCATTCACATAAGAGAGTTAACATCCATTTACAATCCAGAATAAATGGGTTCTCTATAAGAATCGAGGCAGAGGTTTTTCCGAAAATCCTTTTTCAGCAACCCACACAATTTATCAATATTACACAATGGAATATCCCGAAGAACATCAAACTGGATGATCCAAAATTTGACTATCCCGGCAACATCGATCTGCTTATAGGTGCGGAGTTATATCATGAACTTCTCTCTGTTGGGCAAATCAAATCCGATGACGAGATGCAAACATTATAGAATACAGTATTCGGGTTGATTGCAACGGGAAGAGTCGGCCAGCATCCCATCTCAGCATTGACTTGCGGCATATGCATTGGAGACGAAAACTTAAATGCACTTATTGAAAAATTCTGGTCAATTGAAGATCTAGTGGATACACGAAGATCAATAACAAATGCAGAAAAATGGTGTGAAACACATTTTACACAAACCACACACCGAGATGCGAACGGCCGTTTCACCGTTAGACTGCCATTCCTAGAAGATTCATCATCATTAGGAGGGTAAAAAAACATGTGCTTATTAGAGAGACGTTTAGCTAATAATTCAGGACAGTATAATTTATTCATGGATTAATACATAGCACTAGGGCACATGCACGAGGTTGCTGCCCCGCCAAGCGAATCACCACACTACTTTCTACCTCATCATTCTGTTTAGAAACCAGACAGTAGCATCACTAAATTGAGAGTAGTCGTTGACGCCTCCTCAAAAACTTCATCTAATATATCACTGAACGATATTTTACATACTGGCCCAAAAATTCAAGATGACTTATTTACAATTTTGTTGCGGTTCCGCTTACCACGCTTCGTGTTTACTGCTGACATTCAAAGCATGTATTGACAAGTGCTAGTACAAAAGGAAGGCCGAAAATATAAGATTATTTTATGGAGAAGAGGCACATCAGAACCTACCAAGTGCTATCAGCTCAATACATTAGCATATTGTACATCAGCCCCTCCAAACTTGGCGATTAAATCTCTTCAACATCTATCGCAATAATCAATAATGTCGCATCCAATCGGCAGTAAAGTCTTTCAGCAAGATTTCTATGTAGACGATGTCATGACCGTATCAAACAGCCTCTCAACGACATTAGAAATGCAAGGACAACTTGCCGATGTACAACAGACGGCAGGATTTAAGTTGCGAAAATGGTGTGCTAATCATCCACGTTAACTTCAAGATTTTCTACGAGAAGATAAGGAGGTGGACTTTGACCTTAACCTAGACAAGGCATATATATTCACAAGAATACCAGACAAAATTCAATTTCATATCTTTGCCGATGCTTCAGAAAGTGCTTATGGAGCTTGCATTTACGTACGATTCATAGCCAACCCTCTTACGATCATAGTGAGGATATTATGTGCGAAATCTCGTGTTGCTACAATTGAAAAGAAGACAGTGAAGAAACCAGAAATACCACGACTAAAACTATGCGCATCTAAGTTAGCAGTTGACCTTGCTAAAAGGGTCAAGAAGGACATAGAGTATGAAGGAGTGGATTCGCTACATATTTCTGGACCGATTCTGAAATAGTTTTGGCGTGGATTAATTCGACCTCAAAAACAATACCGATCGTCTATCCAAGCTAGTTTCATACCACAACAATGGCGTCATGTGAAGTCTAAAAAAAAACCAGTAGACTTATCGATACGCGGTATATCTCCTGAAAAATTGAACGAATCAAACCTAAGGTTCTATGGGCCTATTTTTCTTCATAGCCAAGAATCAGACACAACCTTATGCCAAACCATTAATTTCAGCTGTCATGAATGACAATAGTGATTCAATACACTTCATTTACAAAATTCAGCATGGAAACTCATTTAAGAGGTTGCACCGAAATACTGCATTTTTACTAAGATACATTCAGTATCTTAAAATTGCTGTTGAGAGGAAGAAGCAAGAGAAACTTCGTTCAAATCAATCAAAATGTCCAGAGAAGGTTCTTTCCACGGAAGAAGTTAACAAGAAAATCCAAGAGGTCGTTCTATCAAGTCAAGAGTGAACTCACGCACTCAATACCGAGACGAATTCAGCACTGATTTTTTACAACTAAACAAATTTCATGAATGCAGCAAAACAAGCTCTATACTCTGCCTTTCTCCATTCTTAGATGAAATCAAAATCATGCATGTTTGAAGAAGACTGGAATCAGCAACTTTACCTTATGAAGCAAAGCATCCTATTTTATTGCCTTGCGAACATCCGTTTGTAAGGATGATAATGAAGGACATCCATGAAGATCACAAACATGTTGGCCAACAAACATTTCTGGCCATAACCAGACCGATCAAAGTAAAACATCTATTTGTGAATTCAGGGGTGTACTTTTGCGGACCAATTTGGATCCATTATCGAGGCAGAGGTAGTCGACCACAGAAGGGATACATCGCTGCGGTAAAGTCAGCCAAACACCTTCTTTATCGAAGTACAACAACTGCATCAGTGACAGTTGAAGATTTCGAAACACTCATAATAGAAATTTAGGCAATTTTAAACTCTCGGCATCTGACACGTTTATCATCCGATCCAAATTATCTTACGATCCTAATACCAGGTTATTTCCTAACTGGTGAACCATTGACAGCATTAATTGATTCTAATGTTGAGACAACAAGAATGAGCCCGCCTGCGCGACGGAAGTTAGTCACATACATCAAGAAAGAATTTTGGAAAAGATGGTCGAGGGAGTACTTGAATGAACTGTAACAAAGAAGTAAATGGAAACAAAACAAACAAAATCTTCAACCTGGAGTTATAGTTTAAGTTAAAGGAGACACCATCCTACCACTAAAATGGCCACTGGGTAGAGTCGTCAAAACTTACCCGGGAGAAGTCGGCGTAACTCGCGTAGCAGACGTGAAAACAGCAACTAAAATTTTACGATGACCCACTCACAAACTTCCTCCGCTTCCATCGATGATGATGATGAAAAGGTAAAACAAGAATGTCCATATAAACCAAAATCAAAAGATTTATCACTCAATTCCGATGGCTCATCTAAACGAAAGGCAGACGATTCAACATCAAAAGTCACGAAGTCCAGCACAAGCAACAGCACACATGAACAACCACAAAGAAAACATCGAATGTCCTTTAGTTCCGTAGTAGCAACAGTGCTGATAGTTTATCTAGCTTTACGCAAATAGTCACCCTGTGGAAATCAATCAATTTCCTGCTCAACTTGGACTTAACTTTGAATCTCTCAGGACAGTTAATCTGGCATCAAACGATTGGAACCTGGTAGTGTATTATGATCTAGAACCATACTGGACTGAAAACGCAGAATATACCAACGGAATTTTAACCTTGCGACAGCTTTGCAAACTGATATCACACAACAGTTCCTGCATATCAATAATTAATGAATTTGTCCACCTACAAGATGGGTTAAAAAGAGGCAACGAGCCATTCACTAACAGCAATCACAAACCGAGAGTAAAACGGGGTGCCTTTAATATAGTGGAGACATTAGCTCAATCTTTATTTGGAGTGCTAGATACGGACTATGCACAAGCGCTATCAAAACCATCAGTGACGTAAAAGGAAGAATATTATGTTCTACAACTCTGAAAAAACCATAAGTCCATCATAGACTCAAGGTAAACATAAATAAGAGCGATCAAGTTTCAATTCGCGAAAAATTTAGAACTTGAGACGAGCAGGCTAATAAGATAATAAATCACACAAATCAAGAAACTTGCACAAATTACTCCTGACCCCGTCGACCGAGCTGACATTGATCATTACCAATACACAACGAGAACAAGCATCTATTATTAGTGAGCTAATCGACACCTATCATGGAAAGGTCAACCCACTCAATCTATCACAACAACAACTTAACAGGGAAATGATGATCATAAGAGGGCATATTCCCTCTTCGCTTCGATTACCGGTGGAATCACCTGAGCTGTTGCAGTTATACAAGTTTATGACACTAAAAAGTCGAGTCATCAACAACCACGACATGGTTAAAATAAAATTCCCTCTTGTCATTATAGAAACGTTTGACATATTTAGAATAATACCTATACCAATAACTGCAAAGGGTTCTTTCACGGCAATCAAACCAGGCACACCATATCTGATTGTCAGTCAACATCGCGACCAATACTATCCGCTATTACATCAAGAACTAGCAACATGTTTACCAACTGGACCATCAACATACCTTTGCGAACAACCAAAAACCTTTATACCGTAAGGGAGCAAGTGTATGCATATGTGAAGTTTCATTGCTAAAGAACATGCCGTTACCATCAAAATGCAAGGTAACGCAATTAATCCAAAATCAAATATGGACCCGACTTACGCATCCAAATGAATGGATTTATGCAATCAAAAACACGACCATCATCAATGCTGTATGCAGCAAAGTCATCCCTTTAATCTGTTTGGAGGGTTCAGATCTTCTGAAAATACAACCCAATTGCGTCATCAAGCAAGACGAGCTAACGTTTCAAGGACAAAAAATTTACACCAGCAATACGAAGATCTCATACACCAAATTGAGTAACTTGTCAAGTACAGCAGTAGCAAACGAGATTGTTCAAGCAAACCCGTCATTTAAATTTTGAAGCAGAGAAGATCGAAGAACTAAGCCAAGGAATAAAATCAGATACTCACTGAATCATCCCAAACACTTAGTAATCACGATATTCATTAGTACTCTGTAGGATACATAGCCCTTATGTTATTGGTATCATTCATCATAATCTGTGTGTTGGAGAACAAAGGCTAGCCAAATTACATGGATCTAAGTAGAACCCCAAGACAGAGTCATATCCCTAGAATACGGACAAGATTGAGTCTAACTGCAGAATAAGCTTAACATTTCAACTATGTTTGTATTTTTATTTTTTTTGTCTATTTATAAGACTGCACATCAAGATAATAATCTTATAATAAATTAAAAAATAAATGCAAATTATATAAATTAAAATAACCTTTTGTTTGTAATAAATTTGCCTGCCTGAAATAGGCTAAATTTGGTTTTGATAAAATATTATTAATCTTGTGTAATAAATTTGAAAAATATTGAAACTCAATTAACTACATTAAATAATAACAGTTTATTCGTAGTAAAAAAAATGTTGTAATCTAAAAACTTGTCGAATGCATATCATTCAACGAGGGGGAGTATATTCACGACTGAATATATATACACACAAGTTCACACAATTCAATGCATAAATTGAAATGAACAAGATAAGTGCATTCCTGTATTACAAACACTATGCGAATACATTGAGTATGCAAAAGCACAAATAAACGACGAAAATTCCGGATACCCGAGACGTGATGCCTAGCCAACAGAAAAATCAACTTGAACTGTTACTGCAGGTTAATAAGCTGCAGGTACAGCAGATTGGCAATGGCAAGGTGTTTCGGGTATACGAAATTCGACCCTTTAAAAATTGCATTATGTTCAGGGTTGTGGACACTGCAAAAATTACTTTATTTTATTTTGAATTATTCGTAAAATATTTATTGTTTAGTTAAGCAGTTATTAGGTATAAATATTCCCGTTTTGGGACAATAAAGCATTCAATTTAAATTGCCAGACTGAATTGTTTCATATATTCATATTAGCTGTCCCCCACCCGAGGTAAGGTGGCTAATATACTATTCCAGTGAATTGGTACATGAACCAAATTCATAATCAACAACAAAGTCAGATTATTGACCCTGGCTAACCATTCGTTGAGGCAAAAGAGCCTCACCGTGAAACAGCGCATAAACGAGCTTAGGAGGCAGTTGACCTAACAATGAAGGATTAACAAGGTGATTCGAGATGATTTGGTGGGGATATGATATTGCTTAGCGGAGATTTTTGTCAAACGCTTTCCGTCATCCTGAAATCTACTGCTGGCGATGAACTTAATGGATGCTTAAAATCGTCGTCTTTGTGCTGGCATATGTCAATAAGTTGAAATTGACCACAAAAATGAGTGGCATTGCAGAACGACCCATCGGCTGCTGAATTCTCATGGCCAAATTTCTGTTGATGTCTCGATTGATTTTTTTTTTTTAATTTTATTTGGCCCAATGGCCATTGAAAATTAGTAATATTTTACATTTCATGTTTTAATTTCATTCAAAAACTGTTCTTGGAATTTCAAATAATAAAAGATTTTGCATATACAAAAATTTGATTTTTAAATTGATTTAAGTTGTTGATGTTTCTAATATTTAGTGGAAGATTATTGTAGGCCTGTAGTCCCATGTATAATATACTGGCTTGTGCCCTAGTTGTTCTGGTTCTGATGATGTTAAACTCGTCCACATTTCGCAGGTTGCACTGAACTTCTCTACTTGATTAAAGGTATTCAGGACACATATTATGTTTAATTTTAAAGACAAATATCATAGCCATCATATATAGTCTTTGATTTATATTCAAACAATTTAGTGATTCAAGCATAAAAGATATTGAGGTATATCGATCACACTTTAATATTGCACGCATAGCTTTGTTTTGGAGTTTTTGAAGTCCTGCTTTTTGAGTTTTGTTAAACAAATTAAGAAGACTTGCACAGTATTCAAAATGGGGTTTTACAGTCACATTATACACTTTTATTGCACTATTTTTAGATATGTTTTTGCGTGTTCTTCTAAGAACACCTAGTTTTTTTTTGGAGATTGGCTTGATATTATTCCCGAAATTTTTTTGCAGTTAACAATGTCGAACGAGAAACTCATCACCAAAGTAAAGCGTTCCCCGGCATTCCAAAAAATTATAAAAATCTCGATTGGATTTGTGAACGGGTAATACTAGAGCAGCGAAGGAAAAGAACGTCGTCGATAGCTTGGTAAACGGTCTTTGCTCTTTGGTTTTGCGCCGGAAAACAAGTCGAAAACATGGTTTATCATATCACCCTCTCCTTATTTTTATTCCATTCAAATAAATCAAAAATTAAAATTTGAACTATTTGTGTTTTATTATATGTAGCTCTACAGTTGATTTGAAGGCGTTAAATTGGGGCGAGGCGAAGTTCGCCTGTTCCCCTAGTTTCAAAATAAATTTGAATAATTTTAAACATTATTATGTTGGATTTAAGAGAAAAAAGTTTAAATTGTGGTTGAAAACTATTTTCTCTCTTATTGGTGGTGGCAGTGGGCGGTTATTTCTAGAGTTAATTTCCCATGCTTTTACCAATCTTGTCTGAAAATTTCATGAAAATCGGTTTAGTGGTTTAAGTTTAATGGAGTTTTTTCCTATTCCCCATACAGCGTGGGCCACTGTGCAACGCTTGCCCAGAGTGCTTCGAATATGAAAAAAAAATTTAAATGCTAACTTGCTCTTCTGTGGACTTGTTAATTAACATCAAACGATGTCAAAAAAATACCGCTTACATTCCACCACCGGGACTTTATCCCTCTTACAAACACCAAAAGGTGCATTTTTTCGAAATTTTACCAATTTGCTGGTAAATGAAATTAAACATAGTAATATTATGTGGTATTATTGATATAAAAACTTAGGCTTAAATTCCACCAGCAGCGGGACAGAGTCATTTTATGCGCTCTTAAAGTTAGCACTAGCGCCGCAAAACTGTATATGATATTTGCTGCTTATTTGTTAAGCTTTTATTAATAAGACCACGTCCATTTCTTTGAATGCAAAAATTAATCTGTCGGTGCTTGTAAGCAGTATATTGCCCCGCTGATGTAATATAAGCGTTACTTTTCTAACATCCTTTGATGCTAATAACCAAGCCCACAAATGATCAACGACAAGCAAGTTAGCATTTTTAAAATTCAAAATCAGTGGGCGGTTATTTCTAGAGTTGATTCTCCATGCTTTTACCAATCTTGTCTGAAAATTTCATGAAAATTGGTTTAGGGGTTAAGCTTTAATGTAGTTTTTTCCGGTTCCCAATACAGGGTGCGCCACTGTGCAACGCTTGCTCAGAGTGCTTGGAACATGCAAAAAAAAATTAAAAAATGCTAACTTGCTCTTCGTTGATCTTCTGTGGACTTGTTAATTAGCATAAACGATGTCAGAAAAGTAACGCTTACATTCCACCACCGGGACCTTATCTCTCTTACATTTGCGCCGAAATCTTAACAATGGGCTCGTAATTGAAATTAAATATAGTGACATTATGGAGTATTACTGATATAAAAAAACTTGTGGTTACGACAGATACGTCGTCGATAGCTCGGTAAACGGTCTTTGCTCTTTGTTTTTGCGCCGGAAAACAAATCGACAAACATGGTTTATCATATCACCCTTTCCTTATTTTTATTCCATTCAAATAAATCACATTAAAATTTGAATTATTGTTTGTGTTTTATTATATGTAGCTCTACAGTTGATTTGAAGGCGTTAAATTGGGGCGAGACGAAGTTCGCCTGGTCTGCTAGTTTAAAAATAAATTTGAATAACTTTAAACATTATTATGTTTATATAATAGATAGATTCATTTTATGCGCTCTTCAAGTTAAAACTAGCGCCGCAAAAATCTATACGATATTTGTTGCTTTTTTTTTAAGCTTTTATTAATAAGACCACGTCCATTTCTTTTTGTAGAAAAAATGCATCTTTCGGTGCTTGTCAACAGTCCCGCTGATGGAATGTAAGCGTTACTTTTTTGACATCCTTTGATACTAATAAGCAAGCCCACAAAAGATCAACGACGAGCAAGTAAGCATTTAAAATTTTTTGTATATGTTTTCAACGCTCCTGACGCTCCATTTTGACGACATACAGAACTGAATTGAACGATACATCATAGTTTAAATGAGGAGCAATTTGCCGTTTTCTTAGTGTAGCGCCCTCGGAGACTATAAGTATATATATTATTAGAAAGGTTTTTTCCCCTACCTTAAAATAGAAATCTTAAAGTCCTTTCTGTACTCTTATTCCAATTTAACAAATATTAGCGTTGGGGCTGCTAACGAGTTTAATAAAAACAATTCTGTGCACTGTTATCAACGGTACCTGCCATATAAAATTTATTTTAATGGATTTCGGTCAAATTTTGTATACTAGAGGTCTGTTAGAATCTAAAGAATACTTATATTTTCCAAACGTGATTTTTTGTATTTTTGAAAAAAAAAATCATTTTGAAAACGGGTGAACGATTTTTTAAAAATAATGTTCTTAAATTTATATTGTTAAATACTTACTTAAAATTGCCATTACAACATTTAAAAAAATTTAAAGATATTTTGTGTATAAAAGAACGACTTAAAAATTTATATTCTGCTACATCACTAATAATCTTGTACTTGCGAATGATCAAACATAAGATCAAGTACGTGTTATCCAGTCGTACATTTTATTTCTAAAGTATGTATCTAGCTAGTCCAACCCAGGCTAATTTAGATATAAATGAATGTTAATCCGAATGGAAGAAGAAGGACACTATATAGTATACACAATTGAACAATATTCTAAAATTGGATGATCTAAAGACGTGATAACTTTTGAATGCATAAGGCTTTCAAGACACATTGCACTTTCGCTTGTCAAAACTAATCATTGAATTTGCCCTGGCAATAATTTATAAATTGTATAATATCAGAGACGAAATTTCACAATTTCAAACGTTGCGTTCTATCAGTTAGGTACCTGGATATCCATTTGAGAAGCAAACCGTGAATACAAAAACTTCAAGTTTAGCTATAAGAATTTTGTGCTTTAATAAAATCTGTGTAGATGGTATCAACTTGGTAGCCAGATTCAAAGGAATGGTTTAACAAAATTGAAACAGTTATGCTCAAAATATCTATGAACAAATATTTAGGAAATAGACTACGACCTAGAAAATGTATCTAAGCTGGGCGGCATTGCTAACAATTCTTGTTTCAATTTCTTTTAGGGGCCAGTTTTAGCGATCAGGAAAACGAATCAGGAAAAAACTTCTAATGTACAATTTATGATGCTTTCACGCGTTTTAAGATACAAATGCTACACTAATCGATGAAGAATAGCTGAGAGAATTTTTTTTCAAAAACTATTTGCAATAAAAGAATTATTTTTTGTTATGGATGTATTTAATTATTTTCCTAATGAAAATTCATTTTTCGTGCCAGCTGATTGCCATTTGAAACAAAGTGGGACAAGTTATTCCAATGATATGGGTTCCAATTTCTCTCGTTCCACTGACAGAATCTTGGACGAAAAACTTTGTCGTGTGTGTTTCAATCAGGCAACATTAATGGCAGACTGGTATTGAGGCTTGCCAACTGACATAATTTTCCTGTTTGCATTACTTTTTATGTGATACTCGCAACTCGCACCTCACGCCTTTAAATTAGTACATACATTTGGACAAAACCGAACAACAAAGTTTGTTCTTGGGCTTCTTACTTCTAAAGCTATGGGATGGCAGTGGCTGCTATAATAGAAACTACTGGCTCCTTTCCTGTGGAAATTCCGATAGCGGTTTATCAATCAGCTTTTTTAAAACTAAATGAACAAGAATGTTTTATTCGGGAGCATTGACAACATACGCAAAATTGATCTACCTAGCCTATATTCTTGGCTTGGAAGTACATAGAAGAATCGGTTGAGAACAATAAAGCCAAAATTTAAATATTGCTCTGTTGAGATGATCTAATTCATAGGACAATAATTGAATTACAATTTTTGGCTGTTATACTACATAATACATTGCAGATGCATATTTTTACAGCTGGTTTAGTTTATGGAGTCACACGTTTTGATCAATAAGTTGAACGAAGGCGGCCCTCTAACATAAAGTACATATATATATTCAAAATTACCAAACGATCGCTAGTTATTGAATATTAGTAAATAATAATGACCATGAGGGGAATATTTGATGTAGGCATTGGCCTTCAAATATTTTAAGCGAAAGCATAATGTGGGTATTTTAAGATATTAGCCGTATTTTATTTTCCTGGGATCCAGATCAGGTCATCTATTTATTTACGTTACAACAAAAGAATTTAGTTTTGTTGTTGAAACGCAAATAAATAGATAGTCCGATCAGGATCACGGGGAAAATAAAATACGGCTATTATCAATCAGGGAATTTAAATTACATACATCGTTGAGTGAAAAATTATAATTTAATTATTTATTTATCAAAAACGAGCGATTTAAAACAGATTTTTTAAATTGAACACAAATTAAAATCAATAACCGCCAATTATAGTTATATACTGTGTTCAGTTTATATTTTCAGTACAGGCCTTATGGGAGAGCTTTTTCAAGCACACTGGCTACTGTCGCTGAAAATAATCACTGAGTTACATACAAATTATTTTTGTAATTTTGTTAAAACCAGCGGATATCCCATCATGACCTAACTACTGCACATCCAAGTACACACATCTGCTTGTGTGCCTTCAATTCAACACTCATTGTGTGCTTTTAAAATAAACTTATTGAACCTAAGTTAGCACTGCTACGTTTGTGTTAATTAAGTATGCTTACTACGGCAACCCTGTAAGCTTTAAAACATTACGAACTGATGGGCATCTATTACAGTCAGAGTGTAAGGCAAATATCCTATCTTTCCTGTATTGACAATATAAATTGAACTGAGTATAGTAACTTTATTTAGGAGAATCATTTTTAACACAAACATCATTAGAATACAATTTTTCAATTTCACTTCAATAATATAAGCCAATCCTGAACTTTATCTCCATAATCAAAATAGATAGTTAACCATATATGTATGTACAGATTTGTAGTACAAGATTTTAATAAGAATTTAATTCATAAAAATATTTTCATTTTCAGATTTAACTGGACGTTGCCTTTTCTTTTTCTTAAAAAATAAACGTAACGAATAATATAGTTCAATATAATTCAGCAATAAATTTTGCGGAACCAACAGGTACATACCTACAATATAATTACGCTTTAGTTAGTTTGCCATTCAAAAATATATTATTAAAATGCCTATAATGCATATAACATTTCCTCACTATCTAAAACATAGCCTCATTTGAATAAATTACTACAGCGCATTTCAAATTTACCATTGCAACACTTTGTTTAAAAAGAAAACAACACTTTTTAATAATTGGAAAAAACACATATTTATACCATTTCTTGAAAGGAATGTACATATATTACAACAATTTAAGTACTTATTCATAACCTCATACTCTGTTTAACAAAATTCAAATGTGATAAGTCGAGATTTTTAAGAGAGCAATACTGTATTCCAGACGCCTGCAATTTTCCTTCACTTAGATATTAATCCAGGGAAACAATTTTTTTTTACTACAACCTAATTTTAGTTTGTATTTTTATTCATGGGCAAACTACCGAATTTTCATTCTCCAATAGTTGGAGTGGTCTTCTAATAAGTATAGAGATAATACGGTTGTGCGCATACTTAGCCAATTTGAAATCAACCGATAAAAAAGTTTAAAAGGCGCTACGATTTCCTTCAAACTCAAAAAAAAATTAATTATGTATCAAAACTATAATATTTAATTACATACGTACATACATATACATATATGTACATTTATATAAAAGACACTGTCATTGGCTGTGTTTAAGCTCGTAACGAGAAAACGGATTGTTCGATTTTCACGATTTTAGCGTTGATGAATTCGTACCTATTGGTGCATGAAAGGGCACTGGAAGATAATCCCTACAAATTTTCAGGAAATTTGGAAATCGGGTACTTTTTTTAACAATGTTCACTGTGTCAAAATATTTTTGAACTATTATTTCAAGTTTATTAAATGAAAATTGTGATTTCTATGAATTTTGTTTAATTTTTCTACCGTGAAAATTGCGCAATTGAATATAGGAAATTTGTGAATCAGTGGAAATTTAATTGAATTTTGTGAGTAAACGAAATAAACTGATTTTCGAATGCATAATTGTAAAGCAAGATGCCTTCTAAGCCCTCTTTTGTTCTGGATTTTTTTGGATGATCTGGTTACGTTCTTGCCCGGAGGAATTGATTTTAATGGGACGAATATCAAACTTCTTCTCTTCGCGGACGAGATCGTTTTATTTGCACAGACTCCTTCCACGATGCAAATGATGATAAATAAGCCTTATAAATACTGCATCTTGTGGAACCTGGAAGTTAATATCAGCAAATCCAAAATCATGATATTTCGAAATGAAAATGGTAGGTACGCACGAGAGGAAAGGTGGAAAATCGAAAAAGTCAAAAAGTACAAATATCTTGAAGTTACCATCACATCTAAACTGTCTTACAGAAAGCATCTTGAAGAAAAATTAAAAGAGTCAAAGAAAGCTTTCAACTGCAACTGGGAAGGTGTCCTGAGCAATAAGAATGTTTTACCAAGTACTAAAAACAAAGTTTTTGAAGCTATGGTTAGATCCATCATGTGTTACGCAGGGCAGATATGGGGTATCTCCCAGTATGAAGAAGTGGAAAAGTTACTGCGTTATTTTATTAAAAAAATATTTAGGCTTCCAGAAAGCACGTACATGCTTGACTTAGAAACTGGACTACCTCCACTATATATTTTTACATTGAGGATACTTTTTCCTTATGTATTAAAAACATTGAAAATGCCAGACAAACAACTTTCATTTCTATTCTATTCCATTATTTTATTCAGATGTCATTAAACGACTATTTGAGGGTCGTTAACGTCCATATAGCATTTTTCGAAGTTTCCGCACATATAATAAGTCGAAAGGGCAATCGTTGGATGTTTGTGGCATCAGTCTTAAATTCACATGTTTCTCACATGTTCATTTACGAATCGCAATGGCGTGTCGTATTTACGTGTCGGCAAGCCTTCCGCTTTTTACGTGTACGCGGCTGAGACTAAAACAAAACAAAATTTGCACTTTAGTGAAAAGTGGAAGATCGGGCCGACACTTTAATCATTGCGGTTTGATTGAAACATGTCGAAATTTTTACACATAAGTTATTTTGATTCTATTTAATAGAATTTGAATTTATTGAATTACAAGAGTAGCAAATTGATGCTTGGAATTATTATTTTAAATACTTTAACGGATTTGAGCGTTGTAGCTAACACATTTAGAACAGAGTTGGTCCATTGTGATACCACATGCATCCTCTGATAAGCTTACTGTTCGTTGAACCATTTGGAGTGCCTTATGAAGCGTAAAGGACAATAGATGTGTATATTGTTTAGATCGCTGAGATCATCGAAGAAAAAGTCTCCAAGATGGAGCTTACCTCTTTGGGATAGAGCAGGACATATGCACAGAAGACGAGGAACAGATTCCACCTCCTCCTGGTCCATGCAGCCTCTGCAAAAATCGTTTGAATAAACGCCAAGCCTCGTTGCTTGCTTGCCTATGATGCAGTGCTCAGTTATGACACCAATTACGGAGCTGGTGTGCAATCTGCTTAATGATAGCAAACACTTGGAGCGTTTCAGATCAAGTTTTGACCAGAATCCAGAACAGTTTTGTCGTCATACAGGTTGTTGTATTTCTCCATCTTCGGTTTGTCCTTTCCACAGCATCTTGTTTCAGCATTACTTACATGTAATGATGTGTCCTTTCAGGCAATAGAGGTAGCGTCGTTCCGTTTTTCCAACTTCATCAGCCTTTAAATTCCCTAGAATATCCCAACACAGGTGAATATTGAACTGCTGCGTCATCTCCATGAGAGATGAACGGCAGTTGAGAGCAGTTATGGAGTTTGTAGAGGACGAATCCAAAGATTTAATAGCCGCCTGACTATCCGAGAAAATACGGAAATCAGTAGTTATTGTCACGTTTTCTTTCAACCAGGAGAGGACTTTTCTGATTGCCATAATTTCCGCTGGGAACACGCTACAATGTTTAGGAAGACGGAAATAGAGACTTAATCTTAGTCTGATTGAGTACACACCCCCACCAATCCTTTCCTCAGTTTTTGATCCATCAGTATAAAAATGGATAGCATCATCTTGCAAGAAGCTTAAGTCCTCCCAAACAGATCTTGGATGGATGGTCGCTTGGAAGTTTTTGCCGCATTGTAATTTAGAGATGGTGTAATCAATGTAACTTGAAAGTGATCCGAACGAGTTCCGAATAATAGAATGACCAATATCATTGTTGATCCATTGTGGACAAGCTTTTAGGCAGGCGTATGTTTGCTGAAAATATCGAGGGGTGGTAGATGTTGTAGCACGTCTAGCGCGAATTAAAACATTTAATTATTTAAAAATCAAACCATTTATTTTTAAACGTTTATTTAATTAAAATTAAATGGAGATTATATCTAGCAATAATATAAATTATAAGACTAAGGATCTGCTGATCATTTATTTTTAAACGTTTATTTAATTAAAATTAAATGGAGATTATATCTAGCAATAATATAAATTATAAGACTAAGGATCTGCTGATCATATAGTCGTATTTATACCCATGATCCTTATCTTTCTACAACGAGACTCTTTAGTATCTAAAATACAATAATCTCTTTGTGTTGCTACGCTTGATAACGAAGAACAGATAATACTTTCTATGCTACATTGTATACAAATAATATTATCTCCGTTATATTAATGGTGTAGTGTGTATTAATGGCTGTGCTTGATAAGGATATGATTGTATACAAATAATGTTATATCTAGTCTTAATGTATAATATAAGCGATGCTTAACTCCCTCCGTTGTTAAACAATATCGTCCCGATTTTCGAGGCTATGCTAGAATAACAAACAGTGCTACAATTGTATATAAAGTTGATAATATAGGTTTTTCTTCATAAGGTATAACTAGTTTCTTTAAGGTATCTATGTTATCGAATTTATAAATTATATCTTCTTGATTATTTAATCGATTAAAAACTCTGAATTATGATTTCTTAATAAAATTTCTATAATTTGCTTATGCATGTTTATATATATTTAACTATCTAGATTTATAGTATTTTTACCATCAATTGTTTGCTTATTTAACTTATGCTTACCGTTTAATAACATATCACTGGATTCAATTTCTAAGTCGTAATTGTATTCTTGTTCAATAGCTTAATAAATTACCTAGATGATTTTGACAGTTTTTTGTTCTTGGTTACATAAGACAATTGTATTCTCTGTAATAATTTTTCCGTGTTTTGAACTTAAAGGTGTTACTTTATATAATTTACATGATTTCATTAGAATTGGGTATTTATATATTGTGAATTCATCAGTTCTAACTAATAATATCTTAGAGTACTCAAGTCTATTTATAATGGGTACGTGAATTAATTCATTTTGAATAATATTTTTAATGTCTCCTAAGTCTAAGCCTTCCGATAAATATTCGTTATTTTTTGCGGCATTAGTAGTTCTGGTCAATAATAATAGTTGTTCGTACACTTGTTCTATTATTAAATTCTCTCTAAGGATCTGACCTTCACATTGTTGCAAAATTTGTTCAAGTCTAGAATTTATAGTTGTTTGTTTATTATTGTTGGCAACGAGATTATTTATATTTGTTTGTCCCGATAGATTCTTGATTTTAGTTAGTTACATGTAACAAATAAGTTTATTTTTTAAATAGATATGCATCATCTGTTTGTGTAAGCATAAACTTCTTGTTGAATAACTCATTTATTTGAGTCTCTACTTCCCAGTAATGTTAGGAATATTAATTTCATATTTTCCAAATAGACATGCATTTTTTGTTAAAAGTCTTTGCTTGTTTATATAAGTCGGGCCAGTAATATTTTTCCGAGATTTCTTGTATATTATTATTATTACGGAACCCTCGATGTGCTCTTTCGTGTATGTTTTTTACGAGTTTTAATTGTTTTTCCAAATTTGTTACGTCTTGAAGTTTTCTTGGTGGGAATATAAATCTTACTGGTGGAAATTCTTTTTGTATGTTTTCACTATATTTGTATACGTTTTCAAATGTTGTATGTAAAGTTATAAGCTTCTGGGATTGTATAACATCTTTCATCTGCCTTAGTAAATATTCGTTGTCCTTGAACTTTATTAAGAGTCTTATTTTGTTACTAAAATAGATTTGTGTTTCGATATTGATTGTTATACCTTCAATAAGTTCGAGCTGTGTAGCTTATGTATTAAAAGGCTGATTCACAGTTTTTATTATTACATTCGAAGAACTTTCGGCTGAATGTGCTGTTTCTATCGTAGAAGTATTTATGCGTTTTCGTGATAGTACATTAGCTACAAGATTTAAATTTCCTGGTTTATATACTAACTTTGCCCAAAATCTTCTATAATTCCCTTCCTACGTTTCAGCTTTGTGTTGGGATTCTTTTCAGATACAGAATATATAAGGCTTTGGTGATCAGTATATATGGTTAGGTCTGCTATACCATATATGTAATTTCTGAGTTTTTGTAAGGACCATATGATCGCTAATAGCTCTTTCTCGTTTGTGCTAAGGTTCTCTTCCGTCTTACTCAGTGGTCTTGACTAGAAGTGCATAGGTTGCTTATTCTGAATTAGTACGGGTCCAATAGCTGTGTTGGATGCATAAGGAGTAAGTCCGAATGGTTTACTATAGTTCAGCTGAAAGAGTTCGAATTGTTCTTATAAATAATTTTTCAAAATTCTAACCGCTTCTAATGCCGAGTCATTCAGTTCTATCTTAATATTTTTACTTTGTTTTTTTTTATCTTTGTTAACGAATTCATTATCTGCTATGGGATAATTTTAATTTTTAATTCTAGCTTAATTCAAGCATAATAATAACATATTTATATATACCTACATAAAACAATAAACTTTAACAATCTAAACTGAGACTAACTTTAAAACTATGTTATGAATAATGGGAGTAAAGATTTTTACGGATTAAAGAAAAACTTGAACAGAAGTCAAGAATGCGTTGAGCACTGTTTGTCAATCGTAACATTCTAGTGATGGGATTAAAACGACCATAGTTAATGCGGTGAGTAGGAAGATGGAATAAGGGAACAGATCAAAGGTTACGAGGATTAGTATTAAGGGAAATCAATTCAAGAAGAGCCGGATAGTCGATGGCACCTGTGCAAAGTTGGTGGATGAAGAGAATGTCAGCTATTGCTATTAGTTCAAAAGGTCCTCGTAGGACGGTAGGGTTAGAGGATCCGACGAAGGAAGATATCGAAGCGAAAAACGGAGAAACCTTTGCTGTACACATTCTATCCTTTGTGAGTGAGTGGTTTGATACGGCGACCAAACTGGACTGACATATTCATGGCCTAACATAAGTGTTGAAAAGGGATTTGGTAACGTAGGGGTTAGAGAAGTCGGTGGTTATCACATCGACATCATTGCCATTTTCTAGACTACAGAGTGTCATAGAAACGAATTGAGTTAGGTTCGTTGTAAAAAATTCGTTGAAAAAAATTCAATTGTAAGTTGGCCGAGAACGGACGTGTCGTGGGGTGCGCACATTTTTGTTTTCAAGTCAAGTTCTTCTCAAGTTGAAAATAAAATACTCTTTTCTTCGTTTTGTCAATTTTCGAAATGGCTTGCCTATATTGTAATAAAAAATTTGATCGCAATGATGCTTTTAAAATCAAGTGCACTGATTGTAATTTATTTTGTCACGGGTCGTGTGCGAAGTTAACTTCTGCTGACATCGAGTTTTTTATGAATTCTAAAGACTCTTTTTTTCGATGTGCTAAATGCTGTACTCTTCGACGTATGTCTCTTCATCATCAAGAGACTCCATTAAAACCGTTGCTTCCAACAACTACATCAAAGCCAAACTCTTCTAGTAAACACAAATCCTCAAGAGAAATGCTAACTGCTCAGAAGTCAACAACAACAAAGGATAATGTAAATGATAACAGATCATCACCTAATTTGCAATCGACATCCACTCATCTCTATGCACTTGCCCCCACTAAAAACCAAACGCATATAACTTGCAGTGCAACAAATGATTTTGATGGAAATATTGGAAATGCAACTGGTTCTTCATGTCAAACAACAAACGAAAAACAGCAGGTAAACGGACGGCAGCAGCTAGAAGCACATCAGCAATTCACGCATAAACCTATCGGTGAATCATCCGGCGAACATCAGTTCACAGCAGCCACTGCGACAAACGATCAACATATACAAAACTCAATCACCTTGGATATGCTCTATGAGGAAATTATTTGTTTGAAAAAAATGAACTGTGACTTTCTCAGCACAGTCCAGCAGCTGAAAAACGAAAACCAAATACTTAAACAAAAGATTAATACTCTCGAGAGCAAATTAAATTGGAGAGAGCAAAAACATATGGAAAACATAATCGAAATTATTGGGGTAACTGGAGCTAACAACAACAATGCGATTGAATGTGCACAAAAAGTATTTCAAAGTGGACTAGATGTTTCTGTTTCCCCAGCTGACATTCAGCATTGCTTTGTTAAGCGCGTATGGAATCGAAACTCTACTGACCCTTCATTAAATAAAAAGAAGTATAGAGATTTTCTCTGTGTTCACCTTGCCTCCCTTCACACCAAACAATTGATTATGAAGAGCAAGAGGAAAGCTGTTAAGAAACTAAAGTCTTCTCTCTTCGTTCCTGATGGCAATAGTGATATATTTATCAATGATTGCTTTACAAGCTACACTCGGGCTCTTCTTACTGAAGCTAAGAAATGTAAGAAAGAAAAAAATTACAAATACCTTTGGTTCCAGAATTCAAATATATTATTAAGAAAAGTAGATAAGGGTAGGATTGTTACTGTAAGATCGTTTGATGATTTGGCGTCTTTGGAAGACTAATTTGTCTTTCATTTAGTTTCTAAATAAAATCCTTATGGTAATGTTTAATTCAACCTCTACTATAAGATATATAAGCGATAATATTTTTTGTTGTAACTCTGATGTAGGCAATTCTTTTTTTGTTGTTCACCAAAATATGCGTAGCTTGCGGCAAAACTTTGATTTGCTTGTATGCAATCTTGAAGCTCTTGCATACTTACCAGATCTTATCTTTGTTTCCGAAATATGGATTTTTGATTATGAATGTGATAGTTTTTCAATGGATGGATATAATTTCTATTCAAATACGAACGAAACATATTCTGCAGGTGGAGTGGGAGTCTTTGTACGTGAATCATTGGGAGATAATGTTGTGTGTCACTATTTGTTGTCCGCGGATGTCATCCAGTTCTCATGTGGTATATGTAGTAAACTGTTTAATTTTGTTTGTGTTTATAGACTTCATTCCCATAGTTTAGATTCATTTTTGGATGAATTTTCAACTTTGTTAAACAGTATTAAATCACCTAATCTTGTAATACTAGGTGATCTAAATATTGATATTTTAACTTCTTGTACTGTTTCTGATTCGTATCTTTTTCTGATAGCTGAGCATGGGGTTACATCCTTAATTAATGAACCTACAAGGCCAGCCTCAGGTTCCTGTCTAGATCACGTTTTTGCCTGTTTTAAAGATTTGTCTTTGAGTCAATGTTATGGTGTTAACTTTGATCTTCATATATCAGATCACTGTATGAATGGGATTTTATTCAGCACCATGAAAAACTTGGAACGTAGGAAAAATGCTTCATCTTCATCTATTAAAACAAGGTTAAATTTTCATCTACTGAATAATTCCCTACGTTTTGAAAATTGGGATACAGTCTTTGCCGAAAGTAATGCTTCCAATGCATATGATTTATTTCAAGAAATTTTACAATCTTATATAAGTACCTATAGCTTCAACCTAGTGATTAAAAAATCAGAAATGAATTTGATGCCTTGGATTAAGCGCACTATACTTAAGAAAATTAAAATCAAAAATAAGTTACGTTAAAAATGTTCTCGGCATCCATTTAATAATGTTTTAAAAAATCGTTACAAAAAAATGTGCAAAAAGGTTAACTACGAAATTAGATTGCATCGTGTTAAATATTATTCCTCTTTAATGAGTAGTTCGCAAGGCAACCCTAAAAAGGAATGGAAAGCTATAAACAGTATAATTAACGCTAATTCATCCAATATCTCCAACTCGATTGTACTTAATAATGACGGTGTAGAATTTGAAGAACCTTTAATTGTTGCTAACCTATTCAATGACTTTTTTGGTTATGTAGGTCAAACTTCGGATTCAATTGATTTCTGTAATAGATGTGAAGCCGAAGTTGGATTAGTAGATAGCACATATCATAGAAGTTTCTTTTTTGACCCAGTTACTGGATCTGAGGTATATAGCTTAATCAATTCTCTCAATAACTCGTTCTCGTGTGGTGATGATAATATTCCAAATCAAACTCTAAAACAAATCGCACTGAATGTATCTGATATCCTAGCTCATCTTATTAATTTAAGCGTTAGCACTGGGGTTTTTCCATTTAAATTAAAATGTGCTAGCGTTATTCCACTTTTTAAAAAAGGTAATAAAAAAGAAGTCAATAATTATAGACCTATTTCATTGCTATCCTCCATATCGAAAATATTTGAAAAAGCTGTTAAATATAGAATGTTACGTTATCTTAACAAAATAAATTTCTTCAATAGTTCGCAGTTCGGTTTTAGAGAAGGGCTCTCTACTGAAGATGCTCTTCTTGAATTTTGCACTTTAATTAATAAAGGCTTAGATGACAAAAAATATTGTGCTGGTTTGTTTGTAGACATAAGCAAAGCATTTGATACAGTCGACAATAGCATTCTACTTAAAAAACTACATAATATCGGATTCCGTGGTTTTTTTTATAACTGGCTTGTGTCCTATTTGAAAGACAGGACCCAAAGAGTGAAAATTGGAGATTTTTTAAGTAACACTAGGGTTTCAAACCTTGGTGTTCCACAAGGGTCGGTCCTTGGTCCTATCTTGTTTCTCGTCTATATAAACTCTTTGTTCAGCCTTCCATTCGTTGGTAAGGTTACTGCTTTTGCTGACGATCTTGGTATAGCTTATGCTTCACCTAGCCCTCTTAGCCTTGTAGCTGATCTAAATTTTGATATCCACCTAATGCGTATCTGGTTTGCAAAACACAAACTTAATGTAAGCAACAAAACTAAATTGATGTATTTCAGTCTAAGAACACAAGCGATTCCAGATGTAAATATATTATTCCATGCTCAAAACTGCCAACGTTATAGAATGTTAAACTGTACATGTAATGGTGGTGGTGCTCTATCGCGTTTTGATGAAGGTAAAGTCTGTTGTGGCAATTGTTTTAATGTTGAAATTGTTAATGATTTTAAATACCTAGGTATTTCGTTTGATCAAAATATGAGTTGGACAAATCACACTTCAACTTTGAAGCAATATCTACGTCCTTCTATCCGTAGTCTTTACCACCTCAAAAAATGTTGTGATCACAAAACCTTAAAAACAGCTTATTTTGGAATTTTCCATTCTAAACTTCAGTATGGGATTAGTTGCTGGGGTGGTGCTCACCTAACTAAAATTTAGCCTCTGGTCATTTTGCAAAAGTGTGCTATAAGAAAAATCTGCGGGGTCAACCGGTTGTATCCTTCTATGGTGCTCTTTAGATCACTGAACATTCTACCTGTGAGACATTTATATTATTTTAAAGTTTCCAAAATATTCTTTATGAGATGTGGATATCTACAGAGTCCAAACTCTGAGGTCCGCAATTTGCGAAGCAACCATGACAGCTATGTATCCGTCCCCTCATTTCGAACGACTCACTTTAGAAACTTCTACTCCATTGTGTCCTACAAGCTCTTTAATATGTTTCCCGAAAATATTCGTTGTATTCGAACCTTAAGACTATACTTGCAAAAAATTAAAATATGGCTTCTTGAAATTGATCATAACCAAATCGAAGTTTTGTTGACCTACATCAATTAGTTTTAAACTTAATTAATTGTCTTTTATAACAAAAATAATGTTTATTCTTTCTTTTTTTATTCTTGTATTTAATTTTTGTATTCTCATTATGTTAATCTTTCCTTAATATTGTTCACTCCACATAAGTCATTTAATTATACTGAGTGTCATTTATCACTATTTAAATTGTTAAATAAAAAATGTCACTATAACTATTCTTTTTTATAATATTTCTTTTAAAACTTGCATAATTATCCTTTGTTACTTTTATAAATGTATTATTATAATAAGAATAATGAAAATAAAAAAAAAAAAAAAAAAAAAGTTGACTTATCCTTCAAAACACCATATTGTGATTGTGAAATAATTGATTTATTGTAAAAACAAAGAGAGTCGGAGATAATGCTTTCGAACAGCTTGGGGATTGAAGAAAGTTTTGCGATGGGGCGCTAATTCTCGATTTCATTCTTTCTACTTTTTTTATGAATTGGGAAAATAAAAGAATTTTTCCAAATAGATGGGAACGCGCTTTGCGAGAGTGAAAGTCTGAAAAGATTTGTTAGAGGTATATAAAGGGCGTTAAAACATTTTTTTTAGAAAAATGGCTGGGATTCCATCGGGACCAAGGGAAAAGTCGTCTTTAAGAGAGTTAACCTTTTTAAAAACCATCGATTCACTTATTTTGACAGAAACAAGTGAGAGGTTGGACAATTAGACAGGTAGCTAAAATATTCAATTCAGGTTCATCATCTATGTAACTATAAGATTGACTGCAAAAATTAGCGAAGAGGTTAACAATAACATGTGGGTCTTCTGAGGATATATTGTTAAAATTTAAAATTCAAGGGTAACCATCTGATTTTCTTTTGACATTTATAAATTGGTAAAATCGCTTAGGTTCCATAATTAACTAGTCTGCATTTTATTAAGGTAGTCGTAGTAGAGTGATTCGCTAAGAAAAGAAAAATCGTATGAGGCTTGTTCGTAGCAAGAAGAATCTGAATAAGTCCCTGATCTAAGGTAATTTTTGCAAAACTTATTTCTAAGAATACGAAGACTACGTAGCTCCTTGGTGTACCATGGAGGAGAAGACATATAACTTTTTTGGGCACATTGCATAATGCATTCAAAGATATAAGTGTAGAAGAAACTAAGAGCAATTGTGATAGGGCAAAAAGAGTTAATGAAGTGATTCAAATCAGTGCCAGTTAAAAGGATGTTAAGTTGAACAAAGTTGGCTTTGCGAAAGTTAAAATAGGCCGCGTATTCAGAAACTAAGGTTGAACTACCTTAATCATAGGAGCATAGAAGGGAAATAGGGGTATGATATAGATCAAATGTAGAGAGAATGGAATGGCTTTCTGTGACAACTGGGTTATAAGGGTCAGAAGAAAATATAAGGTCTAGTTGTCTGTTTAAGCTGTTTATAACATTAATTAGGGGAAAAGTCCAAACTTGGCATTTGCCGTGTACAGACAAATTTGGTGCGAATATTTCTTGACCGCCTGTGAGAAATATAAATTCATTACTGATTTTTCTTTTCACGCTACTAGAAAGGTAAGAGATGAGTTGGGGAACGCCCCCACCAAAACCATAACCGGTTTATAGGCCTCGATCCTGAGGTCTATATAAGCCAAACAAAAAAACAAAAATATAACAAACGAAAAAACTCAGATGAAAACGAATTACCACAACTTCCTACTATCACAAATGACAGCAACATCCCACGCTTCCTTATTATAAGTGGAACAGACAAAATCACAAATGAAACAGAAAAAGGTGATAATTCTGTACGAGTACGCACTCTCGCCTCATATAATCCTTTCCAAATAAATAGAGGCTTGGAACACATATCGAAAGACATTTTGGAGGTTAAGGCAATGAGGTCAGGTGATCTACTCCTCAAAGTCTTAAATGAAGCAACCGCAAACAAATTCCTCAAAGCCAAACTCATTGATTCGATTCCGGTTACAGTAACTAACCACGTGGCACTGAACTCTGTCCAAGGCAGAATATACTAGAGACACATAACCGATATCCCTGAATCAGAGCTTTTGGAAGAACTTAAAAAGTTCAAAATTACGGAAGTAAGAAAAATGATGAAACGAGAAAAAGATGATCTAATACCGACAGGTGCAGCAATCATTACTTTCGATTTAATCTGACGACCACAAGCCATCAAAATAGGTTGGATGAACTGCAAAGTAGACGAATACATTGCCAATCCTATGCGCTGCGTATAGTATACTATGCCAAAAATTGGGACATACCAAAAACCGCTGCACTAATGCAGCACTTTGCAAAGAATGCGCACTCCCGCTACCGCATACTCCGTGTACCCGCACGTTCCGCATCAATTTCAACGAAGAAACCCACACGTCGTATGATCCCTCCTGCCCCGAATTTCTTCGGTATAAGTCTGTTAATAAGATCAAAGCTGACCGCCGATGCACCGTTCGTGATGCATGGCAAATATACAACGACAAACCCTCTCTCCACCAACTACAGCCTCCCAAAAAGCGCAATGAAAATAACCAGATAATAGCCGAAATAATAAAAAAACGAATCGAGAATCAAATCAAGCCCACAACCATCTCCGCCAACTCCAGCTCACTCACTGAAAAAAATGTACAAATCGAAAACAAACAAAACACTCAATCTAGCATAGAATGTATTACAAAAACTACACCACCTACAAAACCTCTCCAAAACAACCACAGCCACCTTCTACAACAAACCAACAAATTACCCAAAACACAAACAACTCAAATCGCTACCTCACCAAATCCTCTCGAACTAAAAAATCACACTAATTTCTCTCATCATTTGGAAAGAAATGTAAATCTACTCTCTTCCTTATCAAAGGAAAACACTATGGAAATCGATTTTGAAACTGAGCAATCTATTTGCTCAATCTCACCAAATCACTCAAATTCACTCCCACGAAATCTCTCTATCTCACAACAAACAAATCGCAATACATCACCCACACCACAATCAAATAATAAAAAAACTGATGAATTATAATGGCGCTGTTGGAACCAAAGAGAACAAACCAAAAGAGACACAAATCGAATCATATTTGGTTTACCAAAAACATTTCCATTCTTGTCAAAGAAAAACATGTTGCTTGGTCAAAATTGCGAAGAAGCCCCACAACAGAGAACTGTATTCATTACAGAAAAACTTGTTCGAAGCTTCGGAGAGAATCTATCCAAGCTAAAAGATTGTCGTGGGAAAATTGTATCAATACCATGAACCCAACACTAGACTCTAGAACACTATGGAATAGAATAAGGTCACTCCGAACTTCGAAGCCATTTCAAGAATTTCCTTACATGTTTATGGAAGAAACTTTACAAATAGATCCAAGTGTTATAGCTAATACTTTTGCAAACAAATGGAAAGGATATAGTGCGGACATCTCTTACCCAAATATTACCATCCAAAGAAAAAACAGCTTTAATGTTGACGACGTCCCTAATATGATGAACCAATGGGAATATCTTATGGAAGCAATTACACTGGTAGACCGCAAACTTATACTACAGGGTACAAAAGGAACTACCCCGGGAGAGGATAAGATTACATACAATATGGTAAAATATTGTGATGATAGTCTTAAAATAAGAATATGTGCCGTGTACAACAACATCATGGATACAAGTATTTTTCCACATGACTGGAAGCGAGCAGGACTTAAACCAATACCCAAAAAAACAAGAACGTCTCATTCATATGAAGAATATCGGCCAATATCACTCCTCTCAATTCTTTCTAAGATTTTTGAGAAAATCCTCGCGAAACGAATTGGTTGGATGATGGACAAAAAACTGCATCCGGCACAATATGCATTTAGACCTAATAGAGGAGTTCAAACACTAATACAGCTTATGGAACACAAAATCTCCGAAAATCTGTCTGAAACAAAACACAGTATGGTTATGTCATGGGATCTATAAAAGGCATTCGACAGAGTTTTAGCTTTCCCAGCCATTAACCAGCTTCACTCATGGGGAGTTCCAAAAAAAATCCTACAAACAATTACCTCCTTTCTCTCAGTCAATCTCCACTCATTCTTCGGGACAGTTCGATTTTTGTGTCTCTTACACCGATGGCTCTTTCCAGGATAATAATTCTTCATATGCAGTCATTGAACTTAAGAAGAATGGAGAAACAAAACTTATCCACCTAGGACTTTTGTTGGACCTAGCTGGTAGCTACATCTCAGAACTAACAGCTATTAAAAAAGCGATATCCATAGCACAATGTTCTAACGAAAAAACTATTATCTTCATTGATAATTTAAGTATCCTGTATGGACTTCGCAGTGGACTTAACAAATGTCCTTCACTAGAAAACATCAGAAGCAACCTCAACTCTCATACCAACATAATGTTAGCTTGGGTACCTGCACACGTAGGAATCACTGGCAACGAATTTGCAGATACCTCAGCTAAAGAAATTAGTAAATATCCTCTGGCGAGCCAAATCCCTGTCTCTTATCGACTCAGGAGGAAAATATTTAAATCTATCCAGAGAACACAAATTGCTGAGGACTGGAAACACTCCGAAACCTTTCTTCGTAAATATCACGTTTCTCCAAACCATATACAATACAACATTCACAAGAAACGACTGTATAAAAGTGCTTAGAGTTAGGGTAGGCAAAACACTTTTCACGAGTCGGCACCTGTACAACCGAGAAACTCCAGAAGAATGCCAAAATTGTGAAGCTGCCCTTACAATTTGGCACATATTGGTTACCTATCCCATCTCCAAACGTATAAATGATCCAGAACTTATTGAGCAACAACTCGCTGAAATCTTAGATCCATCTAGTATGCAGTCACTTAAAAACATCAAAGAAGCAACATCACAGCACAATAAATTTAACGATATTTAGATCTAATTGCCTTAAGAAACATTCCAATTTAACTTCTTCTATTTATCATCTTCAATTTTGTATTTTAAATCTATCTTTTTCTAATTGTTTGTATGTAATATCTGTATCTATGTATGTCATTATTATGATAAATTTGTGTTAAAATGTACTTGAATCAGTTGTTACTTTAAAAAGATGACATCATATGGCCCTGCTGCCCTGATGTCTTCATTACAAAAAAAAATAGTTTATAAATTAATTTTGTAAATTATTTAGATATAAATAAATATAAATAAATAAACATTAATTATTTGAGAAATGCCAGATTCAAATAATCTATCTAAGAAGATCGATTCTTTTTCGGAAGTGATATTGCAAGGGGCATAGAATAATTCATTTTCTGATAATATCCATATTAAATTTGGTAGATTAAAATATCCTAAGATAATAAAATCGTCCTTCGGTGCTGTAGCTTCGAAAAGGGAATTAAATGAGTCAACCATTGATTGATAAACTGGAATAGGTTGTCCTAGTGAAGCAACAAATAATGTAGACATATCGTCTAGGGATAGATATTTTGATGCACACGAATTCGAAAAGAGATGAATTGGAGATTTCGACTAGAGTTTAATTATATCTATTGTGTACAGCTAAGAGAACACCACGTCCGGAGGTGCCATTCTCATTACTTATGCCATCAGCGAGAAAGACAATGTAGTATCGGGATGGCCGTGGCGCGAAGTTGTGTGCTCGCCTGTCAACCTCATGGTCACAGGTTCGATTGCTGCCGTTGTCTATGTCTTCTTATATTCCATTAAAAACCAATTCTAAAAATTGTCATAAAATGAGTTGCTGGTTAACTCATTTTACACTAACAACACTAACAACATATGATTGAGTAAACTACTCATAATTATGAGAACGAAATAAAATAAAATATTGCGAATTATAAGAGACAAAAATAATTAAGATACGGTAATTTTCTCCGCATTAGTTCAGCCGCCATCCCTGGAGATAAAATCTGAGACAACAACCACCGTCTCAATACTTCGCGCCACACATCTTTCTGTCCTTCTTTCTCTTCTTCCACCGGATGCCGCGCTGTGCTAAAAACATATAAAGGGTATTCATAATCCCTTGAGCGCGTACAAAGTTATACAAAAAAAAAAGTCTGAGGTCAATAAATCTATCAAAAAAAAATAGGGTTGAGGTTTGTTTCTGTAAGAGCGAAAACGTCAAAAGGAAATTTTTGGGAATTGAGAAATACAGAGGCTGTTTTGGTACGGAGTCCTTTTACTTTTTGATAACAGAGGGACATGGTAGTTGATGTTTTGTTATAAGACAATTGCTGCAAGGCTGGATTATTATTAAAGGCATGGCTTTTGAAGACGATTAACGAACGGAGCACGTTTTGAGTTAACGTGTGAAGCCTGTGTAGAGAGGTCTTTTGTAACTGTAGGGGTGAGATATTTAAGCCTTCATGAAACCGCGTATAGATACTTTTGAGGGCTGAAGGGTCGATTGGGAGACATTCCTTCTGAATAGATACCAAAAGGCTGGTTTTGGTCCTACCGTTAATGCAGATAGAGTCGTATAAAAACGCGAGGCAAAGACGAACATTCTCATATAGCTTGGTATCACGTAACCTTGGCATTAGGTATCGGCCACCCATCTCATTAATTGTTGGCTTAGACCACTAAATCTGGAAGTGAGTTTGACAATAGGTGGAAACATGGGATCGAATATTTTAGGACGGAGAAGAGGGGGTTGTCCTGATTTGAAAGAACCTTGATTAGACGAAGGTGGACGTTGGGATGCAGGATTTAGAGTGTGAAAAAGAATAAAATCAATATACCCTACTTTGGCAGAAGAACTTACGTTTGGTGTGGAAATGGGATTTATATTAAAAGACTTCCGTTTCTGTTGGATAATATCAGTATTTTTGAAGGGGTTAAGAGTTGAAGAGTTGGGATTGTGAAACGGGGTTCTGGTGGGAGAATTGGGCTTATATTTATTTATAATTCCTTTATTTTTTACTTTATTGAAACCATTATTGATATAATTTACAATATTTCTTGTAGTCCATATAGAAAATTTAAGTTTGCCAAACGAGACAGAATTTTCGTTAGCGGAAGTGAACTGCCATTAATATTTCGTTGGAATGAAGATTTTGAAACTAGATGCGTTGATTTTGTGATGTTCTACAAAGTTGATGTTGAATTTTTGCGAAATAAAGTTTTCGAATCCAAGAGTCTTCAGCATAAGTAGGAGTGCCTTTAAAAAAAAAGGAGTGAAATCGGCTGGGCTTTTTAATTTGCTCAACCACTTGTAATAATCGCTAATAGTCCAAGTAGTGCCAAAACGATGATTAGTGGTTTCAGATGAAGATGGCCATACAGAATTGTTTGAAGGTGTTGAGTTTGTTTGCGGGGGCGCGAGAATGGATAACAAAAGAGTAGGTGCTTGAGTTGACTCAATTATTTCAGAAAATAGTGAGGTGTTGCAGTTGGTTGTGGTAAATTGAACTTGTACAAGGGGTTTCAAAAATTTTGCTCGATATTATTTTCATTTCGTCATTAATATCATTGAGAGATAGGCGGGTTGCTACCAGCTACTAATATCATTCATATTAGAGGCTAAGTCATTAAGTGCAGAAGTAAGTTGAATAAATGCAGTTGACCTTGAACTTGAAGTATTTTGAAAGAACAGGTCAAGGTCGAACCGAATTATTTCGATTTGATTATTTATATTTTCAATGGGATACGAACTGAGAGCGGAAATAAACGAGGAGCGAATGAGACCGCTAAAATTTTCGAAACGACAGTTAGTTTGGTCACCCCGCGAGCTTAGTAATTGTATGATGGATGAAAGTTGTTTATCAATAGACGACTAGTTAGATAAACACCGATTACTAAGGGATTCTATAGAGTTTGTTCAATGTTTCTATGCTTCTTGAAAATTTTTCAAAATGATGAAATTGAGTTAACACATTCTTATGAAAACTATTATTATCAGCAATAATATCCTTTATTGAGTCATTACGACATCGGACTGCTAGGAGCTAGGGATGGCGGTTATTGAAAATTAACCCGTTATCGGTTTTTCCGCTTACTGTTCCTCCCGCTTTAACCTGACGGATTTAACCGGACAAAAAACTTTTTTCTTAATAACCGGTTTTAGGTTTTATATATAAAAATTGTTAGTTTTTTTATTTGCTTTAAAATACGATCATGTCAAATAAAATAAACTTCTTTCTCAAATATTACAACTGCCAAATTTAAAGCGGTCTTAACTTTTATTTCAGAAAAAAAGTAAAAAAAACAAATACACAAAAACAAATAATGAAACGAACAATTTATTAAATGTCTCTTATATCGCGAAAAAGCCGAGTTCAGTGATAAACTAGCCTTTTTTTGGGACGCCACACTCTAAGTTTCTACTTTTTGCAAAAAGTTTATCATGTAGATTAGCCTAAAAAAATTCTGCAATCTGAAATAATAACCGTGTGCGTTCACCTCAACCGCCATATTATTCAGCTTTGGCTTTAAAATGAACTTTTAGGCCGGATTTACACGATTGGCAAATTGTCATTCAATCATGTAAATAAACTGGAAAAGTAAATGTAAAATCAAATCATCAATGATAAGCATTTACACGGGACAAAATAATTATAGTTTGATTAATAATGGCAATCTGCCCGTAAGAATGAGGAAGTTCATTCAATAATAAATAATAATAATTATAATTTTAATATCGTTTGATGTAAATGCTATACGAGCTTTTCAATATGTGTAATGTATTGTATTATACAAATCTGAAACTATATATCTTAAGTTGTTTATTTGAGAGTATGATAGTTTGTGGTAAATGTTTCAAGAGGTATTCAATAATGTTAACACCCCTATTTTAGTAAACTGTATTTTCTTTGATAACAATGTGAATTTCCTTTAGGTCTACATTTCAAGTGTGCTTTTCTATATTTGTTTGAAAAGTCATTTACCTGTGATTATAATTTATAATATCGTTTGATGTAAATGCTATACGAGCTTTTCAATATATCTAATGTATTTTATTATACAAACCTGAAATATTTCTAAGTTGTGTATTTAAGAGTACGATTAGTAATATCGTTTGTGGTAAGTGTTTTAAGAGGTATTCAATAATGTTAACGCCCTTATTTCAGTAAACTGTATTTTCTTTAATAACAATGTGAATTTCCTTTAGGTCTACATTTCAAGTGTGCTTTTCTATATTTGAAAAGTCATTTACCTGTGATTATAAATTTATAATATCGTTTGATGAAATGCTATACGAGCTTTTCAATATGTGTAATGTATTTTATTATACAAATCTGAAACAATACTTTTTAAATTGTTTATTTGAGAGTATGAATGAGAATGAGGAAGTTCATTCTTTCTCGCGGTTTGTCATTATTTTCAAAATTATGCTACTGTACATTTACATAACGGCATTTTAATGGCAGTTTTCCCTGCCATTTTTGGAATGACCAATTTTCAAACCATTTACACGATTTTTTCATTAATGTCAATAAAGTGGAAGAAATAATGGCAATTTGTCACTAGTGCAAATCTGGAATTAATCCAGATTTAATTTGACATTAAATTAAAACAAAAAATCTGAAATGTTATTTGGATTAAACGAGTGATAAATATGGAATTTGTCACTCGTGTAAATCCGGCATAAGTTTTCTGAAAGCCAGAAACCTGTCCTCGTGTTATTTGTTTAAACCTAGATATTTTCGTTAATAGTTTTTGAAAAAAATATTCTACCCGCCTAAATGGCGAGTGTAAGACCCCCCGCTACACTATTTAAAAAAATACTTGTAACTGACTGTTCTATAAGAATCCATTTTATTTTTTGGCTTTTATTTAAGTCATTTTTTTTAGAAAATTCGCCTACCGCTATACCCCCTCCCCCATAGTAAGGAAATGGTTTTATTAAACCCCTCTAAAAAAATCCGTTATCATTGTGCGGCTCCTGAGTTATCGTAGTCATGGATTAAATACACCTAGATTTGAATTTTGACCCGTATTAATCGATTGAATAATATGGCGGTAAGAATCGAATGTTTCTTTCTTTTCGTTCCTCTATGTGTGGCTGTTCACGAAACAGGATGAAGACATTTTTCTTATTGAAATTATTCTTTTGTGACGCCATTATTTAAACGGCAGCAGGAACTGAAAACTTGACACACTACCTTAATGCGGGAATTACACGAGTGACGAATTGGCATTATTGCTTCCATTTTATTAATATTAATGACAAAATCGTTTTGAAAGTTTGTCATTATTTTTTTAATTAAAAAATGGCAGGGAAAATTGACATCAAATATTGCCAATACAATTGTGTCATGTAAATGCACAGTGGTGTCAGTTTGTAAATAATGGGTCAGCACGAGGAAGAATGAACTTGCTCATTCTTTAGTGGCAGATTGCCATTATCAATCAAACAGTCATTATTTTGCCAGATGTAAATGCTTATCATTAATGATTTTCTTTTACCATTATTTTGCTAGTTTAATTACATGATTTAATATCAAATTGTCACTCGTTCGCTGATGGCAAACGATATTATATATGCATATAACGAATTATAAGGAATATATGTATAAGAAATTGTAAGGAAAATAGAATGTAGAATGTGATTCAAAGCAGCAAGTCAAACTCGGAGTTTTGAGATAAGAAAGATTCTGATACTACATTTTTTTCCGAAAGTTCTTTCTCACAAGAGCGATACATTAATTTCGTTCAAAATTTCTTTTGGTAGGGACAGATTACGAAAAACTTTGTGGAAATATTTGATTATAATTTATAATACCTTTTGAGGTAAATGCTATACGAGCTTTTCAATATGTGTAATGTATTTTATTTTACAAATCTGAAACTATATTTCTTAAGTTATTTGTTTGAGATTATGATTTGTAATGTCAATTGCGGTAAATGTTTTAAGAGGTATTCAATAATGTTAATGCCCTTATTTTAGGAAACTGTATTTTCTTTGATAACAATTGCTTTTAACATTTGAATCAGACGATTTTGAAGCTGTATGTGAACTTCCTTTTGGTCTACAGTTCTGCTCTTCTATATTTGAAAAGTCATTTACCTGTGATTATAATTTTAATATCGTTTGATGTAAATGCTATACGAGCTTTTCAATATATTTAATGTATTGTATTATATATAAACTATATATCTATATAAACTATATATCTTAAGTTGTTTATTTGAGAGTATGATAGTTTGTGGTAAATGTTTCAAGAGGTATTCAATAATGTTAACACCCCTATTTTAGTAAACTGTATTTTCTTTGATAACAATGTGAATTTCCTTTAGGTCTACATTTCAAGTGTGCTTTTCTATATTTGTTTGAAAAGTCATTTACCTGTGATTATAATTTATAATATCGTTTGATGTTAATGCTATACGAGCTTTTCAATATATCTAATGTATTTTATTATACAAACCTGAAATATTTCTTAAGTTGTTTATTTAAGAGTACGATTAGTAATATCGTTTGTTGTAAGTGTTTTAAGAGGTATTCAATAATGTTAACGCCCTTATTTCAGTAAACTGTATTTTCTTTGATAACAATGTGAATTTCCTTTAGGTCTACATTTCAAGTGTGCTTTTCTATATTTGAAAAGTCATTTACCTGTGATTATAAATTTATAATATCGTTTGATGAAATGCTATACGAGCTTTTCAATATGTGTAATGTATTTAATTATACAAATCTGAAACTATATTTCTTAAGTTGTTTATTTGAGAGTATGATTAAAAATATCGTTTGTTGTAAATGTTTTAAGACGTATTCAATAATGTGAATGCCCTTATTTGAGTAAACTGTATTTTCTTTAATAACAATTGCTTTTAACATTTGAATCAAACGATATTGAAGCTGTATGTGAACTTCATTTAGGTCTACATTTCAAGTGTGCTTTTCTATATTTGAAAAGTCATTTACCTGTGATTATAATTTATAATATCGTTTGATGTAAATGCTATACGAGCTTTTCAATATGTGTAATGTATTTAATTATACAAATCTGAAACTATATTTCTTAAGTTGTTTATTTGAGAGTATGATTAAAAATATCGTCAAATATAATCAAACGATATTGAAACTGTATGTGAACTTCTTTAGGTCTACATATTAAGTGTGCTTTTCTATATTTGAGAAGTTATTTACCTGTTATTATAATATCGTTTGATGTAAATGCTATACCAGCTTTTCAATATGTCTAATGTAGTTATTATACTAAACTGTGATTCATTTGGAAACAACTGATTTTTTTCAATAGTAGTAAATGAATAAAATGTATGTGAAAGTTTCTTCGGTATTACTTCAAACATCTTAAAACTTTATTTCTAAAAGATTCTGCGTCAGCGGCAGCAAACATACAAGAACAACAAAACACGTTGCCCTCGGACAATGAAGACGGCATTGGCTATATGTTAGAGGGAGGAGAAGGTTACTATACCACGGGCGATAATATTGCTCTTGTAAACAATTCCACATCAGAGGCGTCAACTGAGGAGGATAATAATGAGGAGCAAAAAATTATAGAACAAATTCTAGCAATGGAGGCGGAAATCCAAAGCCTTAAAAAGAAAATGGAGCCTCTAATACTTGCCACTAAGGCAAAACAATAGACGCGCCGAGCAAAGGCAAAGAAAGAGCTTGATGAAAAAAGGTCGCTACAGGGGCAACAATGTGCAGCGCAATAGCAACAACAAGAAAAGCAGTAAAATGAACAGCTACAAAAACGACGGCCACAGCAGCAGCCGAAACAACAACAGCCACAGGAGCAGGCGAAACAGCAGCAGACAAAACAACAGCAGGCGACACAATCGCAGCAGAAACAACAGCAGCAGCAGCAGCCACAGCCGCAGATTAATAAAAAAGAAAAGGTGCTACCCATAAATACGTATAGGATACCATAAATCTGTGTAAGTCGCCCATATGTCAAAATTTCACTATTAAGCGATTTAGTAAAGACAGGCATGCTATCCACTGCTTCACAGTGGATCAGCACAAAAAAATAAAAGCATTGTTCAAAGAATCCACACTGAATTCTTTAGTTTCACCCCTAAGGCTGAAATATATCAAACGGTCCTATTAAAGGGCATAGGTTCCTGCACGGAATCACAGGTGGTCTTAAAGAAACTCCGCCAAAAAGCCAATGCCGATCTCGATCTTATCGCGGTCAAGCCGTTCGCTACAGATAGAGCTAGGCGGGAGAAACGGAATCTTCCCTTCTTCCTTGTACAATTCTCACCCAGCAGCAAACTTTATATTTTGAAGCGTATCTCCGTCCTCGACTACTAGATTGTAACTTGGGACAAACTAAACAGGCGCGGCGACATGCTTCAATGCATGTGCTGCCAAAGCTTCGACCATGCCGCAGCTAACTGCGAAATGCAGTCGCGCTGCGTTTAGTGTGGAGAGAACCACAATACAGATGAACGTAAGTTAGGGAAGAAACGCGTCGAAGATAGGACCCAGCTAAAATGTGCACTTTGCCGAGGCGACGGACACCCCGCCAATTATCGGAGATGCCCGACGTTTCAGCTAATTAAATACAATAAAGCAGCAAAACAAACAATGGTAGAGAAACGCCCAACATTGCGCCCTCCTGCAACAACGCTTGTCAACCCCCAAATTTCGTATGCCCAAATAGCGTCAGTAAGGGAGAGTACGGTACATCCTACACGAAAGGTAGCCCAACAGGCCCCCGTGCCTAAGGCGCCTGCGACACAGGCAGATATTATGGGCATTCTGCTGGCAATCCAGGGCCAGTGGACTGGCCTCCAAACCCAGATCAGGGATTAAGCGACTAGGGTGGATCGTCTCTACTTTGTTTTGCCGAGCTTAACACAACTTAGAGGTTAAAGGCGCGCTGCCGGAGAGGCCCTTTAAGATCTTAGCTGTGAATGTAAATTCACTGATTAGGACCGAACATAGAGCGAATTTATTCCAACTGCTTAAAGACCTAAGAAGAGAAATGTTTTTGGCTAGCAAAACTAAGCTTAACTAGAAATATAAATTGACTAACAACAATTACAATATCGTAAGAAGGGACCGACCCAACTCCACTCAAGGAGGAGGCGTCGCAATATTTATACGTAAAGGCATTATTCATAAGTTAATATATAATAATGATGTGCGAAAATTTCGGACGTTAGAGGCATGCATCATATGCATTCATCTCCAACAGGGGAAGCGAATGTATGTGATCGCTCCCTATGTACCGGAAACACCTCAACCTACCCAGTTTATAACAGAGCTTGAAAAGCTTTTTGAATGCTTAAGATTGAGCTCGGAAGAAAACTTTTACATACTAGCCGGTGATTTAAACGCCAAACACATAGATTAGAGAAATCAAATACAAGATCCTCGAGGTAACCTTTTGTATAATTGGATGGGTCGATACAACCTTGAGTATCGCCTCGATCTTCTAACCACAGAGATGCCATCGTTTCCAAGAAGCGCTGCCTATCTGGATCTATTGCTGAAAGACGCAAGACTAACAATTACTGACACTGTGGGTCAACGACCAAGAAATCGCTTAGGAACGATCGAGTACCACAGTGACCAATGCGGACTCGCCGCCGTAATAAAACTTCCGAACGGGCTTATGGAGTTGGAGGAGTATGTGCCTGTGCATACTTACAATTACAGTAAGTTGTGCAGGCCCCGCTTCTCCAATGCCTTATTAAGTGAATTACGTTCCAATGGTATATCCCCATGAAATGACGGGAACTTGACACAAATACGGAAATAGACAGATACTTACAACAAATGGACGAAACGATTCTACGAACAATGAACGGAACAATACCGAAATACAAAGAACGTAACGCAACCGACATGTACCGTTATGCGACCATTGACGTACTACACAGACAAAAAAACTACTCACAAGACTAAAACGCTTGTACAGACGGTTTACTGACACACGAGATCTGGAGGTTAGGACACTGAAATCGTCGATCAAAAACACCAACCAATTGACCAAAGAAAATTAGAGGTTGTCGATTAGTTTGTTTTGGGACAATAAAATTCGGGCCGTTAACTCCAGCGAACCGAGTAACTTCCAAAAAATTAATAAGATATTTAGAAGGAAAGATTAAAACGACCTTACGTCGTTTTAGCTCCGGAGGACGACAGAGAACAGAGACGTACTTCTGACAACAGGCATAGACCCAGAGGACGCCGTATTGGACGGTGACCTCTATATAATCGAGGATCCGCAGGAGAAGGTGGAGGCCGTGGGGGCTGCTTTCCAGCAAGTTTTCAAGGTGAATGCTAGCATTCGCCCGAATCATGACTTGGACAACAGAGCCCTACTTCATCACAGCTGGCTGCGGAACGATATAATCGAATGGCCATCTGAGAACCTTGGTTTTACATGGTTTAATTAAGAAGATTTGGCAAACTCCATAACCGCCGAGCGAAATATGCCCAGTTCCCTATTAATTTCGAGGATAAAGCTCCAGTTCATCTTCGACTCGTTAAAGAAAAAGAAGTCAGCAGTAATCGACGGTATATCCAACGTTGTACTAGGACATTTGCCTCAGGAAGCAGTTGACTTTATACCACACTGTTTAACAACGTGCTGAATAATGCAGTGCGGTGGAAGACAGCTGTGGTACATCGTCTCCTCAAAAAGGGAAAGAACAACTTCAATCCGGCGAATATCCGGTCGATAAGTCTCCTTCCAAGTATCAGCAAGGTATTTGAAAAGATTATTAATAGGGCTGTGTTCAAGTGGGCGGAGGAAAACAATATCATACCGGATAATCAGTTCGGTCTTAAGGCGGGACATGACACAATTCATGCCGCGTGTAAAGTGGTTTCCGATATACAATGGAATGAAACTAAAAAGCAGTGTACGGGTGCCTGTCTGGTGGATTTGGAGTAGGCCTTCTACACCTTATGGTTAGAAGGTCTCTATCTAAAGCTTACCAGACTAGGTATAGGTAAACCTCTATTATAAATGCTTTATGACATGCTAAATGGAAGAAAGTTTGTTGTCAAGAGTGGCAATGTAACTTCTACCACAGTTTTTAATATCAAAAATGGTCTACAGCAGGTAGCGGTTAACTCACCGATTCTCTTCAGCATTTACACCAGCGATCTGATAGGTAGTCTATCTCAGGCAATTGCGTACGCCGACGATCTAATTGCGTACAGAACAGCTCATACAGTTGAGGTTATCAAAAATCTTTTGCAGAGTGACTTCGACAAGATTCAGCGATATTGCGATGACTGGAAATTGAAAATCAATTTCCAGAAAGCAGAAACTATTCTGTTAAGGACTCCGTTGTTTAGCGCATCACGGGATACGAGAAAGCACTGGCCCAAGCTGGTGATCGTAGGGCCAATTGGACATCCAGTGGCGAGTAAAAGTGTAGTAAAGTACCTTGGCATCTGGTTGGATCAGTACCTGTATTTCGACAGACATATAGGTGCTGCTTTGGCCAGGGCTAGGGGAGCCTTTCCCTTGACAAAACGACTGTTTTATAGCAGCCGTCTTGACAGCAGGGTGAAGGTGATTTGTTACATGGCCCTCATCAGGCCGATGATTGTCTACGGATGCCCGGTATGGTTCAATGTTGCTCCATCTCAAATGGAAAATATTCGCTTGTTTGAGAGGCAATGTCTTGGTTACCTTGGTTTACACAGAACACCAGAGTCGGAGTACACAAGATATTATTCCAACCAGGTTCTATATAATAGAGCCAACATACACAGGATAGATAATTTTTTGTTTAAACTGATTCGGGGTCACGTTGCAAGAGCGATGTCCTCAACCAATAGTTTAATTTTTGGGGCTTATTACCCCAATAACGAATATTTTGAGAGTGCGCGGTTAAGTGGCGAAACAAGAGAACCAGATCTGGTGGCTCTCTGAACAGCATCATGATATTTAAAGTCGATTAAGATGGAATGTCTAGGCCGACTTATATACATTTAGGGTATTTAGGTATAGGGAACAGTCGCTGTGGCACCAAAAAAAAATTAAAAATATGTATGTATACGGAGGCATATGTGCATGAACCTGCGTGTCTGTACATATATGTGCGTACGTATATGTATGTACGTATGTACATGTATGTGTGGGGTGTATGTAGCTGGGTGCATGCATGCGTATGCAATATATAAATTTAAAAAATTAAAAAACGAAAAAAATGCTGCTGTGGCTGTTCTAATAGTAAAAGTAGTATTAACTGGTTTTTTTGTCTTTTTGGGTATTTTAAGTAGTTTAAGTTATTTTTAGTTAGTATAAGTTAGTTGTATCTAGTTTTAATTATTTTTAGTCTAGCTTTAGGTATAGTTTATAAGTAAGAAATAAAAATATGATAAGATACCGAGTTTTTTGTGTATAAGTTTTCTTGGTTAAATAAAAATAAAAATAAAAAAATTAGATTTAATTAAAATAGTTTTTAGATCGAAAGACATTAGTACTAATAGACATAGTTTAGTTTAGAGCGCCCGTAAAGGGCCAGTAAATTAGTTGCAAGTTATCAATAATAATCATAACGGTATATTATGTTAAATACTGTGCTTATCAAATTATCTTTTTTTGATGAGAGTTTTGTAGTTTGTGGTTATTTAAAAAACTAATCTATGCAAATGATATTTGAGATTTTTGCTAATAAACAAGTAAACATATGGTGATAATCAGTTCAATGTTTTTATCAAGGGAAATAAAGAAACGATAAATGTTTTCAATTGAAGGTAAGCATTGTCAAAATCGAAACGCTTGCCACGGTAGTATTTTTGTTCTGTGTAGGTATTTAAATATGTACATACTCGTATAATAATGAAAATGAAGGATGTAGGTGTATAGGTACTCGTAGCTATATATGCATATAATCTTTTAACTTAGGTGCAATATACATACATAAGATTCATGTGATTTCTAAAGATACATACATATGTATGTATGTATAAATGTATGACGGCCTACATACATACACTACTTACCTATCGGCCTCCATACATACACTACTTACATATCGGCCTACTACATACATTATGTAGTGACGTACGCAAAAATTCGTAAAAAGGAAATAAATATATAATAAACATAATAAAATGTTTTTATATTACTTAGTTGCTGTAGTTTGAGGAAAAATAAATATGCTATTTGAATTTCTGGATAAATAACAATATACAAAAAAATCAAAAATCGTTGGAGCGGTTTATTAAACAAAATTTTGTATAAAATTTTAAAAACATTTTTAGAAAAAAAAATTGAAACGCCTTTTTAAAGCTTTTATTAACATACATAGAAAATTCAACATTCAGTGACTGGTTTTTAAAAAAATCGATTTTTCACACAAACATTTTTATTTATTTTTTTTAAATTGAAAAACTTTTTGAAAATTTGAGTACGCAGTTTTATTATAACTTTTATGGACCATTTGCATAAAAAAATCTAATTTTAATCGGTTCATCCAATAGTGAGAAAGTAGAAAATATTGAAAGTGTTCCAATGGAAGAACCGTTAATAAGTAGGTTCGCAAAATAAAATATTTTTATACTTAAAAGTGAACTGCACTAATTTAGAAAACACTTACATTTTTTTATAAAAATTCTTGGTGCCGTTTACGAGAAATACATTTTTTAATGGATTTTTGTAACATTTTGCTTTTTTTATTTATTTTTAGGAATTTTTGAACTATTCAAGTTAATCAAAAAAAAACTAAAAAAATACGAAGTTTCAAAAAAATCTATTAAGTCGTTTTCGAAATTTTGAGTTTTCAAAAAGAAAATCGAAAACCAAAAACGTGTTTCTATTAGAGGAAACATAACCATTTTATTAAAAAAAAAAATACAAAAACGTACCTTTTCCGGTCATTAATGAAATTTTTTTTTATATAAATCTATGGAGCCGTTTTTTTGAGAAAAACACGATTTTTCTTTTTGGCAAAAAAAAATATATGACAGGTACCGGTATTTTTCGTCTTAAATAAAATGAAAAAAAAAACATGTGTGCACATTTCCGAAAAAACAATACATACAAGTTTGAAGCAAATCTATTCAACCGTTTAGGCTGTACACTCGACGACAGATAGACAGACGGAATGGCGTGACACACTTTCTTGTGTTGGATTTTTTTACGGGCATACAACTTGCTATATAAAGTACTTATATATCGCGAGTAAAAATTATAATATTCAGAAAATGTTTGCATCCTTGAACAGAACTAACCAAATTGATAGTGCTGAACACATGGAGTTGATACAAAAATTCACAAGCAATTTGTACTCAACAAAATGCGAAAGTATAAACTTTGCTCCGTTTCTTTTTTGCAAAAAAATTTGCCGCCCTAACGGAATTTTCACGAAACAAAAGTCAAACGGAAAATGTATGAGAAAATTATTCAGACGATAAAACAATTTACTTTCAAATTACCAAACAAGAAAACAAACTATACTTAGTTTGTTAACTCTGTTAAAATCCTCTCCTTCCTACTATGCAAATTATCTCCTCGCACCTTTCGAGAAAATTCTCCCAAAAATGTGTCACCAATTTTCCACAATGTTTATCCTATAAGGCCCTTTACTCTAATTTAAATTTTTTTCCTCAGCGCAAATTCAAATTTCTTAATTTTCCAAAATGTTTCTTTTTTTCTTCCACAATCTCAACAAAAACGTCTTCGTAATTCTTTCGCTAGTTAAGAAGTGACTTTCCAGACTTTTTAACATGCCTAGATGGCCTCTCCTTCCAATGTCCAGTGCTTGCGGCCAAACTGCAAGCGTGGATCTCGGCCACGAAACGAACGTAGTTGAGTCTCCATCGCCTATCGTCCTCGCACTTTTACACCCTCGGTTTTATGCACCATCATCATTGAATTCGCCGAACTCTGGCATGACTTCCAGAGGGCGGCAATTCAATGAATGCATTCAGCCACCTAAAATTCCCGACTCAATTTTTTTTAAAGAAAACCTTTGGAACTTCCAGAAATTTGATTGTTCACACGAGCATTATTTCCCAACAATTTTACCATTACCCAAAACCAATTGTTAAAACTTAGTGAAACTAATTCGATTTATACTTATATGGAAGGAGATGTTTTAGCAAAGGTTCTCTACACCGCGATGGAATTTACTTTTGCGCAGATTTTGGGGGAAGTGAGCACTCACGTTAGCATTCCAATTTGTACAATAGTTATATAAATAGAAGATAGGTTGGGCATACAGCCATTCTCAAAATGAGTAACATCTTTCGGGGAACAAATGTCCTCCGAGCTTTTAATTTTGGATTTTTGCAAGTATTTCAGGTCACCTGTCGGATTCTCCAAAGATACGCTCAGTATACATACCACCCGTCTGTCATAAATAGTGATGTCCATATTGTTTCTACAAATTACTGAGAGGGCGTACCGATCGATGATGGACCATGGCTGCAGACTCCCTCTCAGTAAATTGAAGAAAACACCTGTATAAAATAAGGAAAGGAAAAGCAAGGAATACAAATTGGGAAACTTTCCTCTTTGCAAATGTGTTTACCTTTTAAAGAAGTAAACCATTTCCTGTCGAGAAGCCTGGATAGGAGTTAGGAAGAGAAAGCTCATCAGGCCTAATATAAATATGGCAGTCTAAGTCCAAAATGAAAACCAAAAGTGAAATTACAAAATTTAAAGAAAATTACCACAAAACAAAAACAAAACTTTGTTTTACTTGGGACTTTTGGAATTAATCATTTTCAAAAGGACCGTTAAAAGATTTAAAATCCTTAGTCTACCAAGTGCAACGATCTTTTTTCTCGTCATCTTCGAGTACATACGTCCAAGGGATAACTTCTGCAGGTCTCCTTGAAGCAGTTTTAAGTTTGGCAGATATATGAGACCTAAGTTTCATAAGGCTATCTCCTACATAGTCGGCTGAGTTAAGCATATTGTCCCTATCTAAACCCTGATCACTAAGTGGTATCCCTTCGCTACCGCTAATTGACATACCTTTGCGGAAATTGGCGTAGTATGGCGAAACTCCCAAAACCTCATGTTGAGAAGTGCGTATAGCACAAGCTACTTAAGCCAATTGAGAATCCCAACTCCAGTGATTCTTTGAAAGATAAGCTCTCAAAGTTGTCTTAATAATTTGATTAATTCTCTCCGCAGGATTAGCCTGAGGATGATAATGTGGGGTAAGCCTAATCTTTGATGAATACTCGTAACAAAGTGACCTAAGTTCCCTAATCTTAAACTGCGGACCTTTGTCGCAAATGACAACCTTCGGATCTCCAAAGAACAAAAACACATTATCCTCCAATTACTTGCATACTGCCTTTGCAGTGAAAAACCTGAATCCAAATAACAAAGGAAACTTAGTTAGGTAATCTATGACTGTAAGGATGTACATATATCCTTTACTTGACTTTGGAAATGTCCCTACTAAATCCACACTAATTATCTCCCACGGAGAGGAAACTCCTATCCTTTCTGTCATAAGACCGGCTGGTTTGTCACTGGTTTTGTGACTGGTTTTTAAAAAAATCGATTTTTCACACAAACATTTTTATTTATTTTTTTTAAATTGAAAAACTTTTTGAAAATTTGAGTACGCAGTTTTATTATAACTTTTAGGGACCATTTGCATAAAAAAATCTAATTTTAATCGGTTCATCCAATAGTGAGAAAGTAGAAAATATTGAAAGTGTTCCAATGGAAGAACCGTTAATAAGAAGGTTCGCAAAATAAAATATTTTTATACTTAAAAGTGAACTGCACTAATTTAGAAAACACTTACATTTTTTTATAAAAATTCTTGGTGCCGTTTTCGAGAAATACATTTTTTTAATGGATTTTTGTAACATTTTGCTTTTTTTATTTATTTTTAAGAATTTTTGAACTATTCAAGTTAATCAAAAAAAACTAAAAAAATACGAAGTTTCAAAAAAATCTATTAAGTCGTTTTCGAAATTTTGAGTTTTCAAAAAGAAAATCGAAAACCAAAAACGTGTTTCTATTAGAGGAAACATAACCATTTTATTAAAAAAAATACAAAAACGTACCTTTTCCGGTCATTAATGAAATTTTTTTTATATAAATCTATGGAGCCGTTTTTTTCAGAAAAACACGATTTTTCTTTTTGGCAAAAAAAAAATATATGACAGGTACCGGTATTTTGCGTCTTAAACAAAATGAAAAAAAAACATGTGTGCACATCTCCGAAAAAACAATACATACAAGTTTGAAGCAAAACTATTCAACCGTTTAGGCTGTACACTCGAGGACAGATAGGCAGACGGAATGGCGTGCCCCACTTTCTTGTGTTGGATTTTTTTACGGGCATATAACTTGCTATATAAAGTACTTATATATCGCGAGTAAAAATTATAATATTCAGAAAATGTTTGCATCCTTGAACAGAACTAACCAAATTGATAGTGCTAAACACATGGAGTTGATACAAAAATTCACATGCAATTTGTACTCAACAAAATGCGAAAGTATAAACTTTGCTCCGTTTCTTTTTTGCAAAAAAATTTGCCGCCCTAACGGAATTTTCACGAAACAAAAGTCAAACGGAAAATGTATGAGAAAATTATTCAGACGATAAAACAATTTACTTTCAAATTACCAAACAAGAAAACAAACTATACTTAGTTTGTTAACTCTGTTAAAATCCTCTCCTTCCTACTATGCAAATTATCTCCTCGCACCTTTCGAGAAAATTCTCCCAAAAATGTGTCACCAATTTTCCACAATGTTTATCCTATAAGGCCCTTTACTCTAATTTAAATTTTTTTCTTCAGCGCAAATTCAAATTTCTTAATTTTCCAAAATGTTTCTTTTTTTTCTTCCACAATCTCAACAAAAACGTCGTCGTAATTCTTTCGCTAGTTAAGAAGTGACTTTCCAGACTTTTTAACATGCCTAGATGGCCTCTCCTTCCAATGTCCAGTGCTTGCGGCCAAACTGCAAGCGTGGATCTCGGCCACGAAACGAACGTAGTTGAGTCTCCATCGCCTATCGGCCTCGCACTTTCACACCCTCGGTTTTATGCACCATCATCATTGAATTCGCCGAACTCTGGCATGACTTCCAGAGGGCGGCAATTCAATTCAAATTCAATTTTTTTTAAAGAAAACCTTTGGAACTTCCAGAAATTTGATTGTTCACACGAGCATTATTTCCCAACAATTTTACCATTACCCAAAACCAATTGTTAAAACTTAGTGAAACTAATTCAATTTATACTTATATGGAAGGAGATGTTTTAGCAAGGGTTCTCTACACCGCGATGGAATTTACTTTTGCGCAGATTTTGGGGGAAGTGAGCACTCACGTTAGCATTCCAATTTGTACAATGAAAAGTTATATAAAAATAGTAGATAGGTTGGGCATACAGCCATTCTCAAAATGAGTAACATCTTTCGGGGAACAAATGTCCTCCGAGCTTTTAATTTTGGCTTTTTGCAAGTATTTCAGGTCACCTGTCGGATTCCCCAAAGATACGCTCAGTATACATACCACCCGTCTGTCATAAATAGTGACGTCCATATTGTTTCTACAAATTACTGAGAGGGCGTACCGATCGCTGATGGACAATGGCTGCAGACTCCCTCTCAGTAAATTAAAGAAAACACCTGTATTAAATAAGGAAAGGAAAAGCAAGGAATAAAAATTGGAAAACTTTAAAGAAAGATTTTTGTCGCGGAAAATTTTCCGTTACAAACTCCACACTTTCCTCTTTGCAAATGTGTTTACCTTTTAAAGAAGTAAACCATTTCCTGTCGAGAAGCCCGGATAGGAGTTAGGAAGAGAAAGCTCATCAGGCCTAATATAAATATGGCAGTCTAAGTCCAAAATGAAAACCAAAAGTGAAATTACAAAATTTAAAGAAAATTACCACAAAACAAAAACAAAACTTTGTTTTACTTGGGACTTTTGGAATTAATCATTTTCAAAAGGACCGTTAAAAGGTTTAAGATCCTTAGTCTACCAAGTGAAACGATCTTTTTTGTCGTCATCTTCGAGTACATACGTCCAAGGGATAACTTCTGCAGGTCTCCTTGAAGCAGTTTTAAGTTTGGCAGATATATGAGACCTAAGTTTCATAAAGCTATCTCCTACATAGTCGGCTGAGTTAAGCATATTGTCACTATCTAAGCCCTGATCACTAAGTGGTATCCCTTCGCTACCGCTAATTGACATACCTTTGCCGAAATTGGCATAGTATGGCGAAACTCCCAAAACCTCATGTTGAGAGGTGCGTATAGCACAAGCTACTTAAGCCAATTGAGAATCCCAACTCCAGTGAATCTTTGAAAGATAAGCTCTCAAAGTTGTCTTAATAATTTGATTAATTCTCTCCGCAGGATTAGCCTGAGGATGATAATGTGGGGTAAGCCTAATCTTTGATGAATACTCGTAACAAAGTGACCTAAGTTCCCTAATCTTAAACTGCGGACCTTTTTCGCAAATGACAACCTTCGCATCTCCAAAGAACAAAAACATATTATCCTCCAATTACTTGCATACTGCCCTTGCAGTGAAAAACCTGAATCCAAATAACAAAGGAAACTTAGTTAGGTAATCTACGACTATAAGGATGTACATATATCCTTTACTTGACTTTGGAAATGGCCCTACTAAATCCACACTAATTATCTCCCACGGAGAGGAAACTCCTATCCTTTCTGTCATAAGACCGGCTGGTTTGTCGTTAACTGGTTTCACGTGTTGAAAAATTCTACACCTCCTAACATAACTCATCACATCAGTTCAATATTCGGCCAATAATAGCGAGCTCCTACTCTCACGAACGTTTTCCTCACCCCCATATGCCCAGCTAATGGACTATCATGGCACTCTTTCAAACTTACCTAACCTATCTTTCTTCCCTACAACTATTTTCAACTCTTCATTACTTTCATGCACGACTACATGTTTCGATTTTACAAATTTATATTATCGGACTTTTTCTACTCTCCAAGCTGGGTAACCTAACGGATTTGACTCGACTGCCGAAATCATTTTTAACACCCAAGGGTCTACATCCTCATCTGAAATTCCAGCCACCACTGGATCTCCCCGAGATAACATATCATGAACGACATGTTTTTTTTTTCTACGGCGGGTGATTTTAAAATCAAACTGCTGCTGCCGAACTGCCCAGAGTGCTAATTTCCCTTGTGGGTCCTTTAGGTTACTCAACCAAACCATTGAATAATGATCTATTATGACCGTAAATCGAACTTCTTTGAAATACGGTCTTAACTTCTCAACCGCCCTAGACATTCATTCTCCATAGTGGAATAGTTCCCCTCACTCCTATTTAAAGACCTACTTACATAATATGTGGCCTTTTTATCGTCCTCAAAAGTTTGGGTAAGTACGGCCCCGATACCGTCAGAATCAGAAGCGTCTGTTTGGACTACGAATGGAAGCGAAAAATAGGGGCAAGACAAAATTAAAGCCCTTACTAAAAATTCCTTTGCCTTCCTGAAGGCAACTTCACATTCTTCCGTCCAGACGAATTTTTTGCTTTTCTTCTACAAATCGGTTAAAGGTCTAACTACAGTCGCATAATTTGGTACGAAACGTCTGTACCAAGAAACAGTCCCCACAAAACTCCTAACTTCTTTAACATTCTTGGGTGCAGGTATCCTAAACATACTCTCTACCTTTTCCGGATCGCATTGTAATCGTTCCTATCTACTACGTAACCTAAAAATTTAAGGGATGGTCTGCAAAAGCTGCATTTATCCCGCCCTACCTTGCTTCACGAAGCCTTCTCGAAACTTCCTTCAAAATCTCTAAGTGTTTTTCCACAGTATCTGTGATGATAATTATATCATCGATATACACAAAAACGAATGGCTCCAGCTCGGATAAGCATTCATTTCTGTAACCTGATTTAATTTCCTATAACTAAGGAAGAAACTAAAGGTATCATCCTTCTTCTTTATGAAAACTATTGGGGATGCCCAAGGGCTGTTGATTTTTCAATCACTCCTTTATCTAACATCTCCTAAAGGAATTTTTCGATTTGAACTTCCATCGCTGGTGAAACCGGGTAATACCTCTGTTCGATAGGTTCTGACGTCGGCCTAATCCTATTCTGTACCCTATCTGTAGCCCCTAACCCTTCTAGAAAATTCTTAAACAAATCTTCAAACAAAGTGTCTAGCCTAGCCCTGTGCACCAAGGATAATCACATGTGGAAGCGAAGGTATCACTAAGCACTCAATCAAAACTGATTTGTTTTCTAAGATAATATGTAAATTAACTGTCCCTAACACTCCTATACCTGCACCATCTGCTAACTGAACTTGCCTAATGTTACTACTGACTAATTCTAGTCCAAATTCCTTCAATTTATTCCATGCATCCCTACCAATTATCGTTCGCGAAGCCCCCGAATACAGGAGCCCTAAAAACCTAAACCCATAAACAGTAATCGCTAAATATAGCCGCCTATCATCTCCATTTGTCTCTAACGTGAAACGTAATTTAATTTGTGTCACCAGCTGATCGTCAGCAGGCGAAGACCTATCAAAACGCGACGGCGCTCTTGCCCTGCTGACCCAAAAGACCGTTGCCCGTTTCCCGAACATCGTCTACAATTCCGTTGAGATATACTCAAAGTACCACATCCAAAACAGCGCCTAGAAGCGGCAGATTTACTCGAAAAGTTTGAGGGTCACTTTACACTATTGTAGTTGAAAAAAACGAATACGCCTATTTCAATTGAGGGGTGAGATACGTTCAACTGCAACCCTTGCTTCCTGAACTGAAGCAACGTAAGCAACATCAGGCTCCAAAGCCTGCCTGTTACGACCTTTAAGAGGAGGAGGAGCAAAAGAATCTACATTCGATCTGATTGTCTCCAGCATTCTACCCACCGCAACCAGTTCGTTGACTGACTTGATATCCGCCAAGCCCAATTGCGTTTGATAGAAATTTTTTTTTTTTTTTTTAATTTAACTCTATGCCTGTAAGACCTAAGGTCTTTTAAATGCAACCTGAATTGCACGGCACTAGCTTGGCACTTGAGAAATAGGTATTGACTGTCTCATTTTTAACCCATGGGCGGCATCCAATTAAAATTGGAGGTATAGAAAAGAATGCGCCTAGGGTGGGGATCGAACCCACACGTCCTAGTTAGCAATCAAGCACTTTATCCACTGCGCCATTGCCACCCAGGAGCTATTGCCAGAAAGGAGCTATATTTTTCATGAGTATCGATAATTTCTTACTCTCACTCAACTGATCGTAGAATCTTTTAAATAGGGTCTGTATAAGAGCAATGCACATACCCATTGTCTCACCTCTAACCTGGCTTCGCCACCTGACCTCATCCAACAAGAGATCATCATAGTTGGAAGGTAAAACCTCCAACGTTAATTCTCTAATTATCTCTTTCCAGGTTGTTATGGTATCCCTGTTCGCCCTAAACCAAAGAAGCATCTTAACAGTAAAAAGATCCACTGCTGATCGTAAAAGCCTTTTCACTGAAACATTACGCGAGATCATAAGCTCTTCTACCCTTTCCAAAAAGACGTTCAATGATGAGCCACACCGCTCACCAGAGTACTTTATCTCACACTGTTTACTACGCTCAGGGTTGCGGTCACTGACTTCAACTTGATGTAGGCAAGCTTCGGTCTGTCGTTGAAACCATGAACTCGCTTGTTGACAGACAGGTGCAGCTGGTAACGTACCCAAACCTGATGTCAACACGTTGTTCTTTACTTTTTCTTTATTCAGGAGGATTTCCTCATCCCCTTCTGATAATTTTGCCATCAGCAACAACCGCTCTCCCTTAAGGTCAGCTACTTCATTGACCTCTTCTGGCGATTCTGAGACCATTCAATTTTAGTTAAAACCTTTAAATATTCCAAAGACTTTAGATTCTTCGGCGGAATTTTCAAAAGTTCCTTAATTTCCGTTATTTTGGCTTTAAGGGCCTCAATATGCTCATCATGAGAAAACGGATAAAGCGGACTATCCGATGACAACGAGCCCGAGCGCTCTAGAATACGCGATGATCTGAACCTCGCCCTCATATTGCCCACCGTACCCTCTTTTAACCCGCGGGCGCGGTTCCTTTTTACTCAACCTGTTTACATCCTTTATTAGATAATTCACGTAAAAACAAAAGAAAATCGATTTCAAACAAACGCGACTAAGGATTAATGAATTTATTAAAAAAAAAAAACAATTAAGAAAACGTATGTAGGTATGTATATAGGTATGTATGTAGGTATGTAAATTAAAATGAAATCAGTAATAATCTAATGATTTATAATTGAATTAAAAGGTATGAAAGTTAAGAATCGAAAAAAAAGACTTAATCCGGAATTATATGATATATGTATGTAGTATATATTTTTTTTTTGTGTAAATTCATTTTTATTTAATATTAACTTATAACTATCTTAAAGCTAGACAAAAATGTTTAAAACTAGCCTAATTATCAATAACTTACACCTAATTTACTGGCCCTTTACGGGCGCTCCAATCTAAACAATAACTCTTAGAACTAATGTCTTTCGACCTAAAAACTATTTTAATTAAATCTAATTATTTTTTTTTTTAAACCACGAAAAGTTATTGCCAAAAAACTCGGTATCTTTACATATTTTTCTTTTTTACTTATAAACTAAACCTAAAGATAGACTAAAAATAATTAAAACTAGAATGTATATTATACCAATGTAGATTTGGCTCTATGGCCAACGGGAACACACAGAATTTTCACCTTTATACAGGAACTAGGCTGAACTTTTCTCTTTGAAATTTATTAATTTTTCTGAAATAACAAAACAAAAAACAGTGAAGTAAAAATAACACAATGTTATAAGCAAAAATATTAAAAAAACATTAACTTAAATTTCCCTAAAACCAATGAGATGACACAATCACAATCAGGGGTAGGTATTCTATTTATTTTCCACCGCGGTTGGAATTATCTCTTTTAATTATTTTATTTTCACTATTTTCCAGCCGCACGTTGGGCGTAAATTTGTTGCACAACTATTCGCGACGATTAATATTATAAATTATTAATATTATTATAAAAAAAATCACGACCGACCAGCAAAAGTTAATTAACCGCGAGAAGAAAACAAGATGTCGAACTGCCAAATCGTAGTTTGATATCGAAGAAGAAAAAAGAAAAAGCGAATAAAATTGCAACAGGCAGCAAAAAAAGTGCTACCACCGCGGCTTGGCTCAACAAGGGGGTGGGATCAGTGATAATTAAATTTTTTTAGGATGATAAAAGAAGAATAATGTTAGTTAAAAGTAATATTATAAATTGATTCTTTTATACATTACCTCAGGAGCGTAGTATTGGAAAAAAAAAGGGAGCCAGTGATTTCTTTTTAAAAATTAAAAGAAATCACAAACCTTTTGGAGCGAAACCGATGGTGAAAATATGTAGAAATGTTTAATGTTAAAAGATAGGATTTTACATTAAAAATAATGACTTTAATTAAATCAACGAATTTGCTTGGACAACCTTGCAATAAAGTAAGTCAAAAACCCAAGATCTTTTCAACATCAGAACAAAGGAAATTAATGCATGAAGAATGAAAATGGACCGCTAACGGTTAGTCCTCGACAAAAAAAAGAAGATTTTTAGAACAGGGTTGCGAGTTCCGTAATTTTTCGGAATTTTCACGAAACAAAAGTCAAACGGAAAATGTGTGAGAAAATTATTCAGACGATAAAACAATTTACTTTTAAATTAGGAAACATGAAAAAAAACTATACTTAGCTCGTTAACTCTGTTAAACTCCTCTCCTTCCTATTATTCAAATTATCTCCTCGCACCTTTCGAGAAAATTCTCCCGAAAAATGTTTTACAAATTTTCCACAATTTTTATCCCATAAGGATTTAACTCTAATTTAATTTTTTTTCTTCAGAGCAAAATCAAATTTCTTAATTTTCCAAAATGTTTCTTTTTTTTCTTCCACAATCTCAAAAACGTCTTCGTAGTCCTTTTGCTCCTTCCAATGCCCAGTGCTTTTGACCAAACTGCAAGCGTGGATCTCGGTCACGAAAAGAACGTAGTTGATTCTCCATCACCTATCCTACTCGCACTTTTACACTCCAGCTTTTATGCACCGTCCTCATTGAATTCGCCGACCTCTGGCATGACTTCCAGAGGGGGGCAATTCAATGGATGCATTCAGCCACCTAGAAGTCCCGACTCAATTTTTCTTAAGAAAAACGAGCATTTTTCCCCAACAATTTTACCATTACCCAAAACAAATTGTGAAAACTTAGTGAAACTTATTCAATTTTTAATTATACGGAAGGAGATGTTTTAGCAAAGGTTCCAAATTGTACAATGAAAAGTTAAATAAAAATATAAGATAGGTTGGGTATACAGCCATTCTCAAAATGAGTAACATCTTTCGGGAAAAAAATGTCCTCCGAGCTTTTAGTTTTGGCTTTTTGCAGGTATTTCAGATCACGGTCGGATTCTCCCAAGATACGCTCAGTATACAGACCACCCGCATGTCATAAATAGTGACGTCCATATTGTTTCTACAAAGTACTGAGAGGGCGTACCGATGGCTGATGGAACATGGCTGCCCCACTCCCTCTCAGTAAATTGAAGAAAACACCTGTACAATATTAGAAAAGGAAAAGCAAGGAAAAAGGATTGGGAAGCTTTAAATAACGATTTTTGCTGCGGAAAATTTTCGGTGACAGAGTGTGGTTGGTTAATCAAAGATGAGCAAATAGAACTATTTTGGTTCGAAGATATAATTATTGACGAAGATAGTGAAGAAGATGATAGTTTTTATTCCGATGGCGAAACTGAACGATTTGATTAAAAACGAAAGAATGTACTTGCAGTCCCTAAGCTTTCAAGATATTAAAATACTGTAGGCGCTTGAAGCTAATAAACAGAATACATAAAACTCCAGCTATAATTGAGAATTAATGAAAATTTTTTTAATTGTGTGCTTATTATTTATTTATTACTACTATTGCCTTGAATTGTAGTTAAAATGTAAAAATGTATTGAACTGTGGTCTGTGGTATTTTTATTTTTATACGTATGAATAAGAAAATACCTTATTTACCAAAACATTAATTTCGGAATATTAATAGCATTAAATTTACTTATGATGAAATCAAAAAATAAAATATTTAACCATAGTAACAAATGTTTAGAATAATAATAAAATATGATTCATAAAAATACATAAATATAAATAAACAAATTTAGTATCCGAAGATACGATACATTTTTTTTATTCAAATGTTATAACTATAACCCTCGTATGAAAAACAAATAAAGATTGATTTAGCAAATTTTCCTTAAAGGTAAGTCATTTCGTAAGTTAGGAAAGAAGGCTTATATTATTTATATAGTACAGAGAAATAGCTTTTTTTAATAATGTGTATGATTGTAAATCTTGAGGTTGATCAAATATTATAGATTTGAGCTTAACAAACATGTTTATTGTGAATGTAAGCAGTGATCAGTTAATCAGAGTTGGCAGGTATTTTTAATAGAGCCACAGTAATATGTGCTAAGAAAAATTACAAGCCCAGCTATCATTTGATGGCAAGTTTTAAACTAAAGTCTTTAGAAAAGTAATTGTTTTTGTTAAAAAACTATCGTAAAATATTAAAAGTTGCAATAAAACTAAATTCTCTTATCACTTAAAGATTTTGAAAAACGCAAAGCTATTTTATATTATTGTTTACATATTCTCAGCTTTTATTTGATATATAGTGCATGAACAAACTCAACCAAATTATGATATTATAAGGCAAATGCGTTTTTTGCCCTTTTTTCATTATAATAGGGCTGCGAAGTGCATCGGACCATTTTGAGTATGGCAAGCCCATATTTTCATAAACTGTACAGTCAAACCTTGAATTTGGTATTATTTTGAACCATTAACTCGGTGGGCTAAGTCATTGTCGAAAAAGTTGTTCCTAAAAAGGAGGCTGCAAAAACCTGCGGCCCATTTTTAATTAGGCAGCCTTATGTTTTTTGTTCTATGTCGTCGAGCTCTATTGATTGGGACTAGTTTAAACCATTAACTCGATGGGTTAAGTCATGGTCGAAAAAAGGCACCGGAAATGGTCCGTTTTAGACGCTATCGCTCCAGAACTTTTTAGGCAAGCCTTGTGCATTGTATTTCTCTCGAGCAACTTTATTGATTAAGAGCTCTAATTGCCATTGACAGGATGAGGATGATTCCACAGGACAGGATGATCCGACGGTCGCCTCTCCGCCTATAAGTACCTAATTGTCTTTTAAATAGAAGGAAAACATCGTAAATAATCTATTCGATAATTTGTCCTGATCGCTATACCTATGTATAATGCCAAAACTACGATTGTATAACAAAATATTTCAAGAGAGAAACCTTGAACAATAAAAAAAACACCTTAGGTACACTAAAATTTCAGGATAACTAAGACTAAGTAGCTGCTAAGGCCAACTCACATCGCAGGCACAGGCCAAAAAAATATAACTATTTTTATACTACTAGCCGCGGCTCTCTTCTTTCTAGAAGTTCTTTTCGCCTGGCATTTATACATAACGAGCCGAGTCCACTTGATAACTGTATCGCCAACGAAATATCTTCTCTGTCGTTAAATATCAGAGCATTTGTTTTTGTCTTGGCTTGGCAGTTCATTGTTCATGTTCATGTCTTGAAATTTAATTCAAACAATAAATATTGAGCTGTGGGAAAGGCTGTTTTGAAAGATTTATCAAAAATGAATTTCATGAAAAAAAAGTTTTATGAAATGATGTAGGTATTTAAAAAAGCAGCTATTTGAAATCAAAGACGCTACTAATAGTACGGGAGGTACGCGTTAATTTGAAAAAGTGATCATTACACCGGCTGAAATAATAGCATTTATAGTTTTTCCCTAATACATAATACATCTGGCCGTCAGCCACCGCGCCAGGTCTAACGGCCGGCGCGGCGGGTCAAAGTGGTAAATTTTTTTCAAAAAGTCATTTTACACCGCACCAAAATTTTTGGGATGGTCATTTATGTTCTAACTAATATAAAAATTTCCGTCAGACGCATGGATGAAATTTTCTACAAAATTCATCCCTCAATCAATTTTGTTGTTGAAGCTGTTTGTCCGCTAGAGCCAACGGAAAAAAAGGCTAAATTGGCATATTAAAAAAAAAACCTGTTTTCTCGAATTTTCTCACCCATAATTAAAAAACTATGCTTGTAATTGAAAATATGTCTAAATAAACTTAAACTGCCTTAAATTCTCTATGAAATGAATACCTTAATCACTCTATTTGACCAAACCGTTATGCCGCTAGAGCGCTATGAAATTATAAATGTCAAAACTAGAAAACGAAGATTTTTCATTTACCCACTCTCATGCAGGAAAATAAAATATGTCAATAATAAAAAAGTAAATATGTGTGTGTAATGTATACCTAAATATATATATATATATCATCTACAGTTATCACAAGGCTTGGATTTCTCCTTCAGAACAGGCTTTCGGACTAGGTTTTACAGATTCCCTAAGTTGATAGAGCACATTTATTCAACTAATTTTTTTAAACTCAAATTATAAAAATTCTTTCTTAAATTATGTATTAGCCTTAATAAAATTTTGAAATACAAGGTACATACATTAATACTTTGTTGGATTTTTTAAAATAGCTTCAATTCTTTTATTAATATTATAATACTTTGAGAAAAAAATGTTTCTATAATTTTTTCGATAGATACTTACTTTTCTTAATAAAAAAAATGCGGACTAAAATTTTCAATTAATAAAAAATCGAAAATCCACAAACAAAATCTTCAACAATAAGTATCAACTCTATCTCATTTTATTCTATGTCCCTGTAAATTTAGTTCCTTAATTTCAATTCGTATTCCTTCACTAAACCACTGTCTTTAATGGTTTAGCTAAGGCCTAAGTATGTAAAGGTCAAATACCAGAAAATCTCTTTTATTAATAGCATTTCGCACTTAGTCCACGGAATTAGTCCTAAACCTTCGCTAGTCCGTGTTTATTCATCTGGGTGTTAGAATTACCATAAATACCATTTATTTTTGTTTAAAAAGTGGGTTTTTTATTATTTATTTTTGTTTGGACATAGCTACACAAAAATTATTTTATGTTATATTGTATGTATATGTATTATTTAAAGACTTTCTCTAACGATTCAATTTTTTTTCCATTATCAGTAGTTTTTTTTATGAACACAAAGCAAAGATATTTTAAACAAATATATTAAGGTAACAGAAAATGATATTTAAATATTCTCAAATAATAATAATAATTCCAAGCCAATTCAAATATGTTGATTAAAAACATGCGACTATGTCGTGAATTTAATTGTTTTGGTCTAGACAAGAGACTAGAGAATAAAACTAGCATCTCGTCAATGCTTTAAGAATTTTCTTTTAATAAAAAGAACAATCGCCTCTGCTGTAGTTTGCTTTCGAAACTTAAATGTCACCAAAATCAAAACCATTTTGTGTATTTTGTTTAAAAACAAGTGATCCACTTAATGAATTTTCTAAATTCTTTTGGAAAAATGTAAGATTATTCCTGAAATTCGTAGAAAAAATAAATTTTTTATTATTATTATTATTATTATTATTATTATTATTATTATTATTATTATTATTATTATTATTATTATTATTATTATTATTATTATTATTATTATTATTATTATTATTATTATTATTATTATTATTATTATTATTATTATTATTATTATTATTATTATTATTATTATTATTATTATTATTATTATTATTATTATTATTATTATTATTATTATTATTATTATTATTATTATTATTATTATTATTATTATTATTATTATTATTATTATTATTATTATTATTATTATTATTATTATTATTATTATTATTATTATTATTATTATTATTATTATTATTATTATTATTATTATTATTATTATTATTATTATTATTATTATTATTATTATTATTATTATTATTATTATTATTATTATTATTATTATTATTATTATTATTATTATTATTATTATTATTATTATTATTATTATTATTATTATTATTATTATTATTATTATTATTATTATTATTATTATTATTATTATTATTATTATTATTATTATTATTATTATTATTATTATTATTATTATTATTATTATTATTATTATTATTATTATTATTATTATTATTATTATTATTATTATTATTATTATTATTATTATTATTATTATTATTATTATTATTATTATTATTATTATTATTATTATTATTATTATTATTATTATTATTATTATTATTATTATTATTATTATTATTATTATTATTATTATTATTATTATTATTATTATTATTATTATTATTATTATTATTATTATTATTATTATTATTATTATTATTATTATTATTATTATTATTATTATTATTATTATTATTATTATTATTATTATTATTATTATTATTATTATTATTATTATTATTATTATTATTATTATTATTATTATTATTATTATTATTATTATTATTATTATTATTATTATTATTATTATTATTATTATTATTATTATTATTATTATTATTATTATTATTATTATTATTATTATTATTATTATTATTATTATTATTATTATTATTATTATTATTATTATTATTATTATTATTATTATTATTATTATTATTATTATTATTATTATTATTATTATTATTATTATTATTATTATTATTATTATTATTATTATTATTATTATTATTATTATTATTATTATTATTATTATTATTATTATTATTATTATTATTATTATTATTATTATTATTATTATTATTATTATTATTATTATTATTATTATTATTATTATTATTATTATTATTATTATTATTATTATTATTATTATTATTATTATTATTATTATTATTATTATTATTATTATTATTATTATTATTATTATTATTATTATTATTATTATTATTATTATTATTATTATTATTATTATTATTATTATTATTATTATTATTATTATTATTATTATTATTATTATTATTATTATTATTATTATTATTATTATTATTATTATTATTATTATTATTATTATTATTATTATTATTATTATTATTATTATTATTATTATTATTATTATTATTATTATTATTATTATTATTATTATTATTATTATTATTATTATTATTATTATTATTATTATTATTATTATTATTATTATTATTATTATTATTATTATTATTATTATTATTATTATTATTATTATTATTATTATTATTATTATTATTATTATTATTATTATTATTATTATTATTATTATTATTATTATTATTATTATTATTATTATTATTATTATTATTATTATTATTATTATTATTATTATTATTATTATTATTATTATTATTATTATTATTATTATTATTATTATTATTATTATTATTATTATTATTATTATTATTATTATTATTATTATTATTATTATTATTATTATTATTATTATTATTATTATTATTATTATTATTATTATTATTATTATTATTATTATTATTATTATTATTATTATTATTATTATTATTATTATTATTATTATTATTATTATTATTATTATTATTATTATTATTATATTATTATTATTATTATTATTATTATTATTATTATTATTATTATTATTATTATTATTATTATTATTATTATTATTATTATTATTATTATTATTATTATTATTATTATTATTATTATTATTATTATTATTATTATTATTATTATTATTATTATTATTATTATTATTATTATTATTATTATTATTATTATTATTATTATTATTATTATTATTATTATTATTATTATTATTATTATTATTATTATTATTATTATTATTATTATTATTATTATTATTATTATTATTATTATTATTATTATTATTATTATTATTATTATTATTATTATTATTATTATTATTATTATTATTATTATTATTATTATTATTATTATTATTATTATTATTATTATTATTATTATTATTATTATTATTATTATTATTATTATTATTATTATTATTATTATTATTATTATTATTATTATTATTATTATTATTATTATTATTATTATTATTATTATTATTATTATTATTATTATTATTATTATTATTATTATTATTATTATTATTATTATTATTATTATTATTATTATTATTATTATTATTATTATTATTATTATTATTATTATTATTATTATTATTATTATTATTATTATTATTATTATTATTATTATTATTATTATTATTATTATTATTATTATTATTATTATTATTATTATTATTATTATTATTATTATTATTATTATTATTATTATTATTATTATTATTATTATTATTATTATTATTATTATTATTATTATTATTATTATTATTATTATTATTATTATTATTATTATTATTATTATTATTATTATTATTATTATTATTATTATTATTATTATTATTATTATTATTATTATTATTATTATTATTATTATTATTATTATTATTATTATTATTATTATTATTATTATTATTATTATTATTATTATTATTATTATTATTATTATTATTATTATTATTATTATTATTATTATTATTATTATTATTATTATTATTATTATTATTATTATTATTATTATTATTATTATTATTATTATTATTATTATTATTATTATTATTATTATTATTATTATTATTATTATTATTATTATTATTATTATTATTATTATTATTATTATTATTATTATTATTATTATTATTATTATTATTATTATTATTATTATTATTATTATTATTATTATTATTATTATTATTATTATTATTATTATTATTATTATTATTATTATTATTATTATTATTATTATTATTATTATTATTATTATTATTATTATTATTATTATTATTATTATTATTATTATTATTATTATTATTATTATTATTATTATTATTATTATTATTATTATTATTATTATTATTATTATTATTATTATTATTATTATTATTATTATTATTATTATTATTATTATTATTATTATTATTATTATTATTATTATTATTATTATTATTATTATTATTATTATTATTATTATTATTATTATTATTATTATTATTATTATTATTATTATTATTATTATTATTATTATTATTATTATTATTATTATATTATTATTATTATTATTATTATTATTATTATTATTATTATATTATTATTATTATTATTATTATTATTATTATTATTATTATTATTATTATTATTATTATTATTATATTATTATTATTATTATTATTATTATTATTATTATTATTATTAGTATTATTATTATTATTATTATTATTATTATTATTATTATTATTATTATTATTATTATTATTATTATTATTATTATTATTATTATTATTATTATTATTATTATTATTATTATTATTATTATTATTATTATTATTATTATTATTATTATTATTATTATTATTATTATTATTATTATTATTATTATTATTATTATTATTATTATTATTATTATTATTATATTATTATTATTATTATTATTATTATTATTATTATTATTATTATTATTATTATTATTATTATTATTATTATTATTATTATTATTATTATTATTATTATTATTATTATTATTATTATTATTATTATTATTATTATTATTATTATTATTATTATTATTATTATTATTATTATTATTATTATTATTATTATTATTATTATTATTATTATTATTATTATTATTATTATTATTATTATTATTATTATTATTATTATTATTATTATTATTATTATTATTATTATTATTATTATTATTATTATTATTATTATTATTATTATTATTATTATTATTATTATTATTATTATTATTATTATTATTATTATTATTATTATTATTATTATTATTATTATTATTATTATTATTATTATTATTATTATTATTATTATTATTATTATTATTATTATTATTATTATTATTATTATTATTATTATTATTATTATTATTATTATTATTATTATTATTATTATTATTATTATTATTATTATTATTATTATTATTATTATTATTATTATTATTATTATTATTATTATTATTATTATTATTATTATTATTATTATTATTATTATTATTATTATTATTATTATTATTATTATTATTATTATTATTATTATTATTATTATTATTATTATTATTATTATTATTATTATTATTATTATTATTATTATTATTATTATTATTATTATTATTATTATTATTATTATTATTATTATTATTATTATTATTATTATTATTATTATTATTATTATTATTATTATTATTATTATTATTATTATTATTATTATTATTATTATTATTATTATTATTATTATTATTATTATTATTATTATTATTATTATTATTATTATTATTTTA